>VMBQ01001381.1:139910-193447 GCA_007657795.1 Dreissena rostriformis
TGACTTTATAGACAATTCCAATGGAAAAAGTGTTGTTTTGGGCATATTTAAGTCTTAAAAGGAAGAGAGAAACGAATGAGATCGAGGAAGGGGTAGGATATTGTAAGCGGTGTAAGGATGGTGTCAAATGTTGTGGCGGAACATCCAATTTGTTCTCGCACTTGAGCGGCACCACAAAATTTTGTAAACTGAGCAATAAATATGCTTTACCAGTTTGAATAAAACAGTAATGACTTGGTCATATTGTACTTGTAGCATATTTATAATCAATTAATGTTAATGTCCCAGAGATTTATTGTATACACTATACAGTATACAGCACACAATTGCGCAGCATTTTTAATGTTTAATGGGAATATCCAATGGACAAAATGACAATACTAATCTTTCATTTATAACAAAATTCTTTGTAAAGCCAAAATAAGAGTTAATTGTGTTTATAATGCATTTTGTAAAAAAGGCTAGAATTGCCAATAGGATATAACTAGAACCTAAATATACAATACAAATGTTATGTTCATGTAATTAAGTTGGTTTTGGTGATTAGCTGGTGAGTTATAATTCTGGTACAAGTAAGCAATATATTGCAATATATTGCAATACGGGTTTTTGAACTGACAATATATTGCAATACGGTTTTTGGCGTATTGTTGCAGCACTATTATTAAATGAACTCGATGGATAATTATATTGTAATTAAAAATTCACCATGTGTGAATTTAAAAAACACATAAGATCATCATTTTGGCATATTTTATTTATTTATAAATGAATTCTAGACATAGTAATATCAGATTAAAAGGCATGATAGAAGACCTAACAGATAAGCATGTACCATTTAGCTATTACTAGACTCATGGTAAATTCAACCATTTAAAACAAAATATTAAATGCTTCATTCATGTTTATTTGAAAATGACGTATAACAAAAATTCATGATTAGTAACAAATAATAAAGATCATCTAGGCTTAACCCTTTGCATGCTGGGAAATTTGTCGTCTGCTAAAATATCGTCTGCTGAATTTCTAAAATTAGCATTTTCTTCGATTTTTTTTCTAAGACCACTATCAGAATAGCAAACAGTTTGGATCCTGATGAGACGCCACGTTCTGTGGCGTCTCATCTGGATCTAAACTGTTTGCAAAGGTCTTCAATATCCGGTTCCAGCGCTCAAAGGGTTAATAACGCAAAGTAATCAAGTAAGTTGATTCTAAGAAAACATGGTATACATATTATAAATATGAGAAAATCATTTTGATTATGTGTTTCGAACAAATGTTTCACCGAATTATTTGCTTGCTTAGATGAAATGTTAGTTTTTATAACTGTAAATGTAAAAACACATTTTCCTGCTCTGCAGAAGATGTGGCATCATGGAAGGATGCAGCCAAAGATGGAGATGAAGAAAACCAACTTCGACTCGCTCTGCATTATCTAAAACTTGCAGACAGCAAAGATGGCTCTGAGCGAGATGCTAATGGGAAGTTTGCCGTCCATTGGTTTGTGGCTGCATCAAAGCAGGGCAACAGTGATGCGACTAAAAAACTTAAGGACCTTGTCGATGATGAAAATCCTTGTAATATATTTTTCAACTACCTTTTTGAGCTCATCTGAGCTTTAAGTGCTCACGGTTAGCTATTGTGGTGGGTGGCTGGGTGTTGACTGCTTGTTTTTCGTTCAAACTTTAACAGCTTATTCACCTTTATATTTTATTATTATTATTACAACTATATGTATATGTAGGTGATTGGTAAAAAAGGAAATTTGGCTACAACAACTTTTTACAGAAGTATGGCTCTTTGTCCTTTTTGTCCACTGTAAAATATATAGTGGAGTTGTCTGGGTCAAAACATGTGTCATGAGGTAATCAGTGTCTGTTGAGGGCTTTTTTCCCATCTTTGTGAAGCGGCCTTGGCCCCCTCATTTTGTGAAAAAATTAGTTGCAAACTGTTCAAAATTGTGAAAAATGAGTCACGAACTGTTCAAAATTGTAAAAAAAAAGAGTAGCGAAGTGTTTAAAATTGTGAAAAATGAGTCACAAACTTTTTTAAATTGTGAAAATTTGAGTCACAAACTTCTATAAATTGTGAAAATTTGAGTTCTAACTTCTCAAATGTGTGAAAAACGGCTATTTTCTAAGAAGAAAAAAGAACCTGCTGTTCATTTTCAGGGCTTTTTTTCCCCTTTTTGGGAAGATAGCCCATGGCTTTGGATTTGGGAATTTTATCGGCATTTTCAAGAAATTGGGAAAATAAATTCAGTAGCCTTCTTCGGTNAAAAGTATACCTTTTGCCATTGGGAACATAGCCGTTATTCGGCTATAAAATCGGGCCAAAAAAAACCCTGATTTTCAGGGATAAACTATGAGAACTGATTATTTTCAGGGATAATCGATGACAACTGATTATTTTCAGGGATAAACGATGGCAACTGATTTTTTTCAGGGATAAACGATGACAACAAGGAGGATGTGGTCTGGTGCGTGTCAACGTCCACCTTGGAGAAGAAGATTCGCTACGCGGCCAGGAATATGTTCCACTCGATCAACTCTGCCAAGAAGGAGGTCCTGTCCTCCGAGGAGTACGCTGAGGCCATCAAGAAACTGACCGGGGGAAAAGAGCAGAAGCTGCTGCTTGCTGCAGGTGTGTGTAAACACAACAATATAATTGAGCCTGGCTCTGTGAAAAGGGTGTTAATGTATGCGCGTAAAGTGTCGCCCCAGATTAGCCTGTGCAGTCCGAACATGCTTATCAGAGACGACACTTTCTGCCTAAACTGTATTTTTGTCAAGAAGATTCTTTATTTAAACAAAATATTCCATAAAAGCGTAAAGTGTCGTCCCTGATAAGCCTGTGCGGACTAGATGTATAAAAAAAAAATCCAACTTGAAAAATTCCTCTTCGAGCCATAAATGTTCAGTGAATTGATGGAGTTGTTAATAACTAGGCACAAATGTAAACCATCATATGAGGATGTAATGTGTTATACCTGTCACCCTACACAAAAGTTCACATCTAGAGCTCATAGGTCAAATTGAAAACAAAAGAGGCATGTGGGGGCATCTGTGTCCTATTGACGCATCTCTCAATTCAGATTGACTTTGATATTTGAATCTTTTGTGTCCTAGAACGGTATATTTTATAGTGTTAATTCGGAAAAGTATGAAATTTAACCAGAAAATTTCAATAAAAACACTGATGTAGCTTTTTATTCTTCTCATTGAGACACCAACCAGTTTTTAGAATGTGACACAAACATGTATGGGTTACATAGTAGCATGCATACTGTTTTATACCTAATTGATAGTAGCTTTATGTTTTCAAGCACAGATTCTATTAACAAATTTGAATAAGTAGTATGGCCTGACTAAATCCATCTACAGTATTCAGGTATAATAGTTGTTTCGATAAATAATGAAAATTTATGAAAATGTGTTTATCTGTTATATATATTTTTGATTACATGTATTAACACTTTACTTTTTCTGTTATGAATACTTTTACTGTTATGAATACTTGAACTGTTATGAATCCACATGTACATAGCACAATTTCATCTTAGGTAAAAAGATTGGAGAGAACATATCTGAGAATGAGTTTGTGAAGATCCTGTCTCGCAAGATACAGGGTGACATGACCTTGACCTCAACTGAAAGGTCAACTGCTTACGAGGCCGCAGGCTGGTTTGACAAGGTATGTAAATGTTGCTATCATTTACTGATTCCCATGTTTCTAAACTGGTTAATGTCAGTTTCTCACGTATTTGAGTTTTGCCTGTTATTAGAGATGTTGTCTTTTATATTAGAAAGTGGTGCTTATTATCCCCCGCCATAGGCATCTTGATATAGTTTTGGCATTGTCCATCTGTCCGTCATCACTGTCCGTCCTGAATACTTTTGCGTCCAGAGCCATATCTCGGAACTGCTTGGGCCGATTTCATTCAAACTTGGTATGAGTGTATATTATGATAAGAGGATGATGAAAAATAAGCACTTTTTTGTGTCACGAGCACAATCTTAGGACTACTTTTGTAGAATTCATTGTGTGTATATGGAGAAGAGGATAATGTACATCAAAGTGCGACACAAACCGTTTGTCAATAACAGAGTTATAGCCCGTTTTGACTTGAAAATACCCTTTTTGTATAGGATTTTCCGGTCTTAAGCTGTATCTCCAATAACATATGAGCCACAGCCATGCAACTGTCCACAGTTGTTTCTATCATCTGGGGCTAAGTCATATGCAATACCCATAATCCTATAGGAAAGGTCAAGGTTACACCATTATCAAAGATCTCAAATTTGATGTATTATTCATAATTAAGCCATTTCTTCACTATGCAGCAAGGGATTTGGTAATAACTTTCTGGCTGTGTGTCACACTTAAGACTCGGGTCTCTAGGGTCAAGGTTACACTATTATATCAAATGTGACAATTTTTTATGAAATATGCCTTATTTTGTTAGGATTCTAACTACATCAAGGTTCTCAATCATCTTGGGCTGAGTCACATGCAAGATCCTTAGAGGCAAGGTCCAGGTCACACATTGATGTCAAAGGTCACACATATGATGCATTTGTCATAAGTTAGCCATTAATTCACTATTCATCAAGGGATTCTGTATTAACTTTCTACAATTGTTCTCCTCTATCTGGCTGTGTGTCAAAGGTAAGACTCATGTCTCTAGGGTCAAGGTAAAGGTCACAAACTTTGGTCAAATGTTTGAAATTTTGATTAAATATGACTTAGGTATTTTGTGAGGATTCTATCATATATCATGGGATTTGCACCAATCCATAAACATTTTTTTGCTTGTAATATCAATTAAATGAATTTGCTTTTGAACTATATTTTCAACTAAGTTGAAATTCCTGGATATTAGATTCAGATATTGCAGGCAGGCAGGCGGCATCAAACAGCTGTTTCTGTTCAATTACTTTAGTTTGCATCCATCAATCTTGATGATACTTTGGATAAAGCAAGTTGGTATTGAAACCATGTTTGGAATAGTATTTGGTCAAGGTCACAGTCACTAAAACTGGAAAAAAAGAGGTTCTGTGTCTTGAGTTTGAATGGATATATTGTACTGAAATTGTGTTTATTGGTAGCTTTTATGAATACCTATTTGAATTTGGGACCACTTAGGTCTAGGTTAATGTAACTAAAAATAGAAAAACAGCAAACAGTTTTTTTTCCGGTCAATAACTTTTGTTTGCGTGACCCATCTTGATGAAAGTTAGGATACAGTAAGCTTGCAATGAGACCCATCTTGATAAAAGTTAGGATACAGTAAGCTTAAAATGAGACCCATCTTGATGAAAGTTAGGATACAGTAAGCTTGAAATGAGACCCATCTTGATGAAGTTAGGATACAGTAAGCTTGAAATGAGACCCATCTTGATTTAAATTTTAGATATAGTAAGCTTGCAATGAGACGCAGCTTGATGAAAGTAAGGATATAGTAAGCTTGCAATGAGACCCAGCTTGATGAAAGTTAGGATGCAGTAAGCTTGCAATGAGACCCAGCTTGATGAAAGTTAGGATACAGTAAGCTTGCAATGAGACACAGCCTGATGAAAGTTAGGATACAGTAAGCTTGCAATGAGACCCATCTTGATGAAAGTNAGGATACAGTAAGCTTGCAATGAGACACAGCTTGATGAAAGTTAGGTTACAGTAAGCTTGCAATGAGACACAGCTTGATGAAAGTAAGGATACAGTAAGCTTGCAATGAGACCCAGCTCGAGATTGTATACGGGGCGTGTCGGGTAAAAGTGGAGGTCACTGTACCTTTAAATAGAAAATTTGTTTCCTGTGAATAACTTTTGTTAAGATGGAGGTAATGCATTGAAATATGGTATGTAGGTTGGTTATATGCAGATCTAGTATAGGAGATCGTTTGGGGCCATTCAGGGGTTATGGTAATGGTCACTGTAACTTAATATAGAAAAAAATGATATCTGCATAAGAACTTGAATATAGATGGAGTTATTGTGCTGAAATTGTTAGTGTAGTTAACTTACATGTAAACCTTGCTTGTGATTTTATTTTGGATCAGTTAGGTCGAGATTAAGGTCACTGTTTATGAAAATACAATAACGTTCTGGGCAATAACTTGAGTTTTTTTGGGGTTTTGTTTGGAAATTGTGTGTGTTGTTAGCTTACATGCAGACTTAGCTTGGCATTACACAATTATTTAAATTAAATTAATAATTAAAAGTTTTGAAATATTAATTTTTGTTGTTCGGATTAAACATTATATTTAAAAATAACTGTTTGGCCGTATGAATATTGTAAGACATGCAGTCTTAATTATAAAATTAGCTTTAATGTGAAAGTTTCAATATAGAATGTGATTAATGTTTTTATGCCCCCTTCTTCGAAGAAGAGGGGGGTATATTGTTTTTGGCCTGTCTGTCATTCTGTCTGTGACTGTCTGTCTGTCCCAAAACTTTAACCTTGGTTATAACTTTTGCAAAATTCAACATAGCAACTTCATTTTTGGCGTGCATGTGCATCTCATCGACCTGCAAATTTTCAGTGGTCAAAGGTCAAGGTCATCCTTCAAGGTCAAAGGTCAAATATATGGGTCAGATTATTAACTTTTGCAATATTCAACATAGCTACTTCTTTTTTGGCGTGCATGTGTATCTCATGCATCTGCACATTTTAAGTGGTCAAAGGTCTAGGTCAAGGTCATCCTTCAAGGTCAAAGTCAAATATATGGGTCAATTTCATAACTTTTGTATTATTCAACATAGCAAATTCATTTTTGGCGTTCATGTGCATCTCATGGACCTGCACATTTTGAGTGGTCAAAGGTCAAGGTCATTCTTCAAGGTCAAAGGTCAAATATATGGGTCAAATTCATAACTTTTGCAATATTCAACATAGCAACTTATTTTTTTGGCGTGCATGTGCATCTCATGGAGTTGCACATTTCAAGTGGTCAAAGGTCAAGGTCAGGGTCATCCTTCAAGGTCAAAGGTCAAATATATTTAAATCTACAATCAAACATGGTTTGAGGTCACTCGGTTAAAGGTCAAGGTCACTGTGACCTTTACATTAAAAATATAACCTTGTTTCTAAAATAGCTGCCGTGCGGCTTCACACAACACGGATTGTGTTTCACAAACACAGCTCTTGTTACTCTTCATATGCCATATCCTCTTTCATTTCAGATTAAATTGTTTTCATGAAATTCTCAAATGCCAAATAAAAGGCAAATATCGTCTACTTTCAGATTGCAAAATACCCAAAGGAGACGGCCTCAGCTGTTTTGGAGGCCGCCCTGGAGTTTGCCTCACGTGACGGGCTGAGTATAGTGGCAGGTTGGATCCCCGTCGATCAGATCTATTTCCTCACGCTTTTCTTCGTCTACGGATTTATCTCCCCGAAATTCCTTCTACTTCTACTGCCGCTGATCGTGTTCTACATTTCCTACGCGACCATCATTATAACAACCCTACAGATGTTTTATAAGAAACGAAAGCTCCAGGAGGCGTCTGCGCTGGCGGAAGTTTTGAAAGGGTACGATATAGGAGTTGACGTCGACCAAACTCAATCTCAATACACCTGGAACTCCTTGACTCCATACCTTGTCTACTTCGCCACAATCCCACTGGTCGTGGCAAGCTTTTCATTGGCTGATAAAGCCTACATACCGTGCTCAGAGCTGTGCGTCTTAAACAGTATACTCTGCGGAATTTGTTTCGTTGCGATCAGTGATAGTCACGATCTTGTAACCCTCCTCGCCTTGTTTTGCAATTTTCTTGCTGGTTTGCCCGTGTTTTTGATGCATTTTCCGGATATTCCTGTTGTTGCATCCATAGTGAAACTCGTTTCAGGCAATTTTGTGTCACTTGAGCTCTACAGTGGGTTAAAGTTAAACATAGGTATTCCTTCTCTCTGCTATTGTCTGATTCCGGTGTTCTTTATACAGATGGCAGTCCGTAAGTCCTTTTCCGGCATGTACCGAGTTGCAGTCCCCCATCTCGTCTGCTATTTCTGGTTTGAGTTGATAACAACCATGTACCCATTTGCGACTTGGTTTGGGCTGGCTAGAGCAACAGTTGGATACGTAATGTTGCCAGTGTTGATTCCACTCAGTGTGTTTTTCGTTGTCATAGGGGGTGTTTACGTCTTCATTAAATTGCTGTCATCTGACCTGTTTGGAAAAGTGGTGATTACCCTTCTGCTTGGATGTATTCCTTTACTTCTGACACAGACAAAGAAGCTGTTTGGAGGAAAGTTTGATAAAAGATTCAGTGTCCTGAAAAAGATTTTGATGGTTATGTTTGCAATCCTGGCTGTTATTCCCCTGATTTTTGTCCGCTTTCCATCAGCTGACGAAGCTCATATGGATAAACTAACTGCTGAGAGTTTTGATAGGGTGTGTAACGCTGACAGGGAAAATATTATGAAATGTCATGCGCTGAAGGGAGCAAAGATTCTATGGCATGGTGAAATAACGTCCATGGCGGTGACGGGAGTCACAAATGAGGTTTCTTCAACGCTCGACGTTTTCCCAGTTTTCATATCGAAGCAGCTGCAGAGAATTTATGGGAAGAAATACCAATGCGATGACGAAGAGCTTACTGAGCAAGGCAAAGAACATTGTAAACTGATGGTTTCCCTTGGTTACGTGTATGGTCTGGAACACTACAATAAGTACACGTTCAATTTTGGGGTGAAGCTCACGAATGGCATGAATGTGTTGATAGTGGCAGGACCAATCTTCCAAAAAACGTTTCTGGCGCTGAATATTAGCGATGCTGTGGAAATCAAGGCAATAATTTCGGACGCACTGTCTCGACCGGTGAAACTGCACCTGAAGAAATTAAAATGTCTCAACCGAGATGTGGTTTTGGTTGAAGATGAGGCTGACGAGGAGGATTTCTTCTATAATCTGTTCCAGGAATCGTTCAGCGTGGCCTTCAACTTCTTCTGGTATCCTCTTGTTGAGTTCGTCCCACAGATACGGTCGGAAAATATCATGGAGATTGACGATCTCATTAAATGAGTATGATGTTCTACTGAAATGTGTTTGTATTTTTGTTGCAGGCTTTCAACGTGTTTCTTTTTTATGTAGAATTTAACGTTTTTATTGAACGTAAACGTAGAAAAAGGAAAGCAAGTGAAGAAACATGTAGTCGAAAATGTTGCATTGTTAACATAGTTGTTAAACATAAGAATTTGTTACAACCTTATTTTATATGATGAATTTTGATACAATATCTGCGATAATTATTGTGCTCCGAACTTCTTAGCAAAAATCCAATTTAGGCAGAAAGTGTCGTCCCTGATAAGCCTGTGCGGACTGCACAGGCTAATCTGAGACGACACTTTACCCACATGCATTATGCCCAGTTTTCTCAAAACACGACACATTTACCAGTGAATGCTATATCTTGTTTGTGTATTAATATACGGTACGTTATGCGAGTGGCAATTTGATATGATATTCATTTGTATTAAAACTTTAAACAACTAACTGTCATCTTGCATGTATAGCTTATTAACTTTGTATAATAAACTTGCTGATTTTTCGTTTTTTTTTGCATGTTTTTGGTAGTTCTGTATTTTGTAGTAGTTTTTGTATCTGGTGATTTGTTATGATTATATGTATGTTTTGTCTTATAATATCATTTAATCTGTCTTTAACTTCCAAAGGACAGAGGTTTTTGCTTCTGTAAATGTTAACGAAAGCATTTCACAAAACATATTTTGTTTATCATTTAAAACAGCAGTTCACTGCTCGCAAGTCTGCGTATGAAATTTCGTGTTTTTTTTTTCACAGTGTATTTGTTTAATCTTAATCTTGCACTACCTAATAAAGCTTAGCATAAGAATCGGTTATTGCGCATTTCAAAATGTCGTTATGTTAGTTAAATCCAATTTGATATATTTTGTAATGTATTAAAAGTGTATGACTGGTTCGAGAGTTACTGAAATCTGTATAAAAGGTATTAACAAAGTAAATGATTATATTTATTTAATGGATGTTGTGCATTTGACATTCTAACGTTCAACCAGGTATGCACGTAATGTATGAAATACAGATTGATTCGTGCAATGTTTATCTTTAATTGTACAAACTTGCATGCATTTAGTACATGAAATACTAAATGATTGTGCATAAGACATGTTAGCGTTTATAGATTGAATTGAAATTCTGACATTGTTTTAATGTTATTGTATTCGAAAACGAGGCTGGGGCACATTTGTAATTCTTTGTCCCACATGATATTGTGATTTTTCACTTTTTGATGTTAAGTTTTTTTTTTAAAGATTTATTATTATACATAATAGCTGTTCTTGTTAAAAATGTGCTTTTTATGATAAATGCTGGTTACTTTTTCATATTGTGGTGCATTATTAAATATTCTGGTGCATTTCGTGAATGTAAAGTTGTACCTTTTACGGTATGTCATTTTATACTGATTTTTGTATGGTATTGGCAGTCAACACATTGAGCTTACTTTATAATAAATTAGCATGTGTTTGTGTTGTCTTCTTATTCGATGCATTGTATGCAAAGTGAATACATTCAAAACAGTATGTGCCGAAAAAAAGCCAACATATAAGTACGTATCATACCATGATGGACCTATTTTAAATAGAAATATTGACCTATCTTATTAATGATTTCCTGCTTTAAACATAAGGAATGGTATTGTTTGGAAAAAACAAGGTCTTCCACATTGTATGCTTAAATAAAATACTTCTGTTATTTGAGAGATAAGCGTTCATGGCATACATTTACATGAAGCAATAGCTAAATCACGTTATTGAAACGACCATATTAAAAACTATTCCTTTTTTAAACGGAAAACATGACATAAAATTGGGCAGTTTATAATGAAAGAATCACTCATAGTTCAACGAGTACCGTGGTGCTGACAGGGAATGTTTTTGTGGCTACGATCTAGGCCAAGTTCTAAATTGAGTCACGTGTGTCCAAAAACTTGTTCACCAGGTCAATTCTTAGAAAAAAACTTTGTAAGAACTCTAGAGGCCATATTACACGGTGTAGAAGCAAATCGGTCGCTTTTCTGTCAAAATGCAGCCTATCTGTTAATTCGTCGCGGCCTCTCTGTCATAAACAAGAAAAAAGGATGCTCGGAATTCACAAAACGGGTAAGAAAATCTAAAATTAAAACCCGTAAACACATTTGTGCATAAAAAGAGGTAATCCATGAGTTGAAGCATATATCCAGCTACAGGTTCCCAGTATTCCGCATGTCCAAACACTTACCACAAACTCTATCGAAGATGGAATAATGACGAGCGTGGTGGAACAATCGTGCATACATGCCACTTTGATGACTTTTTAACATAGCTTTTCCGTAATATGTCAAATATCTAGTGTAATTGATATCATCTTTACGATTAAATCTTTACGTTCAATGTACGCTAAATAGTAATTTTCATCAATTTTACTTAAAAAAATGCCTACTTTCGCTTTCGTTGTGGCACGGAAAGCCTCTCGATCGGCTCACTTTCTGGCACGGGTAGCCTAGTCGTCGATTGACACTGGCATGGGAACACTCTCCATTACATTTCTTGTTAATAAACGACCATGAATGAACAATTATTGCAAATTAGATCAAACTAAACCGCCTGATATATCAAAGTTCTCTTCTCGAGTGGATATGACTTATTATAGGCTAGACTTTTACATTTTGAAGTATGGTAAATAAATGTATGCCATGGTTTTACTCCAAACGTCTAACTATTATGTCGTACGATGTATGACTGGTATTCAAGCTCATCATGCCAGCCAGCCTGTTTATTATACTACAGCCGAAATATTGTAACTGGTAAATGTTAAAGACGAAAACAAAAAAAGTCCTTTCAATAGACGTTATCTATATATGTCGCGGTACATTTGTGTCAGGATTGGATGATAAGAAGATTGAAATTACACCACACGTGTCCCTAGTTGAGACAAGTACGCAAACGTAAAAGGTATGAATTCTATATAAAAGCTAGTATATATGTTCTAAGATTTACGTGATTAAAATTTAATTAACGCTTGAAGTGCTTTTAAAAGTAAGTGCGATTTTATAAATTGATACGATCGTAGACCCGTAAACCTTTTGTTTCCATCGTTTTAAGTAATAGCGTGCATATATTTAAGGAGATAGTTGCGCCGTTATATTATATTGTCGTGATGTCATGTGACCTTGTACCATACAATTAAAATAACATTACCATATTGCGTTCCTAGCTATTGGTAGAGAATATATAACCATCCTTGACATTTACAAGCGTTATATGATGCAAATATACACTTCGAGATATTTCTTTACTTTCACTTTATGTACAAATATTTAATGCAAGCTTCCACCTCGACTCTTGCTTCGCATCGGGTTTATAAATCACCCACTACAACGAAGTATTTTCACGTCGACATATGAATTTGTAGTGTCGTTTGACATTTCCAGTGACCTGTGTAAATGAGTCTACAACTGTTGATCCTCATATGCGCATGCGCAGTACCGCACATCAAAGGCTGGCAAAATGATCTGGACGGATTGCTAGATTACCAATGTCCAAACAAGAACCAGTTCATCAATCACGTGACTAGCCAGCATCACAATCACGAGGAAGATCGACAGTTTGACTTCACGTGCAATAACGTTGTTTCTGGCATTGATGATTCGGACACAACGTGCACGTATTCAGGCATGTGACTTAATTAGCATTAACCATATATTTTAAATATAACATACGGACAAACTGACCTCATAAGTCAAATATTATATTTTGAACCATTACATTATACATAATAAATTCGCTTTAAAGTGGAGCCATTACATAGTATTTTTCTCTACATCTTTTATTCAATGACATATACTAGATAACAACGAATGATTTCATCATGTTTCGGGACTTTAATACACGTACTTGTGAAACATACTGATATATATTTGATTTCTTTATAAAACAAATCACATACTGGGGTTTTAGACAACCCTGGCCTGTTTTGGCCCACCACTGCGACAGAAGTATGTCAAATTCTACGAGTCGTCATTAGTCCTTTGCTTACAACATATTGTTAGGGTGGGTGAACAGTTTTGATAATCCGGTCCACTTCCGGTGCCCGGACGACGGCTTCATTCATGGCATGCGGAGCGTGCACGACAACCACCACGAGGACCGGATATGGGGCTTCTTCTGCTGCAAGATTCCAGGTAGGGTCCGAAATTATAGATATACAGATGTTATCATATTATAAGCACGAGTTTACGACACTTATATGAGGAATACTTTTAATACACGAAGTAAACAGTTCAACATCATCATCATCATCATCGTCGTCGTCGTCATCATCAACATCATCATCATCATCATCATCATCATCATCATCATCATCATCATCATCATCATCATCATCATCAATTCCTTGACCGGTTTGGCCGTTGGGGCGGGGGAACTAGGAAAGACGATACAGAAATCTTCCTCCAGTCAGGTCTGGTGTGTGCTGCTGAGATTTTTTTATCCATTGTCCATCCAACTTTTCTTCTGACGGCCTCGACGTCGACCTCCCTCTTGCGTGTCCTGAAGAACAGTCTTGAACAGAGAGTCATGCATGGTGACGTGTCCAAACCAAGCCAGCTTTCGGCTCATAGTAGGGGCTCTTTTGGACCAACAAGTGTTGCAGTCATGTTCCGGACGTACTCGTTGGTCTTGTGCTCCGTGTAGGAGATGCGGAGCAGTCTCCGGAGACATTTATGTTCAAATGCCTGTATCCTGCGTTCTGTGTCCGCGTGTAGCGTCCATGTCTCGCAGCCGTAGAGTGGGATGGAGACTACGAGGGACTTGTAGAGCCTGTACTTGGTGGGGAAGCTGATGGAACTGCTTGTCCACAACCTGATTAGCATGGCTATCGTTTCGGTCGCCATGGCAATTTTAATTCGGACCTAAGCGGTACGAGTACCATCCTTGGACATGGTTGCGCCCAAGTACTTGAAGCTGGTCTTTTCTTCTTGCTTCTCGCCGTTCATGGTGATGTCTTCAATGGTGTTGGTCGTGCTGTTCACCATGATCTTTGACTTCTCCGTGCTGACCTCCATCCCGTATGCTCCTGCTCTTTCACAGAGTCTGTTGGTGAGATCGTGAAGTTCACTGCTGGTGCCACCCATAAGTTTAATGTCATCTGCGAATCTCATGTTGGAGATAGGTCTTCCACCGATTGGGATAGAGGTGTGGTGGTCATTGAGAGTCTCCTGCATTATTTTCTCAAAAAAAAAGGTTGAACAGGACGGGAGAGAGCAGACATCTCTGAAGGACGCCCACTGATGTCCCGAAGAAGTCCCACTGCTGTCCGTTGAGAAGTACTGCGCTGCTGACGTTTCCGTAGAGTTCTTGAATGACTTTCACTAGCCCCTCGTCAGTGTTGAATCCTCTCTCAACACGGCATAGGCCATCATGCCGCAAGCGGTCCAAAGCTTCTTAAAGTCAATGCAGTTGTGGAAGAGCTTAAACAGTTATATATCAGCAAAGTTGACATACAAGTGTGTTTACACCGATACAATTTAATGTGGTACAGGAAAACTATTACATGCAATAAATAGTTAAAATAGTCAACAGATCTAAACAAGAGCCTAAACTAGAAGATATTGGACTGAACATTTTTTTTGGTTTGTCATTTATTTCTGAAAATAGATGTTAAAATCGTTGCAGAGTATGTCCATAACAGTGAGATATCTAGATAATTCCAAAAAAAGGAGCATGAGATAACATCCAAGCTAAGAACACGAGAAAACACATTGCATTGCTGCACCAGGCAACACACATAACATGATCTTTTAAAAGTTAGGTCCCATAGTTTTTCTATCAATATCTTTTTATTAACATATCTGAAAGTGCGTGTGAAAAGCTCGATAAACTATTTATTTATGTTGTTTTTGTATAAGGCAATTACAAGACAATTAAGTATAGAACACTGATGACAATCTTTAAGGATATTTCAGTGCATTCTGGCGTAAATTTTATCACTTGGTTTAAGTCAGCAAAAACTTATCAAACTCACACGGAAACATCTTTTTTTATATAAAATATAATACTACATGTATATATTATTATACTCATACTTTTGTATTTTAGCATATTATACAAATAAGACTGTTCCCTGTGATCCAAGCACTGTCTTCTAGAGTTCCTAGATATGACTGATTTAATAAGGTCGCCTTGGCGTAGTGGATATGGTGTCTGCCTAACGACCGACAGGTCACGGGTTCGATCCCGACTGTGGGAGCGTTCATTAGATCTTCCCCTAAAGACACCAAGTACTGGTTCTAGTCCCAGGAAACGGAATCGAGAGCGTTTCAAATTAGCCTTTCGATGCAATCGAGCTTAAATTAATAGGTTAAAACAAACTGATTTCAATCCACGACAGACATTCACATGATCAGCTGCGAACCAACCGGCTGGACCAATGATTGGGATGGTGACCAGAGCTACTACGTGCCCGCTGACCACGTGATGGTAGGCGTCATGTCAGAGCACGACAACCACCACGAGTAAGCTTTCAATGCCTATGTGTATGAGCTGACACGAATTGTAAATCCAAGTAATTTATATGGGACTCGCCTTTAGAAAAGGTGGTTTAATGCGAGTGCGTAAAGTTTCGTCCCAGATTAGCCTGTGCAGTCCACCCAGGCTAATCAGGGACGACACTTTCGCTTTTATTGTATTTTTGGTTTGAAGGAAGATTCTTCTTGACTTAAATCCAGTTAAGGCGGAAAGTGTCGTCCATTATTAGTCTGTGCGGACTGCACAGGCTAATCTTGAACGACACTTTACGCACATGCATTAAACCACCATTTTCACAGAGCGAGGCTCATATAATTAAAGAGTCCTGAAATTGTGTTAGTTACCGAGAATTGCTTAGCTTACAAGTTATCTCCCCACACACCGTTACGAGGCGTGTATACTGGAATCACCATGTACGTCCGTCCGTTTGGTCGTCTGTCTGTCCGGATACACAAACTTGTCCAAAAGCGCTGTCCTACGCTTTCAATACACACAATTTGAACTTGCAGATATTGTTCTATGAGCGCATGTTATAATCTCACGTTGCAAAAATACCAAAAATATGCCTTTTTGTCATATACATTTTCAAAAAGTAATGATTGTTCATATTAAATATATGCAAAAAAGCTTCTCTGAAACTATAGAGTTTACGGTTGTTATGTCTGGTATGTTACATTGTATAGTAGTCCTCTTCAAAGTCTAGTCAAATTGTGGGTCACAAAGTTAATATAGATTAATGTAGCTTAAAATTTAAAAATATTTTCCAACAAGGCCCAGAGGTTTTATATTTGGTATGTGACCACTTTTTGTAATCCACTACGAAATTTGTTAAAATCATGACCCTAGGGTCAAATCTTATGACATCCAGGGGGTCACATGATGTATATAGAATTTTATCTCAAAATAACTCTCTTGTATGGAACGCCAATGCTACCTTCATATGGCACTGGTCTTTATGTTCTGTGCATTTACTTAGTTGTTTTGTGTAAAATACCTTTTGTCTTGTAGAAACATCATTTTGTTCTGTACATTTTTCATTATGCTATGTGCATTTGTAATATCGTTTTGTGCTAACGACATTTTGTTAGGTGCATACATCATTTCGTTTTGTGCATTCGCCATTATGTTGTGTGCATTTACTAACCCGTTTTGTACATACGACATTTTGTAAGGTGCATACCTCATTTCGTTCTATGCATTTGTTATTATTTTATGTGCATTTACTAACTCGTTCTGTATTAACAACATTTCGTTATTTCGTTTTGTGCATTCATCATTTTGTTCTGTGCATTTTTCATTATGTTATGTGCATTAACTAATTCTTTCTGTACTAACGACACTATGTTGTGTGCATTCACCATTATGCTATGTGCATTTAGTTACTTGTTCTGTACTAGCGACATTTCATTTTGTGCATTTGTCATTATTTTATGTGCATTTATTAATTTGTTCTGTACTAACGGCATTATGTTTTGTGCTTACATAATTTCGTTCTGTGCATGCGTCATTTTGTTACGTGTAAACGTCGTTATCATGTTCGGATAAATTACTCTAGGCAATTAAAAAAGTAACACCGTTGCGAAAAAATGGCGGGAAATCGAAGGACGCAACAAAACTCTTCAAAACTGATATTCATTTGAATATCTTTATTTGGAACTAAGTTCATTCGAAGTCAGCTTTATTTCGATTTATATTCAAGTTTTCTTGCCGGTTCCGACGATTTCGAAACAACGGTGTCCAAATGTATGTGTAATTGTGGATTTCACTTATATTTACTCATTTATCACATGTAAGACTACATTAGTAAAGCACACACTACACACATACTAAATAAGACTAAACCATTTAAAATCGTTATATTATTTTATGTTACTTTTGTTTGCGCTTCAGATTCTAAAATGAATCTTAAATCAGGACTTTTTAAGATTTGCAGACATTAAAACGGTGTAGTAAGTTTAAATTCGATAAAATCCTCCCGCGCAAAAAAAGATTAATGGTATTCTATTGAATCGCGTTTATTATTTAATACCTCTACTTGAAACAAGAAATAACACAATCATATCAACGAAAAGTTTTTTTATGACGTGCTCGTATTTAAAACCAAACCACACGATAGTCGATAGTTGTCGTAAATCAAAGTTATACTACGTGCGATCACAACATCATGCCCTCACATGACTCAATTTATTTCTTCGCTATCGAAATATATGGTATGTAAATATTTGATAAAGACGCATTTTTCTTTCAAATAACACTTTTAGAGCCGCGTCATGGGTCTTATGGGGTATACCCAGCCCGCGCAACTCTAAACTGTCCTGAATAAAATCACGCATTGGTTCGTGGTCTTATCAAGTATCTCCTGACCAGACTGCGTGGATTCGCAGGCTGGGCTGGAGCTTCTCTGGCCGCAAATGGCATAATACCATTTTTCGCATGACGCGAGTCTTTACAAATCTAATTGCGACTTGTAAATGGAATATCTAACCACGATACTTTCCGATAGAAAAGAAAAGTCAGACTGTGCAATTAATAGCAGACTGGCAAGTGTCAGTAGCCTATTCTGGCTTTCGGGAACGTTTTACAGACAGGCTGAGCGCGTACGTCAAACATGTGTGGTAAGGTAATTAAACGATTTCCATCTTATTAAGACACACTATTATTTCGGTATTTGTGTTCTCTCGCACTGCAAATAAGTGGCATGTATCGATAGCTTTTCATTCATTTATTTCCCTAACATTTGTGTACTATTTTGAAAGCAAACATGTGTTCTCAACATAAGGCGTTTATCGACAGTTAATTCTGTCTTTTCCTGACAATATACTGACCGAGCATTTGCCATGAAATTCTGCGCGATGGATGTAAATGCGTAGTTGTAACTTGGCCAAACTGCGCGTCTATGTGTCGTATGAACATGTATAGACTAGTGCGGATTTCCCTAACTGAACAGTGTTGCATCCCATACGCTGTACACAGACGCAGTGATGTGGCCAATGTTCTGGGGTATTTCTCTCAAATAAGCTAATGGAATATTCGGCGGTATTCATTCGGGTCTATATGAGGGAAATTCTCCCGAGCATTTTATAGGCTGTTTATAAAGGTCATTCAATGTGAAAAGCTGGGTTAAACAGCTTCGCCAAAAAAAAAACTCCTGTTTTCGCCATGTTAGGTGTCAACTACGATAACAGGACGGCGCAGAAATATACGCAGAACTCATAGACATATTCACTTAACGACTTGGTGTTTATACACTTGGATATACTATATGCACATGGCGAACTGCTGTTTGTCCAGAACAACCTGACAAATGCAACTAATATAATGCCAAATACACAGAATGCAATGTCGTCAGTACAAAACAAATTAGTAAATGCACATAACATATTGACGCACGCACATAACAAAATGAGGTGTGCACAAAACATAAAGTCGTTAGTACACAACGAGTAAGTAAATGCACAACCCAATGAAAAATGCACAAAACGAATGATATATGCACAAAACATAATGTCGATAGGACGTAACGAATTAGTAAATGTACATAACGTAATGACAACTGCACAAAACGAAACGTCGTTTATACAGAACGAGCTAGTAAATGCACATAACATAATGGCAAATGCACAGAACGAAATGATGAAAGCACACAATGCAAAGTCGTTAGTACAGAACGAGTTAGTAAATGCACACAACATAATGACGAATGCACAAAACGAAATGAGGTATGCACCTAACAAAATGTCGTCAGTACAAAACGATATTGCAAATGCACGTAGCAAAATGAAAAATGTAAAGAACAAAATGATGTTTCTACAAGACAAAAGGTAGTTTACACAAAGCAACTTAGTAAATGCAAAGAATATTAAGACCAGTGCCATCAGAAGGCAGCATTAATGGGATACCAAAGGAATCGAAACTTTAACTTCTGCTGCAGCAGAAAAAAATGCTGCTCGATCAGCATGCAGCAGAAAAATCCTGCTCGAGCAGCATTTATTTTAAGATTATGGCATCAGCCAATCAGTCAGGTCTATTTCCGTAGATGTAGCTTATGTCGTCCGTTTGTAAGCTCAAATTTGATTGGCTGACGGGTTCAAGGGCTTAATCTAAAAATAAATGCTGCTCGAGCAGGATTTTTCTGCTGCTGCAGACAAAAATGCTGCTCGAGCAGTAAATTGCTGCTCGAGCAGAATTCAAATGCTGCTCGAGCAGGATTTTTCTGCTACAGCAGAAGTTAAAGGTTCGACCCCTTTGGTATCCCATTGCATTTGCGTTGGAGCCACAGTGTGCCATTTCGAATATAACATTATATAATGCTCCTCTCAAAAGTAACTTGAAACTTTGCCCTGGTGTCAAACCTGGCAAAACACAAGAGGTAACGTTTTTTATCAACTTCCTACGATATGTTTTGCAACATGCGGCGTCTGGGTCTATTCTTCGGCACTATCGTGACAAACTCTGGTAAATCGATTGTCTTAGACAAGTTTAATTAAATATAGTATGAGATGACAAAGGATGTAAGATCGTTTTACTACATGCTTTCAAACGAAATACAACATTGTAATTTAAATATGTGTTTAAACCCTAAAGATCTTTAAATGACGTGACGTCATTCATGTTGACGCTGTCCTTTTACCAAAACAACATCATGTGATGGATCAGTCAAAGATTATTTGGACAATGAAAACGATGAATGTGTGTAAGAATTCTGTATTCTTAACGGCTGTTTTTTAATGTGATAAAACACTGAAGCCGCGTGAATGTATTTTAAAACCACAACAGTGTAATGCTGTGGTTTCTGAGTTTCACATAGTACGTTGATATGGAATACAAATACTTTCATCGAATTAAGGCATCGCTAGCTGCACAGTCAACAACATTTCATGAATATGTATGTACTGAGCATAAACATATGAGTCACATCCATGAAACTAACCTCACGTGTTCTCAATCATCTGCGTCTGAGTCGCATGCAAGACCTATAACTCTAAGCGGGTTTTTTGTTCTGTTTCGGTGGTTATTGGCCATAAAAAGCAATGACAACATTCTTTCAATGCAAAATGCATGGTTTCAAGTTTGTACCAACGTTTGTTTCATATATTGTTTCTTATTTAAAGTAATAAAAAATCATTTTGATCTTTGTATAATACAGAAAGTATACTAATTGAGACGCTGGAACTTATTTTTAGTTGTATACACATGTGTTAAAAGTTTATTCTCGTTATTTTCAGAGATCGACGCTTCGCCTACGAAGTATGCCGCATTCTACACGGAGGCGAAATTGTTGGTTAAAGATTTTGCAAAACCCTCATTCTGAATATCGAGTGAATAAATGAAAGCAAAATAATTCATTGAGAATTACTGTTTTGCTGGTTTCACATTCGAGATATATTGTTTTGAGTATTTAGGTGGATAACACTTTACGGACCATACACCATACAATTATGAACTATCTGGTCTAATTTCATATACATGTACAGTTTCCTTACACGAACTCGTAAATAAATAGAGGATACTTTTTTGGATTCTGAAGAATATTGATTTTAATTCACGAGTGATCACAGAAAATATTTTTTTCTATTATCACGAGTGAATTAAAATCGTTATTCCACAGATTCAAATACATTTTATTTGTATTGTATGCTTTTACACCGTTTATTTACATTGTAAAAGAGTTTACCTGAAGAATTCCGCTGGAATAAGGACGTCATTTGTAAAATGTATTAATTTTCTAACTTATGCTAGTGAACTATTTTTTTAATTTTGATTGATGGTATTTATGGTTTTTCAAACTCACACGAAGTCAAGAGCAACTCTATCAATTCACACCACTATAAGAAAAAACTAATCTATAAGGAAACATCCACTAAGGCACAATTGGTCGTTTTCTGCTCAGGTACTACTTAAAAGTATCCCGTTTACTCTTAAGTATACTACACTATACCCCGGGTATACTTGCGAGTACCCGTGGTATTTTAAGTATAACATGAGCAGACAATGACCAATCGTGGATATCTCCATTGGTCGTTGTCGGCTCAGAATCTATTTAAAAGTACCCCGGGTAGTTTTAAGTATACTACAATGTACCCCGATTACGGACAATACGCTTAAAGGAAGCCGGCCATACTACGGGGTACATTCCAGTATGTTTTCCGCACTCCGGGTACATTGAAGTATACTTAAGAGTACTCGGGGTAATTTTAAATAGTACCTGAGCCGACAACGAACAATCGAGTTCCATTAAGAGACCGTTAGAAGCAGACAAGACAGCCATTTTTATGTACGTGCATACTTTAATTAAATTGGGATATTGAGACCGAAGCTTTCTTTTAACGATATTACTACTTTGATGCTAGTGCAATGACTTATTGCCACTTTATCTAGTTTGCATATCAATTTTTGATATATTTAATTGTCATAAAACACTATCAATGGATTATAACATTGGGAAATCTTATTGTTTATGCCCTGATAATTTTGATTATTGAACACAAAAATACAAATTCCACTTTATAATTAAAAAAAACCGACTTCTCAATCATTAATAAAACAGCGATATTTGTGCGTACGGGAAATTTACTATTTCTTTCACGGTTTTTGAAATTTATTTGTGTGTTTTGAGTGTAATCTTATCATTTTGCCATCATCTTACTCACGCCAACGTCTTGTGAAATATATTAAAGTGCGCGTTCAACAATTATAAGACTTTAACGGAACACACACGTTTGCATTAAGCTATAGGTTTCGAAACATACCATTATATATGATTTTAAAAGTAATGACACGCTTTATACAACAGCTTACAGAGAAATGTACAGTCCTTTCATCGCAAACTCTTGAAATTAAGTAGCCAGGTGGCGCGCGCGCAACACGGTGCCAAGTGCCAGAATTCTTACGGCTGCGAAGCTGACATGTGTGGCAGAAGTCTCGACAGGCACGTGACCACGAATCAGGAAAAAAGAGGGTTTGGACCCGTCTTCAATCCCGACGCCATCTCGCATGTGAACGACACGTGCAGCTGGCGGAAGGTCCAGAAAGAGGAGATATGTGACTCCTCTTGCAAATATTACACAGGATTTTATCCACGTAGTTGACTAAAAACATCATGAGAGTACCCTAAACTTACATCTTACAATGTTATTATTAGTTTCGTCTCAATAACATAATGCCTAGAACTGATATATTATACCATGATTGACTAGTGTGTCATTGAGTATTATATAAACAATAAGCATTTAACGAGGTTATAGTCGGCCACTGCAAAGATCTATAAATATACATGTACATTAATAGATCTTTGGCCACTGCATAGACCAATTGATTAAGTGAATTTTATTTATTTATAGAGCATATAATCTGTAAGGTATTTAATATAGTTCAATCGGCATCAACTGAGCTAAGGCGGTGCTACGGTCATAATTGGCCGAATATCTTACTTGTTTCGCAAGTTGTCCTAAGAACATGGTTCGTGTGAACAACGTCAACCGCGACAAGAAATGTATTGGTCCAATGACTGGTCACACCAATACCTAAAGTGCTTTTTAAATCTGAATTAGTAGTATCGTAAACAATGACCTATTATTTGAATCACCAGCTTGTTTAAGGACTTATTCCCATATCATTTATTTTATCTTCATAGATAAAAAAACAACATCTGAACTTAAAAGCTCAAGTCTCAACAATGTGAAGAATAAAATAAAAAGTAACTATAAAGAACAAGAGATGTGTTTGTCAGAAACACAATGCCCCCTACTGCGCCGCTTTGATTTTTTTTACCTTTGACCTTGAAGGATGACCTTGACCTTGACCTTTCACCACTCAAAATGTACAGCGCCATGAGATACACATGCATGCCAAATATCAAGTTGCTATCTTCAATATTGCAAAAGTAATGGCCAATGTTAAAGTTTTCGGACGCACAGACTGACAGAAAGACTGACGGACAGTTCAATTGCTATATGCCACCCTACCGTGATCCTCTGAATTGCAATACCTTAATATAACATTCGATGCCATCCTGACTTGTTTTACTTGACGTAAGCGCCCGATTTAAATCCCAAAATTTAACAAAAATTAAATAAATCTATAAATTATTCCATCGTTTCGCGTGCGTAATTCTGTTTCATTTTATCAATTTCAAATGATAATTATTCTTATACGGGACCATGAATGTTAGCGTATAAGTCCAAAGTGTTGTTTCGCTCCCTTCATGAACACTTTTCTTTTTTTTTTACACACAAAGATGGAACTTGTCAATCTGCGAACAAGTTCTTTAAAGAAGAGTTCACTTATACTTGTACGTAGTGTTGATATGCTCGACACACTGCATAATGTATTACTCAGTTGTATGTGCTGATTGTTTTACGCGGCTGGATTGAACCTATAGTCTAGAATGTAAAGATGATTAATATGTGTGCTACAGACTGGTGCGCGGCGTCTGCTGTCCACCAATGACATGCTATGACAAGGCATACGTCAAAGAACAGCAGGCCTACTGGCACAGCTGCCACTCCGACCCTATCTGCCCTATCCCGCCACAAAAGGTCAATAAGTCCAACTAGAGGGGTTAGAAGTAATCCCACATAAAGGAGTCCAATTAAGGTGTTAAACTTAACAAAGTGTTGCAATATACGTTACTTTGTAGTCATTGACTTGAACAACGATTATTATACTTAAACGGAACACATTTGTATAATTGTCTGTATGGTGTCATAGCTACCGCGTGCACACGTCATAGCTTTCGCGTTTGCAATAACTATTTCATGTACGTAGTAGAGAGCGCTATATAGAAATAACTTCCCTTATTACTTACTTCCCTATCTTACGGTTACATCTCATCGTTCTGTAATTTATCACTTACGCTTATAAGAAAATACCGACAAAACTTGTCGAGTCGTTTTTTTATTTGTGTCGAGCAGGACATATTACCACCAGAAAGGTTGGTCTGTTGTTTTGTTTATCATACCTCTAAGCCCTCGTTTTAAACGAAATAATTCCTAGGTATTTTTCCTACGACATTGCATTTTTGGCGGAAATGTATACATTGTATGTTGTATGACGTTTGACGTGTTAGTAATAACGCCATAGATCCAAACCTTATTTGTAAAATTACGTTTTTTGCTTTGTTTCGCTTTCGGTGTCTAAGAATACTATACATAAAGTATTCAAATGTTAGTTTTGTTGAATCGGATTCACGGCCACCGAAAATGAAGACTTTATCGTTCATTACGAAACGTATGTCATAACTACAAACGTTGACTAAAGAAATGTACCAGTCAACGTTGTATCAGGTCGATATAAACCTAAAGGTATGATAAATAAATTTAGGTCATGGTTGTACTCCAAACGTCTAGCTATTATGTCGAACGATGTATGACTGGAATTGAAGCTCATCATGTCAGCCTGCTTTCAATCACACCGTCTTACGCGTCACGTCGATGGCAGATTGTTCCGTCGATGACAGACAGTTGGACTCAACAGCGAACAACAGGTAGGTTATAAATTCGGTCGGTATATTTATATTACGCAAGTAAGGCCAAAATAATTGCTACGAACATATTGTCCATTGACTGAGGATGTCACCAGGTAATTTTGGACTCGTTGTGCAAGTTTTTAAAGAAATGTGAACGAGTTCAAAGTGACAGTTTCCGAAACATCATCGAACATGACTGATTTTTGTTCAAAATATAAGTTTGAAATAAATGACTGCAATTCATGTTACATACTTTCGCATTTATCCCTTGGGGATACGTAAGCCAAATATCAGCCCCTTGAGTTGTTTCATGAACATTTCACAGGCGTCCGAACTGACCCTGTCGAAAAAAAAAAGATGCCATAGTAGGCAGATATGTATTTTAAATGATGCCGATGATGGCAGAAACACCGTATAAGATGCTAACGAAGATGACAGATTATCAAAATAACTATTATATTTATTTCTCTCTTCTTTCTGTACTTTGATTTACAATTAAGAAGCGAAACTGTCCTTTGTAATATATTCTCAAAACTGGAAGGTTATGTGTACTGTAAGTTTGTCGAAAAGACATTCTCTGCACGCAGTTATAGGAGAGAATAATTAAAGCGCTGAAGGCACTGAAGTTGTTCGCTTTTGCATAATCGTACACTCAAATTTATAAAGAGTGTGTCTCAAAGCACAGGTCGAAATGTGTGTGCACTGTTTATCCTCATATTTATGTAATAGAGATAACTTAGACAAAATGTGCGCATTGCACAGGCTAATCAGTGCTCAGGATAATCTTTTTTGACATGCATTAAGCCCCGTTTTCCCTGAAAGCAGCCAATATGTACAGCACAAGCTGTAAAACACTAGACTGGCCAATGTTGTCGCACAAGCTGTTAAATACTATTGATAATATATACACACACTGGCTGTCTGCTAGTGTCTGCAGCATACCAATGGGAGGATAAACATGCAGATGCGGTGGTTATCGTTCCTAGCGTAGTTAAGAAATACACTTGCTTGCACAACTTCCTCTACTTTAGTTGCTCGCTAGCGCGAACAACTAATAATCTGTACGATCAAATTGCTCTGCACATACAGCACATGAAGAAATTATTTTTGATGAAATATTTCAGCAGAGGATCGAGCTGATACAAGTTTTTGCCAGAAAGAGTCCTGAATCATCTGAGCGTGACATTATTTGTTTATCCGGGAGTTTTAGTAGCTTAATGAGTTTGTGACTATGTTCTGTTTGAATTTTTTTCACAAATAGGTAATCTGCATGTAATTGCTTGAACTTATATTTGTTTTGTTAATACATCCATATGGTAAAAATATATAAGACCATACATCACAGTGGCATACACTGTCTTTGATATGTATTATAATGATGCGGTTTGAACTTTTGATATTTATTAGTACCTTATTCATCATAACAAGTGTCTGTGTTGAATTATGATTTCGTATATACGCAATTAATTCAAATGGCCATGTACGTCGACATAAAAATGTCCACCTCTTTAAGATGTTAAGAACTATCTTTATAAAAAAAAAAATGAGTTTTAAGAAATCTTTTTGTTTGTTATCAAATGTTTAATTGTATTTCATTGTTTATGTTCTTTTTAAGCTAGTCACACTGTTACAAACTCCGACAAGTCATATTAGTATACCAGTCAGTCCTGTAGGTCCATGCATTATAACCATGTACAATGTTTAAGTGAAAACAAAATAAAACACATAATATGATTTAAAATTTAATGATAACAATTGTATTTCTAAGATGATAATTATCTAATATTGGTTTTATTGAACAAGTACGTTAAAATATATATATACAAGTAAAACGTATTGTGACGGAGAGGGTAAGTCATATAGAGGTTTTGATTTGTATGTTTGACTTGTAACTTATACGTATGATGTATGTTATATTTTCCATCGGGCGTTTCTTGTTAAGTCTTCTGGGAACCCAGCGATAGAGGTAAAACAAGAAGTTTTGGACTTGAAAACACGCTGATAAAAATCCAAAACTTCTCACTTTACCAATATCGGTGGGTTTCCAGATGATTAAACACAAGTCGCTCAATGGAAAATATAGTAAAATCATACGTAAAAGAAACAATTAAGGTGTACGAATCTGAACCTCTCTAACATTACATGTATATGTTTACCCAGATATGCCAATCTAACACATACAACGATGTCTCTAACAACATACACGTTATTTTACATCTCATAATTTTAAAGTCGCAGTATACTTTATCTGGAAAATATGACGAACCCGATAGTGTATGATATGTAACAATAATGTTAAACTGTCCATATTCGACATCAAACTCAGAGTCATAGTAATAACATCTGAACTTCTTCATGGTGACGGTTTTCTACAAAAGAAAAACACCCTCATTATATTATAGTATAGCCTTGTTATATATATTATATAGGTATCTCAATCAAGGTTATTGCACATATATTCATACACCTACAGCATACATAACCTTCCCGTCTTGAGAATATATTACAAAGGACAGTTATGCTTTCTTAATTGTATATAAAAGTACAAAAAGAAGAAAAAAATAAATAAAAAAAATATTTTGACAATCTGTCATCTTCGTTAGCATCTTCTACAGCGTTTCTGCCATCATCGGCATCATTTAAAATACATATCTGCCTACTACGGCATAATTTTTTTTCGACAGGGTCAGTTTGGACGGCTGTGAAATGTTCATGAAACAACTCAAGGGGCTGATATTTGGCTTACGTATCCCCAAGGGATAAATTCCTAAGTATATAACACGAAATGCAGTCATTTATTTCAAACTTTAGATAGTTTAAAAAAAAAATCAGTCATTTTCGATGATATTTCGGAAACTGTCACTTTTAACTCGTTCACATTTCTTTAAAAACTTGAACAACGAGTCCAAAATTACCTGGTGGCGTCTTCAGTCAATGGACAATATGTTCGTAGCAATGATTTTTGCCTTACTTGCGTAATATAAATATACCGACCGAATTTATAACCTACCTGTTGTTCGCGGTTGAGTCCAACTGTCTGTCATCGACGGAACCATCTGCCATCGACGTGACGCGTAAGACGGTGTGATTATACTACCGTCGAAATATTGTAATCAGTTAAAGACGTAAACAAAACCGGTCCTATCTTTAGAATTTATCTATGTGTCGTGATACTTTGGTGTCAGGTTTTGATGATAAGAAGATTGAGAACAAAGACTGCACATTTGAATTTGACACCACATTTGTCCCTAGTTGAGACAAGTGCACACACGTTAAAGGTATGAATTCTTTATAAAAGCTATTATATATGTTCTAAGATTTACGTGATTAAATATAAACTTTTTAAAAGTAAGTGCGATTTTATAAATTGATAAGATCGTAGACCCGTAAACCTTTTGTTTCCATCGTTTCAAGTAATAGCGTGCATATATTTAAGGAGATAGTTTCGCCGTTATATTATATTGTCGTGATGTCATGTGACCTTGTACCATACAATTAACATAACCATATTGCGTTCCTAGTAAAGAATATATAACCATCCTTAACATTTTCAAGCGTTGTATGAGATATGAGATATTTCTTTACGCACACTTTATGTACAAATATTTAAAGCAAGCTTCCACCTCGACTCTTGCTTCGCATCGGGTATATAAATCACACACTACAACGAAATATTCTCACGTCGACATATGAATTTGTTGTGTCGTTTGACATTTCCAGTGACCTGTGTAAATGAGTCTTCCATTGTTGATCTTCGTATGCACATGCGCAGTTCCGCAAATCAAAGGCTGGCAAAATCATCTGGACGGATTGCTTGATTACCAATGTCCCAACAAAAACCAGTTTATCAATCACGTGACTAGCCAGCATCACAATCACGAGGAAGATCGACAATTTGACTTCACGTGCACTAACGTTAGTTCTGGCATTTATGATTCGGATACAACGTGCACGTATTCAGGCATGTGACTTAGCATTAACTATATATTAAAAATAAAACATACGGACAAACTGACATCAGAATACAAAGAATCAATTTTGAACAATAACCTTGTAAATGATAAATTCGCGTTACAGTCGAGCCATTTTCTCTACATCTTGTATTCAATGCTATTTACTTGATAACAACGAAAAATTTGATCACGTATCGGGACTGTAATACATTTATTTGAAAAATATACTGATGGATATTTTTTTTAAATAAAAATCACATACTGGGTTTTAGACAACCTTGGCCTGTTTTGGCCCACCACTGCTACAGTATAATGTCAAATTCTAAGATTCGTCATAAGTCATTTGATTACAATACATATATAATATGTATATTATTAGGGTGGGTGAACAGTTTTGATAATCCGGTGCACTTCCGGTGCCCGGACGACGGCTTCATTCATGGCATGCGGAGCGAGCACAACAACCACTACGAGGACCGGATATGGGGCTTCTTCTGCTGCAAAGTTCCAGGTAGGATCCGTAGGGATATATATCTAGTTGTTATCATATTATAAGCACGAGTTTAAGACACTTATATAAGTTCGCCGTGGCGTAGTTAATATGGTGTCCGCCTAGCGATCGGGAGGCCACGGGCTCGATCCCCACAGTGGGAGCGTTCTTTAGATCTTCCCCAAAGACACCAAGCTCTGGTTCTAGTCCCAGGAAACGGACTCTAGAGCATTTCAATAAGTGTTAGGCTTTCGATGCAAT
This sequence comes from Dreissena rostriformis, assembly GCA_007657795.1. Taxonomy (NCBI): domain Eukaryota; kingdom Metazoa; phylum Mollusca; class Bivalvia; order Myida; family Dreissenidae; genus Dreissena; species Dreissena rostriformis. The sequence goes on from VMBQ01001381.1 coordinate 169,624, forward strand.
CAAGCTAAAATAAATAGGTTTAAACAAAGACTCTTATATGACGAATACTTTTAGTACACGAAGCTAAATAGTTATATATCGGCAAAATTGACATGCAAGTGTGTTTACCCCGATACAATGGAATTTGATACAGGAAAACGTTTACTTGTGCGACTCGTTGAAAATAAATAGTAAGAATGGTCGAAAGATCTAAACAGGAGCCTACACTGGGAGAGATTGGATTCATCATCGTTTTTGGTTTGCAATTTATTTCTGAAAATGGATGTTAGAATCGTTGCAGAGTATTCTGTAACAGTAAGATATCTGGATAATTCAAAAAAAGGAACATGAGATAACACATTGCATTGCTGCACCAGGAAACACACATATCATGGCTTTTTAAAAGTTAGGCGCCATAGTTTTTCTATCGATATCTTTTTGTTAACAGATCTGAAAGTGCCTGCGAAAAGCTCGATAGACTTATAATTTATGTGTTTTTTTATATAAGGCAATTACAAGACAATTCGGTATAGAACAATGATTCCACTCTTAAACGACATTTCAGTGCATTCTGGCGCTTGTTCTGGCGTAAATTTTATCACTTGGTTTAAGTCAGCAAAAACTTTTCAAACCCACATGGAAACATCTCTTTAAAAAAATAAAATAATACTGTATATTATTATACTCACAATTTTGTATATTAGCATATATAACAAATGAGACTGTTCCCTGTGATCGAAACTCTGTCATCTATTATTCCCTGATTTAATAAGGTCGCGGTGGCGTAGTGGATATGGTGTCCGCCTAACGGCCGGGAGGTCACGGGTTCGATCCCCACTGTGGGGACGTTCTTCAGATCTCCCCCTTAAGACACCAAGTACTGTTTCTAGTCCCAGGAAACGGACTCGAAAGCGTTTCAAATAAACCTTACGATTTCGATGCAATCGAGCTTAAATAAATAGTTTAACCTAACTGATTTCAATCTACGACAGACATCCACATGATCAACTGCGAATCAACCGGCTGGACCAATGTTTGGGATGGTGCCCAGAGCTACTACGTGCCCGCTGGCCACGTGATGGTAGGCGTCATGTCAGAGCATAACAACCACTACGAGTAAGTCTCCACTGCCTATGTGTATGATCTGACACGAATTGTTATTCCAAGCAAGATATGTATGCATCGCTTTGAAAAAAGGGGTTTAATGCGTGTGCGTAAAGTGTCGTCCCAGATTAGCCTGTGCAGTCCATTAATCAGGGACGAAACTTTCCGCTTTTATTGTATTTTTGGTTTGAAGGAAGATTCTTCTTGACTTTAATCCGGTTAAGGCGGAAAGTGTCGTCCCTGATTAGCCTGTGCGGACTGCACAGGCTAATCTGGGACGGCACTTTACGCACATGGATTAAACCCCCTTTTCTCAAAGCGAGGCTCATATAATTAAAGAGTCCAGAAATTGTGTTAGTTACCAAGAATTGCTTAGCTTACTAGTTACCTCCACCCCCCACACCGTAACGAGGCGCGTATAATGGAATCACCTTGGACGTCTGTCCGTATGTCTGTTTGTCTGGCCGTCTGTCTGTCCGGATACACAAATTTGTCCAAAAGCGTTGTCCTGCACTTTCAATGCACACAATTTGAACATGCAGGTTTTGTTCTATGTGCGCTTGTTATAATCTTGCGTTAAAAAATACAAAAGCTATGCCTTTTTGTAATTAAGACATTATAAAAGTCATGATTGTTCATATAAAATACTAGCAATTTTTTTTCTCTGAAACTATAGGGTTCACGGGTGTTATGTTTGGTATGTTACATTGTACAGTAGTCCCCTACAAATGCTAGTAAAATTATGTCCCTGGGATAAACACTGGTCTAGTGTCACGTCATGAGGGTCACAAAATCAATATAGATGTATATAGCACCATATTAAACACATATTTTCCAACAAGGCCTAGAGGTTTTATATTTGGTCTGTAACCACTTTTTGTGATCCACTACACAATTTGTTCAAATCATGATCATAGGGTCAAATCTTGTCACATCCAGGGGGTCACATGATGTATTCTCAAAATAACTTTAAAAATATTTTTGTCAAGAGCCATAAAGTTTCATTTCGTATATAACATTATATAATGCTCCTCTCAAAAGTAACTTGAAACTTTGCCCTGGTGTCAAAACTGGCGAAACACAAGAGGTAACTCTTTTTTATCAACTTCCTACGATATGTATTGCAACATGCGGCGTCTTGGTCTATTCTTCGGCACTATCGTGACAAACTCTGGTAAATCGATTGTCTCGGACAAGTTTTATTAACTATTGTAAAAGATGGCAAAGGGTGTAAGATCTTTTTTTTTATGCTTTCAAACGAACTACAACATTGTAATTTAAAAAATATGTGTTTAAACCCTAAACATGTTTAAATTACGTGACGTCATTCATGTTGACGCAGTCTTTTCACCAAAATAGCATAATGCGATTGGTCAGTAAAATATTATTTGGCCGATGAAAACAATCAATTTGTTAAATAATCATTATAAGTATTTTTATTGATGGGCTGGAACTATTTATGTTTTAGTGTCATGCACATGTGTTAGAACTTTCTTCATTATGATGATTTATTTTCAGAGATCGACGTTTCGCCTACGAAGTATGCCGCTACGAAGAAGGCGAGAATGTTGTTGTTGGTTAAAGATTTGCAAAGTCATCATTCTGAATACTGAGTGAATACATGAAAACAAAATAATTCATTAAGAATTACTGTTTTGCGGTTTTCAAATTCGCTATGTATTGTTATGAATATTTGGATGGACAACTCTTTACGGACCGTAACCGATACCATTATGAGCGTTCTGGTCTTATATCATATAGCGGTACATGTACAGTTTCCTTACACGTACTCGTCAATTAATAGAGGATATATGTTGGATTGGGTGGAATATCGATTTTAATTCACTAGTGATCATAACAAATATATTTTTCTATGATCACGGGTGAATTATGATCGATATTTCACACAATCGAAACAAATTTCGTTTTATTTTATGCGTTTTCCACCATTTATTTACATTTTAAAGCAGTTAAACTAGAGAATTACACTGCAATAATGACGTCATGATTTCACATAAATGACGTCATTGCACAGTTTGAAACGGTGAATTATCAGTTTTAATTCACTGATATTTCTCTATAAACCACCGGAAAGCATAAAATAAAATGCATACTTCACGACAGCATTCCAATGATATTTGTTTTCATAAATTGTTTTACTTTAATATTTGTGTCAATCTGATTGGCATTTAACAAAAATTAAATGTCATAGTATGCACATTATGAGAGGTGAAGTGTAAGCGCACTTCTTCACACATTGATTTGAGGAACATAAACAGACTTTGCAATAGTATATCACACCATCGTTATCATATTATCCGATCCACGATAATCTGTATTAATGTCATGATTCCCATTTGGGTAATTATATATCCGGTTTGTATTAATAATTTTGTATTATTGTATATTTATTCCCACATTACACGTTTTATGTGCACTTTAACTTCAACATTCTATGTCAGTAGCAAAACAAGAGACAGATATGTAAAACTATTACAAAAACATGTCGCTTATGTAAGATGTTTCAATTGTCATCACTGATGTACAGGTTGTATCGAGGAATGGCTCAGTCATCATCGTTATTGTCACCTTATGGCATTAAGATTGTCTCCATCAGATACTAACATGTTCAACATTATTAATCCTCGGAGAGGCACATGGTATGCCTCTACACACAATTCATTAGAAGTAGTTTTAACTAACCCGACCAACCCGTATTTTGTTGTGCCAAACGTATTTTTTGTCAAGGAGCAGTTTTGCTTAATTTTACCTTATTCATGGAATTAACGTTTTATGAACTACAATTAATTTAAACAAATAATGATATATATGTAAATGAAATATATCCGTCATTGAAGATTGTCATTAAAGTGGGCTTTTCCTAGGTTTGTCTTTAAAAAGTTCACAATACATAAGTTTGGTCGTCCTACCTACCTTATTGTTTGGCGATGTTAGTGTAAGCAAATATAATTTTGGCATAACAATGTTTTGAGATAGGTCTGTGATAGAAATTCAAATAGGAACTGCGAATATCGATATAGGTTGAATTTCGAGCTAGATTAAATTTCCTGCAGCACTAACATTGACATTAAAAAGCAAACCGCGAATATCGCGGTGGTACGAATATCACGGTAGCTTAGATATCAAAATTCAAACATGAATTTCTAATGTCGATGCCCTTTATTGCGACGGCTTTATTCACGGTATGAAGAGCATTCATCACCATGGCTGCGAGAAGCGGGTATGGACATTCTACTGGGTCAACTTCCAGGTGGGTATCCTTCAGATCGGTTATTTATTTCGGCGTATTTGAGCTGTCTCGCTAAGCCTTAATGGTCTTCATGTTGGGTGCACATTTGGGCTTTCTTGCTATGACCCATTTTGGTTTGACTGGGGCCAAGCTTACTCTTTTAAACATGAGCTCAATGATGCGCAATATACTTTTCGCGATGTCGTTTTTACACCAATATAGAAATTCCGACTTGCTTGCTTCGAACTTTCTCCGGGGTTCCTGGCATAACAAATCGTATTGGTTTCGCATGGACCCAGGATAACATGTAAGTCAACACGTACACGACTAAGTAACATATTTGACAATTGTAGGAGTACATATCATGATAACATAATACATAGAAACTGTTATATGAAAATGTCGATTTGTAACAGTTTTAATGCGAATGGGCGCTACCTGTTGATCTCAACGGCACCTCATTTGGACAAAAGTGCAATTAAAAGATAGCTTTTTGATAGACAATACACATTGGTGTCATTTCTAATAATATTTCGTTGAAACTCCCTCTTCCCAAAGGCAAAATAATATATTCGCTGTTTCAAAATACACCATGTAATAACGTAAAGGTCTTTAAGTTTCCAAATGCCTTTGGGCTGTTATTGTATGTTTCTGTACGTTAGTGGATGAACTAAATCGCATTACATTGCCCGACTTTTAAAATAAAGCGAAATATAGTAAGAGACATTCATTAAACCAGATCAACTTCTAGATTTCAGTAAAATTAACACACTTCCGATCCTTAGGGCCACCACCTGGAAAGTAGCATTGGCTCGTTTATAAGTGCATCTAAAAATGAAGAGGCGCCAAATATTAACGGCCTTGTACAAAAAAATTCTCGTTTAATTATATATATAGACAGACGGTGAAATGCCACACCCTGCAAGAAGGTGAATTAATAATGATATGGTTGATACTTGAAAAAAAAAAAAAATGAAAAGTCCAAGAGTAAAACTTGTCTTATAGCTAAAATATCATAGAAAAGACGAATACAGAAAAGACTTCGTTTATTAATAAATCTACAATCATTCTGAATTTGTATACTTGTAGTATTGTATTAATGTTAATAGCGATAATAACACAAATAATTCACTAAAAAACCGTGACTGATTTTATATATATCATTTTGTCTGATGCTATTAATGTCATATAAACTTGCACGAAGTTAAATCTATCAGCTCATTCCGCATTAGATAACTTCTTTATTCTGGAAAAATCCACTATTAGTTAGAAGCTGATAAGGAAAAGAAAACGAAATCAAAGTTTGAAGTGTATTGATCAAACTTCAGACCTTGAGTGCAAATAAGAATTGTCCCAAACGTAGGGCATTTCTGACTTAAAGATAAGATATGCGTGATATACGTGGAGGCATAATTTAAATTGGAACATTTCACCGATTTTTTTTCTTTCAAAGACATTATTCCTGCGATGAAAGCGACATTACTGTATTTGGTAAGTATTTTGTAATCGTAAGTTTATTGTTTTCATAGGGTAAAATATATGATTGAACAAATATAGCCAGTTACAAATGAATACATTAATTAATTATTTAACAATTACATAAATGAATGAATAAATAACAAATAGTTATTTGAATATCAATGATACATGTATGTATTTTTAAAAAACACAATAACTTGCCGAGTATTACTGCCATTGTTAAGTCTGATATTATTAATTTCATGTTATACTTCATTGTTGTTTATAGAAGCTTTTTTTTTTTCTTTTTCAAACGGCAAAACAATGTTATTTTCTCGTGAATTTTAATAAATAACTTACCGAAGCGAGATCTTCTGTATCGTTTATTGTATATGTATGTTTGGTTACTAGCGTTTTATTTTTGTCTTTTCAGGCCGTGGGTTTGGTGAGTACCATTTGATCCGCGCTCTTTGTAAAGGGGGTTTAAATCATGTGCGTAAAGTGTCGTCCCAGATTAGCCTGTGCAGTCCGCACATGCTTATCAGCGACGACACTTTTGCCTAAACTGAATTTTTGCTAAGAAGAGACTTTTTTAAATCATAAAAGCGGAAAGTGTCATCCCTGATTAGCCTGTTCGGATGTACAGGCTTATATGGGACGGCACTTTCCGCACATGCACTAGACCCCTTTTTCACAGAGCGCAGCCCATTTAGATGTGGTTTTCTGTCTAAATAAGTAAATAAATTGGTACTCATTGGTACTAATCTGTTTACACTAACATCATATAAAATACGTATACTATAGCGTGTTACACATTTATTAGACTTACATTAATTCAACATATATCATATATTTATAGCTTTCAAAATCAATCATCATTCAATATTTGAATAGTAATAACATGCTTCATGTAACATTCCGATGAATATCGCACTCGCGTTATGCAAATAAAATCTAATTTATATAAAAGACAAACTCTTGTAGCTCAGTAGCCACGTGGCGTTCGCGTGTCAGAATTCCTACGAATGCGGAACTGGTATGTGCTGTAGAAATGACGATGGCCACGTGCTAACCGATCAGGAGATGGGTCACTTCGGACCCCACTTCAATCACGACGGGAACTCGCAAGTGAACGGCACGTGCAGCTCGAGGAAGGCCCAGAAAGGAGAGGTGTGTGATAACTCATGCCAGTGTGACACAGGTTGGTATTCCGCGTGGAGAGGTGTGTGATAACTCATGCCAGTGTGACACAGGTTGGTATTCCGCGTGGAGAGGTGTATGATAACTCATGCCAGTGTGACACAGGTTGGTATTCCGCGGGGATAGGTGTGTGATAACTCATGGCAGTGTGACACAAATTGGTATTCCGCGTATAGAGGTGTGTGATAACTCATGCCAGTATGACACAGGTTGGTATTCCGCATAGAGGGGTGTGTTATAACTCATGCAAGTGTGACACAGTTTTGTATTCCGCGTAGAGAGGTGTGCGATAACTCACGCCAGTGTGACACAGGTAGGTATTCCGCGTAGAGAGGTGTATGATAACTCATGCCTGTGTGACACAGGTTGGTATTCCGCATGAAAGGTGTGTGATAAGTCATGACAGTGTGACACAGGTTGGTGTTCCGCGTAGAGAGGTGTGCGATAACTCATGCCAGTGTGACAGACGTTGGTAATCCGCGTGGAGGAAATAAAAGAACAACGTGAAAGTAAACTTAACATAATAACAAATTGATTAGAGTTTTTCACAAAAACGTTTTCCTAAAACTTCAATATTGAATAATATGCGTAAGACTACAGGGAATTCGTTCGATTAAATGTATATGGAATTCAGTTAGAAACATGCATTTACATCAAAGTACAGGCAGGACGCCACTAACAGAACACTTACTACTTTTCGTCCGATGTGTGTATTAAACAAACTTCTTTGAAGTAATCTCGAGTTAAAAGAGACACAGTTTTTCTTGCTTTTTTCAAACACTAAATTGTATTAATTTACGCGACTATATAATGATAAAATAGCTGAAACGTTGGCCGCCATTTTCCACAATTACGAAACGTCTTCAACGATAAGGAAACATGTGACATCACGATTGTACACACAGGTCAGATGCCATGTTGAAACTTTGCATTACACTGTAAATGGGTGAAAACAAAGAACAAGAGTGAAATTAAACATTAATGTTTATTTTTGTATGCCGATCTATTACCGTTTCACAGATAATGATGTAAATCACTTTATAAACTTTAATGAATAATGAACAAACAGATTTGTCACCACTATACTATGTATATCATAACTTAGGTATATAATACACAGCAATTAACGCAGAAACATAACAGAAAGCACTGCAACACAAATTACAACGATGTTTTCAATAGTTCAGATGAATTATGTAATCTACTTTATATTACTTCGGAAAGATGGATCCTGTATGTGCATGGATTGAAAACACCACCACAATATTCGTTAAGAGCTGGTGCCAAACCTTATTCATTAATCTTATTAATGAGAATAGGTTTAAAGACAAGTAATTATTTAAAATAGTAATAACAATCTGGCAATATCTAGAACTAATTCAATCTAATATTGTTATATAGATCTGGTGTTATAAACTGAAACTAGTTTGTTTTAAGTTGAACTCAAAATATAATTAATTGTAATAACCCATTATCTTTTATATAAAGGCAGAATGCCGGATTGCCAATAAACTATGAAACTATTATTTGATGTGTAGCACATAAACACGGGAACTTCATAAACTATTTGCATTTTCAACTGTCTGCTGTGGTCACATGCAGAACAGCGAAATAAAACACAAAACCTACTTTGACGGTTCAAAACAATGTTGATACATTGCTGGAAATTCGGTATCTGATTTTCAAGCGATTTCATGCAATACATTTACATAAACATTGCTGACTTTTGTTGTACCCTTAACTTGATGGAGTTTTCAACAGTATAGCCCATTTCGGAGTCAGGTATTCATACATCGGTGTATAAGTCCCTACAAATGTCATTCTTTTACATGTACGTAGTCTTGATACGCTTAGTGGCGTATATTGTATTTAAACTGATACGTTATTCAGATCTTACAGTTTCTCGCCTGACGGTCCGTTGTTTTTGTTCAAAGGTCTGGCGTGCTACCGACCAGTGAGCGGCGTCTGCTGTCCACCAATGACATGCTACGACGAGGCATACGCCAAAGAACAGCAGGCCTACTGGGACCGGTGCTTCTCCGACCCTAAGTGCCCTATCCCGCCATAAGAAGCAAGTTATCCGAACCATAGATGGCCAAGAAATGCCACCATATGGTTTCAGGTTATTTCACTATAAGTGGTCAACTTTTAAATTGATTTTGTAAAACCTAAAGTGAAATACATTATATACATGTGCGTTACTTTGTTTTAATTATTTTAATTAACGTCATGTTATCCTTGTAAAGCTATTTTATAAGAAGGGACTATTACGGTTCATGCTTTTGACCCGGAGGCTAGAAAAACCAAACATGTTATAATTTCCTGAAAATTATTACAACTCATACACGAACAAACGTCTAAAGTTCGGGATTTTGCCTGCGAAAACAACGTTTTCGTTTATCGGTTGGTACAAACATGTATATTATTGATAAATACTAGTCGTTGTTTAGACATATGGATATGAACGAGTAAGACGTACCCTTGTCTGAATTCAACATATCAGGTTTGAAGATAGCAAGACATAAACACTCACAACTTGTTAACTGCTGTTTAGAGTATGATATCATAAGCGCTTTGCTATTGCCATTAGCGCGTTGATATTGTCATTTGCGCTTTGCTATTGTCATAAGCTCTTTGCTGTTGTAATAAGCGCTTTGCTATTGTCATAAGCGCTTTGCTATTGTAATAAGCGCTTTGCTATTGTCATTAGCTCTTTCCTCTTTAATAAGCGCTTTGTTATTGTCATAAGCGCGTTGCTATTGTCTTAAGCGCTTTGCTATTGTCATAAGAGCTTTGCTATTGTCGTAAGCGCTTTCCTATTGTAATTACGCGCATTGCTATTGTCATAAGCGCTTTGCTATTGTAATACGCGCTTTGCTATTGTCATAAGCACTTTGATATGGTCATAAGCGCGTTGCCATTGTTATTTGCGCGTTGCTGTTGTCTGTAAAATAGGGGAGATAACTCTGTAAAATAGAGGTAGGAAAGCTGTAAAAAAATAAGAAATAAGTCTTAAAACAGGGTGGAGAGAAATTAGTAAAATAAGGGAAATCACTTTGTAAAATTGAGGAGATAAATCTATATTATAGACAGAAAACATTGTAAAAAGAGAAGAAAACTGTGCAAAATAAAGAAGACAACTCTGTAAAATTTGGGAGAACAATCTGTAAAATAGAGGAGAGAAGTCTGTACAACATTGAAGAAAACTCTGTAAAATAGGGGAGGACACTCTCTGGAAAAAAGGTGAGAGAAATCTGTAAAATAAGGTAGAGAACATTGTAAAAAAAGAGGAAAACACTCTTTAGTAATGGGTAAAAGAACTCTGTAAAATGAAGGAGATCAATCGGTAAAATAAAGGAGAAACTCTGTAAAATAGAGGAGAAAACTCTATTAAAAAGGAGAGAGAAATCTGTAAAAAAAGTGGAGAGTACTCTGTTAAATAGGTGAGAGAAATCTGTAAAATAAGGTAGAGAACATTGTAAAAAAAGAGGAAAACACTCTTTAGTAATGGGTAAAAGAACTCTGTAAAATGAAGGAGATCAATCGGTAAAATAAAGGAGAAACTCTGTAAAATAGAGGAGAAAACTCTATTAAAAAGGAGAGAGAAATCTGTAAAAAAAGTGGAGAGTACTCTGTTAAATAGGTGAGAGAAATCTGTAAAATAAGGTAGAGAACATTGTAAAAAAAGAGGAAAACACTCTTTAGTAATGGGTAAAAGAACTCTGTTAAATGAAGGAGATCAATCGGTAAAATAAAGGAGAAACTCTGTAAAATAGAGGAGAAAACTCTATTAAAAAGGAGAGAGAAATCTGTAAAAAAAGTGGAGAGTACTCTGTAAAATAGGTGAGAGAAATCTGTAAAATAAGGTAGAGAACATTGTAAAAAAAAAAAAAACACCCTTCAGTAATGGGTTAAAGAACTCTGTAAAATAAAGGAGATTAATCGGTAAAATAAAGGAGAAAACTCTGTAAAATAGAGGAGAGAACTCTATTAAAAGGGGAGAGAACTCTGTAAAATAGGAGAGAGAACTTTGTAAAAAGAGGAGAGAACTGTGTAAAATAGAAGAGACAACTCTGTAAAACAGGTGCAAAAACTTTGTAAAATAGGTGAGAGAACTCTGCAAAATAGGAGAGAAATTGGTAAAATAAAGGAGAGAACTATGTAAAAAAGGAGGGAACTCTGTAATGTACTAAAGAGACCTCTGTTAAACAGAGGATATAACTGTGTAAAATAGAGGAGACAACCTTGTAAAATAGGTGCGAGGACTCTGTAAAATAGGTGAGTGAACTCTGTAAAAAAGGAGAGAAATTGGTAAAATAGAGGAGGGAACTCTGTAAAATAGGTGAGAAAACTATGTAAAATAGGTGAGAGAACTCTATAATATAGGTAAGAGAACTCTTTAAAATAGCGGAGAGAACTATGTAAAAAAAGAGGGCAGAACTGTGTTAAATAGAGGAGACAACTCTGTAAAATAGGTGCGAGAACTCTGTAAAATAGGTGAGAGAACTCTGTAAAAAAGAAGAGAGAACTGAGTAAAATAGTGGAGACCACTCTTTAAAATAGAGGAGACCACTCTGTAAAATAGGTACGAGAACTCTGTAAAAAAGTGGAGAGAAATTTGTAAAATAAAGGAGAAAACTATAGCAAATAGGTAAGAGAAAGCTGTAAAAAGCAGAGTACTGTATTAAATCGGTCAGGGAAATTTGAAAATAGATGTAAGAACCCTGTAATATAAAGGAGAGAATTCTGTAAAATAGGGGAATGAAACTGTGAAATAGAGGAGAGAACTCTGTAAAATAAGGAAAAGAACTTTGTAAAATAGGTGAATGAACTCTTTAAAATAGAAGAGAGAACTCTCTAAAATAGAGGAAAAAACTTTAAAACTGGGCTATAGAACACTGTTAACTAAAGGAGATCAATTCGTAAAATACAAAAAGAAAACTTTGTAAAAAGAGGAGAGCACTCTGAACAAATTGGGAGAGAACTCTGTAAAATAGAGAAACTAAATCTGTAAAATAGAGGATTAACTCTGTAAAATAGAGGAGAGAACTCTGTAAAATAGAAGAGACAACTCTGTAAAATTGGGGAGAAAAGTCTGTGAAATAGAGATGAGAACTCTGTAAAATAGGTGATAGAACTCTGTTAAATATGTAAGAGAACTCTGTAAAATAGGGGAGAGAAATCTGTAAAAAATAGGTAGAGAACTCTGTAAAATAGACAAGAGAACATTGTAAAATAAATGAAAAAAAAACTCTTTAAAAATGGGTTAAAGAACACTGTAAAATAAAGGAGATCAAACGGTAAAATAGGGGAGAAAACTCTGTAAAAGGAGGAGAGAACTCTATAAAAAAGGGAGAGAACTCTATAAAAATAGATAAAATAAATCTGTTAAAAAGAGGATGAACTCAGTAAAACGAGTAGAGAACTGTATATAATAGAGGAGACAACTCTGTAAAATTGGTGAGAAAAATCTGTGAACTAGACGAGAGAGCTCTATAAAATAGATACGAGAACTCTGTAAAATAGCTTACAGAACTCTGCAAAATAGGTTAGAGAAATCTGTAAAATAATGTATAGAACTCTGTAAAAGAGACGAGAGAACAATGTAAAATAGAGGAAACACTCTTAAATAATGGTTTAAAGAACACTGTAAAATAAAGGAGATCAATCGGTAAAATAAAGGAGAATACTATGAAAAATAGAGGAGAGAACTCTATTAAAAAGGGGAGAGAACTGGCTGAATAATTATTTACAAACATTAATATTTCTTAGCTTAAGGCGTTAAGAACGTTTGACCTTAGGGTCAGTAGTCAAGTAACTAACCAATGTACCATCTATATATGACATGCATAACAAACAACAATCAAATGTTAAGTTTTATTGAATACAATTACAACGAAAAAAGATAAATCTGTTAAGTCCATGTCAATTATCGGGTCGAACAAGGGCCCACTTGAGCACGGGTCCGTTTAAACAGTTGATATCTGTCTATTGACAGTTTTCCCAAATCTGGATCATTGTTCATATGCTACCATACAAATAAAGGCAAGGAAATAACTGTTTCAGACAAGAAGAATATTAAAAGTTTTTCCTATGTAAATCAATGTAGAACTTGTTAACCCCAGGGCGAGAAAAGTTTTGACCCCAGATGTTACATTCGAACAAACATTGTAGAGTACTTCTTGATGGTTCTACATACCAAATATAAAAGTATTGTGCTGTGCGGTTCCATACAAATAAGTGTTCATTATTTGAATCTCTGTACAAATACCGTGATTAACGTCGTCCGTACGTGCACATTTGGGCTTTCATGCTTATATCCATGTTGATTGACTGGGGTCTAAACTGATTCTTTTAAATATAGACTCAGGGATGCACAATTTACCATACGGATGCATTTCTTACATCAATATAGACATTTCAACTTGCTTGCTTCGAACTGTTTCCAATATGGGTTTCCGACGTAACACTTTGTATAGGTTTCGCATTTACCCACGATGCCATATATATTCCAACGTGCCTAACAAATTTGATAATTAGATGAGTTCATATCATGTAAACATAATACGTAGATACATGTCAATTTATTATAACTTTAATGTGCATTTGGACCACCTGCTGATCTTAGCGCCACCCCAAAGGCATTTGCTCCTCTTCTCTTGGAAAAATGCAAAAAGGTCATTGATCGACATAAGCCTTTTTTTCTAAATGTTAAAACGTTTATATTTTGAAAGCAACTGATTGGTGTCATTTCGGAAAGAATTTCATGGAAACTTCTTCTTTCCACATGCTTACTAATGGATTCGCTGTTTCAAATTCCATCATGTAACAACTTAAAGGTCTTTAAGTATCAAAATGGGTTGCAATTACTGTTGCTGTACATTTGTGGATGAATTAATCTTCTCTAAATTCACCCCCTGTACGTCGATAATCCAAACTGAGTAGGATAATTCAAACTGAAGAAAAAAAAGGCGACATAAATAAAGACTCCAGTCATTTATTTCTAAGAACACGTGTATTTAAGGTAAGTTGTGACATAATAAACGTTTATTTTTTATAAAATGTTATTTGTCGGATACAATGCGCTTATAAACTCATAACAATTAAAAACAATTGCGTCAAAATACAATGAATATGTTTGAAAATCTGGAAAAAGTAAATGAAATTGTCGAAAGTTTAAGGCCAAAAACAATTATAATCGAATGTTTTTAATGTTTTAATGCTTGGACTTATGTATTAACCTTTCATATATGTATGTACAAAATTTGATTGGCGTAAATGCTCGAAAACGCAATATATTCGTATTTGTTTGGGACAAGAATATACAAATTGGATAATGACCTAACTAGTGTATGGATAATTCAAGACTATTTTGAGTTTGGTTATTATCCACAGAAATGTTCATATCAGTTTGGATTTATCCATTAACTTTTATACCCGTCCTGCAAACAGATGATTTTAACACAGAAACACACTAGGTATTAATAGTAAAATTTTAAAGGACATTCATGATATAATTTGGCATATCTCTGTTACAGTTTCGTGCGCTCTTTTGTCAATTAACGTGTAAATAATTTAACACATAGGTCGCATTAATGGAAAATTAGCATTTTTCGAAGACAAATTTATCGTTTTTTACTAGAAAACTATTAAATCGTTGCAAAACTCAAAACGCATGTGTGCGTCAGACATTCATTATCACATGTGTAGAACAATTACGTCCTTATAGTTACTAAATTATCAAAAATGATAAAATAATCAACTACCTTTCAGTTTCAGTTTCAGTTTTGGCCAACATTTTTTTCTTCAGTTTGAAATATCCAACTCAGTTTGGATTATCGACGTACAGGGGGTGAAATTGCATTACATGAAAACTCGCCTTGAACAGTAAGGCGGAAAAATGCTTAGAAGCATTCATAACACCTACTCAACTTCTAGATTTCTTCAATACAAAAAATCACTTCCGGTCCTTAGCGCAACAGCCTCTGAAGTATCATTCGCTCGTTTATAAATGCATCTTCAAATAGAGGAGGCGCCACTAATGAAGTTCCTTTTATTTTTTCTCGTTTAATTTAAAAATAAAACGAGATTGACCTTGCAAAAGCGTTGAAAACGATTAATAAACAACGTAGCTTTATTAGAAATTAAATTGATTAAAAAATGGCGACGTCAACGCCACGCATCGGAAGTACACTGATACGCATGCGCGACGGGTACAATCTCGTGTAATGCCGAAGTAATTGTAAACGTCAAATGCCACTCCCTGCAAGAAGGTGAATTTCTCTTAAAATGATATGGATGAAGCTTAAAAAAAACAATTAAAAACTTTTACAATAAAACTTATCCTATGGATTAATTATCATAGAAAAGAGTTACAGAGAAAAGTCGTTATTTATTAATAAATCTACAAACATTCTGAATGTACATATTTGTATTATTGTATAAATTTGTATAACGATAACAATACAAATACGGCACTACAAACCCTCACTTATTTTATTTTGTATTTAATATAGTAAATATTCAGTCATTATACATGAAAACGCAATGTTTGTTTCATTTTGTCTGATGCTATTTATGTCATATAAACTTGCACGAAGTTAAATCTATCAGCTCATTCCGCATTAGATAACTTCTTTATACTGGAAAAATCCACTAATAGTTAGAAGCTGATAAGGAAAAGAAAACGAAATTAAACTTTGAAGTGTATTGATCAAACTTCAGACCTTGAGTGCAAATAAGAATTGTCCCAAAAGTAGGACATAACTGACTTAAAGATAAGACGAACATGATAACGTGGAGTCTTCATTTAAATTGGAACATTCGACACAATTGTTCTTTCAAAGACATCACTCCTGCCATGCTAGTAGCATTACTATATTTGGTACGTATTTCTTATAAGTTTATAAATTTCAATATGTAAAATTAATGATTTAATGAATATATCAATTTATAAATAATTATTTGAATATAAATGATTCATGTATGTATTGTAAAAACCACAATAACTTGCCGATTATTACTGCTATTGGTAAGTCTGATATTATTAATTTGCTGTATACTTAATTGTTGCTTATACAAGCTTAAAATCTGTAATCAATGTTTCAAACGAAAAAAAAAACAATATTATTTTCTCTGAACACCCGTGAATTTAAATAAATAACTTACCGAAACGAGATCTGCTGTATCGTTTATTGAACATGTATGTTTGGTTACTAGCGTTTTATTCTTTTCCTTTCAGGCCGTGGGGTTGGTGAGTACAATTTTAGCCTCGCTCTGTGAAAAGGGGGTTTAATGCATGTGCGTAAAGTGTCGTCCCATATTTACCTGTGCAGTCCGCACAGGCTAATCAGGGACGACACTTTCCGCCTTAACTGAATTTTTTATAATAAGAGACTTTTTAAACGAAAAATATCATAAAAGCGGAAAGTGTCATCACTGATTAGCCTGTGCGGAATTCACAGTCTTATCTGTGACGTCACTTTACGCACATGCATTAAACCCCATTTTCACAGAGCGCAGCCCATTTATATGTGGTTTTCTTTCTAAATAACTTAATAAATTGGTACTCATTGGTACTCATCTTTTTACACAACAACATATAAAATATGTATAATATAGCGTGTTACACACTTATGGGACTTACAAGGAACCAACACATATCATATATATGTATAGCTTTAAAAAAAATAACATTATTCAATATTTGATTAGTAATAACATGATTCATGTAACATCCGACAAATATTGCACACGCGTAATGCAATTGAAATTTAAGTTTGTATAAAACATAACTCTTGTAGCTCAGTAGCCAGGTGGCGTTCGCATGCCAGAATTCCTACGAATGCGGAACTGGTATGTGCTGTAGAAGTGACGATGGTCAGGTGGTCACCGATCAGCAGATGGGCCATTTCGGACCCCACTTCAATCACGACGGTAACTCGCAAGTGAACGGCACGTGCAGCCCGAGGAAGGCCCAGAAAGGGGAGGTGTGTGATAACTCGTGCCAGTGTGACACAGGTTGGTATTCCGCTGTGTGATTACTCATGCCAGTGTGACACAGGTTGGTATTCCGCTGTGTGATAATTTATGCCAGTGTGACACAGGTTGGTATTCCGCTGTGTGATAACTCATGCCAGTGTGACACAGGTTGGTATTCCGCGTAAAAGACACAAACACAACAACAACGTGAAAGTATACATAACATAATAACTAATTGATAAGTGTTTGTCCCGAAAACGTTTTCCTGAAACCTAAATAGTGCATTGTATGCGAAAGTCCACAGAGAATTCGTATATATATACAAATTCCTTTAAACGAACAAAATCCTTTACAACGGAAAGTGTCGTCCCTGATTAGCCTGTGCGGACAGGCTAATCTGGGACGATACTTTACGCACATGCATTTAACCCCGTTTTCTCAGAGCGACGCTCAAATAGTTTATCGCCTGACGGTCCATTGTTTTTGTTCGAAGGTCTAGCGTGCTACCGACCGGTGAGCGGCGTCTGCTGTCCACCAATGACGTGCTATGACGAGGCATACGTCAAGGAACAGCAGGCTTACTGGCACCGCTGTCACTCCGACCCTAACTGCCCTATCCCGCCATAAGAAGTCAAGTTATCCGAACCACAGAGGCCGAGCAATGCCACCAGATGGTTTCAAGTTATGTCACTATAAGTGGTCAACTTACAAATTAAGTTTGTAAAACTTAACGTGAAATACATTATATACAAGTGCGTTGCTTTGTTTTAATTCACGTCATGTTATCCTTGCAATGCTATTTTATAAGCAGGGATAATAACGGTTCATCTTTTTGACCTGGAGGCTAGAAAAAAAACATTTTATAATTGTTCAAAAATTATTACAACTCATACACGAACAAACGTCTTAAGTTCGGGATTTTGCCTGCAAAAACAACGTTTTCGTTTATCGGTTGGTAGATATATAAACTGATGAATACTAGTCTTTGTTTAGACATATGGATATGAATGATAAGACGTACCATTGCCTAAATTCAACATATCAAGTTTGAAGATAACAATACATAAACACTCACTACTTGTTAACTGTTGTTAAGACTATGATGCGCGAATATCGAACTGATAAAGTTCTATGCAAAATGCAAAGGAACTGAGTATGAAGACGAAGTTCCGTTCCTATTTTCGTTTATTCCCAGAAAGGAGTTTAACTATAAAACACATGAATATAGAACCGCTTTAAGCAAAACCCGAGTGGTGAAGTAGCATATATGTACTACTCATTCGACAAACAACTACGGTTTGAATCTCGCATTAAGGATTAACAAAAAATGTTTTTTTAACACAAACTATAATACGATGTGGGAGATTGTTATGTAAGTGATGTTTGTGTTTGAAATAAATAATAAAAGAGCATCACTGAATTTTAAGAATATGTGTGACGTAGGGTCATATTTATTATTGATTAATTGTAACAACAATATATTATTAAAATCATGATAAAAACTTATCTTAAATTGATCGTAACAAACTCAGCAAAATTAATAAAATTGTATATAACCTTAAACCTCAGAGATTTGTATAAAAGGAAATATGAGGATCATATTTTTTTGTAATTTTGGGTTTTTGTGCAGAAACAGTTGATTAAAAATAAGATGTATTATTACTTTTTAACTTGCTAAAGTTTAGGCAGTTGCAATAAATACAGAATTGTGACAGTACATGTATTTTTTAATTTCAGCAGTTTTATCAAATTACATGAATTATGTTAAGTATGGAATATTCAAGCAATGTGGATATACATTTAATGTGAAATATCCACTAGTTAGCAGAGTGTTTATTCATGGAAGAAAGCATTATTAAGCAAATTAATGTTCAAAGTCCAACAATGTTCATATAATATGCCACTAATTCCTTCTATGCTGGTCAAACCACCCAAGCGTATGAAGTATTTACGATACAACAGGTATTAAAGCTATTCATCCCCACCTGTTGAACTTATAATACCCACATAACGTGCATGATGATTGGAACTAACGCACGCTCGAGTTTAACCTGACTGATCCTCAAACAATTATGTAAAGACATCGATCGATATTGTCTTAATTAATAAAGTTGTTTTCCGAAAAAAGAATTACAATTTAATTCCAAACAAGAGAATGTTCGACGAAAATGTTAAAAATCGTTCACAATTACACATCTATTAGTTGGCTGTGTCAACACTGCGGAGTGATGTATATTGATAGGATTAAAGGGCAAACGTCTGATTACATTACAAACCGTGCACATGTCATACAATTTGCATGTTGAATCTGATTCATTACTTTATTATACACAAAAAGCCGCACATTTAATTTCAAACACATTACAAAAAAAGCAAGATGGTGATTGACACACAGTTCACTTTCTAATGTTTGGTTGCAGCGGTATAATGGATATCCGCCCAGCAATTTGCAGGTCGCATGTTCGATGCCTATTAAAGGTGAGTTCTCCAGATTTACCTTAAAGCCACAAGTACTTGTATTTCGATTAGTTTTCTGTAAAAAGCAGTTTATGAATTTACTTTCAACCAAGCATATTCGTAATGTTGAAACATATTTTGGACTTTGTTTTACTCTGTTGTGGATTGTTTCGTTTTTCTCGACAACATTCAATATACGGCATCGGTATTTTGATATATAACACAGTTAAATCAAACACAAAGTTTTATTGACTACAATTTAGCAATTTAAAAGTATAGCACTCGTAAAAATAAAAACATCACTACCGTGACTGAAAAGAAAACATGTGCAATTTTGTATTCGAAGACACAGACATATGTTTTTTCAGAAACAAACAAGACACATTTCCGGACTCAATAGTAACAATAACTTATAATTGCCCTCACACTTTAACACAACTGCCAATTACGCAATAACGCAAAATAAACATAACATATGTGTCATATAAATATATCAAGTGAAATATATAATAACAGGAAAGTATACAAAGCAATCATACGTAACCAGCACATATTAAATTTAGACATTCAATTGGCGATTTAAGGTAAAGCCGACCTAACCTGAAATGCTAAAATCCTATAACATTGTATTGTGTTTGTCATTTGTCATATTTTGTTTGTTTTAATATGTTTGTTTTAAACTCGAGTAATCATCACATTATTGCATATTTCTGACACAGGATCTTATAAAACTGTTTTGTAGAACCATTTTGTCAGCTAGCAAACCTACTGGGCTGGGTTGAATATATTGCTGTGGTATTTATGATTAAATGTATTTTTTTATATTTATATGACAGTAAGGGTGAATCAAACGCCTACCAAATCGTTTCCAGAGTACTGAAAGTTTCTCTTAAAGTTTTAAGTTTAAAACATACATTAACTATTCGAATAATTCGGTTACAAGGCGAATATCATCCACGATTCATGTTTCAAGTCATGTTCACATACGACATGATTGTGACCATTCGTAACTACGCCCGAAATAAGTGCATGGTTCGCTGCCGTAAATGTCGTTTGGCTGCGTCGGGTCCCAGCACGTGTAGTTCACCATTTTTACAGAATGTTTTCAACCAGAAATATATTAGTGTTGTTTGTATCGGTTATTCCAATCCATGGCCAAGCAACACCTGTTAATAAATAAGTGATATAGACCAGGACAGAAAATATTCATGGTAGTTCGTATGCAGTGACACAAAAAAAGTACACGGAAGGAGGGAAGCAAGGAAGGACGGAAGGAAGGAAGGAAGGTAGGAAGGAATGAAGCAAGGAAGCAAGGAAGAAAAGGAAGAAAGGAAGCAAGGGAGGGACGGAGGGAGGGAGGGAGGGAGGCAAGGAAGCAAGCAAGCAAGAAAGGAAGCAAGGAGGCAAGGAAGGAAGCAAGCAAGGAAGCAAGAAAGGAAGCAAGTAAGCAAGGAAGCAAGCAAGAAAGCAAGCAAGCAAGGAAGCAATGAATAAAGCAAGGAAGCAAGCAAGCAAGGAAGGAAGTTGTATTAAACACCAGAAACATTTTAATGAAATTCAGATAATTTAAGAAAAGGTCAACGCATTAGAACGGTCTTTAGAGCCTTGTTGTTTTAAGAAATGTAAATGCATATTAGATCTCACGCTTAGCAATAATAACTAACAAGGACAAGTACACTATTGACAACATATAAAGGCCATGCAGACACCGTAACCCTTAATGATCACAAAGTCCTCTCTTGTACCTACGCATAAGATGGGCTTTTCCAAAATGTTGGAAATCCGGATTACAACTATTACCTATTTGCGTCTTTGACTTGGCTGTCAGGTACCACCACGTGCGCATCAAACAGCTGGCAGTAAACCTGCGCCATATAAAACGCATTTTATCAGGGTTACGCGATACGTATTAAATGCATGCGTACTTTATGGTGTCCATGGAATATGTTTTTAAACAGTTTAAAAAAAACGAGGAGTATTTATTTGGAATAAATATTTAACAAAACTTCAATACAACCTTTGGGTCATCGAATGTATTTCACACATATCGGACGTTAAATATTCTGCACTTAAACTTATATTGCACTAAATGGGATAATTTAAACTTAGGCCATTATGATTAAAATATGCCTCATGTCATTTTTATGTCATGTATTTGCCTTCATTCTTAAAATATTTTCGAAAATATCAGTATAAATGGCAATAATACTTTAAGCATGTCGATTATTTGACCTTGGAACTCGCACCGGATATGCCGTCCTACCATGCTTTTCATCTTTAAACTTTATTTGATTTTTTTTTATATTTGTTTTGCAAAAATATGTTCACGCCTTAAAAAAATAATTTTTATAATTGCAATTTGACATTGACTATATTTCCATAGACCTTATTATTTCAAACCACACTCTGTCTCTTAATGGTCATCACTTCAATCAAATAATTAAAAAATAAATATGTTGCACAACATTATTCTCCGCACAATATTTTGAATGTTTTCTAACAATATGACAATTGACCTAAATTTCAGGCATTGATGTTTGAACCAGAAGCCTACGACACTTTCGCGCGACACACAATCTTAGTATGCTTGATATTTAATGTACTTATTTGGAACCATCCATGCTGGACAAAAAAATTAAATAATAAAAACATACAATAAAAATTTAATACTGATATATGGTAAATGATTATTTGCATACATGATTAATTCATTGTTTTAAACTTATTGCATTACGCAAGAATGGTAGGCAGAAGATAAAGCAAATACACCGGAAACCTTTGCGTCGGTGTAGTTCATTTTTATGCTGACGTCCAACATTTAACTGGACGTTCCGAAGTGTCATTGCAAGGTTTCATTCACTAAAAAGGAATGTGGTTACGGTAAGAATTGTTTTTAGTTTTTACATCTTAGAAAATATTTCAATTAATGGTATATATTTTATATCCCTTGAATGAATTTTGTTTAATATAGTTTACATATTATTTTCTCGGAAATTCGTATTTGTAGTTCAAACGTCCTTGATTGGAGAAAGAAGCAATCTTAGATGAAAGCTTAAATATTCAAGTAAATAAACTATTGTTCCATAATAATCCAGAACAAATTGAGCGCAGAAACACATTAAAATACAAGCTATCCTGATGTTTACCACCGACCGCGCTCTTGTTTAAGTAAACTTGTTTAAGACCTACCAGTTACGTTAATCAAAGCTCTGTTTTAGCACTGATGCATCTCGAATATTGTGAACCATTTTTGATGCGAAATACACAAAATATATATTATGAAAAATACAAGCACCTTACCCAACTGATAGTTCATGTTTGCTGTTTACACTACCAACGCCGATGACATGTCAGTTAGTTTCCTGCAGCCTGTACATGTACCGTTGACAGCCGAAAAGAAGATTGCACCGCATCCACTTGATTCGCTACAGAAAACAGTACACTCAATGGTGCTGGAAACGCCAACGCGATTAAAGACGCGATGATGTTTAGCAATACTTTTTCCCACATTAGCATTGCCTTTAAAGAACTTTTCGCTTTTCAACCCGTTTATATATTTCACAACATACAGAAGAACTGCGTTCTGGAAGGCTATAAGATTCATGGCGCGAACTTTGCGATCCGATGTGTTCAAGATGAAAGCCAGTGTTTATTTGACATACATTATGGGCTTCCGCTACTCGAGCTCATTTACCATGCGTTTAAACAAAGGCAGTTGAATAATTTATAGGTCTCACCACTTAAGTTTTCCACGAAGTTTAGAAATTTCTCCGAGCAATGGGTCGATCGATAAACTACAAGGGCTCAACTGTGTAAGCACAACCATGTACTTAAAGATCACCTGATTGGGTGACACTCTTTCAAAGTTCCGGTCCGCTGCACACGAAGTTCAATAAAGATTTTAACAAAAGAAAATAGCAATTGTCATGGGTTTAATATATGATATATTGTGAACATTTGGAAAAAGGTCCTTTACTAAGTTTACTGAATTCATACCCTATGGGGTCACAGACAGACAGACAGACAGTTTATTCAGACTTATACAAAAGAACATCGTCTTCATAATTAAATAAACACATGTTTTCTGTCACGTAAATAGGTGTAACAACATAACATTATATAACATGGAAATAGTCATGTAAGAATACAAATACAAATAATCACAATCAATGGCAAGAACAAATAGGTTCTGTCAAGGCGGTACTGAAATTTATTAAACAATATAATTAAGAAACGTATTTCTTATAACAAAAGCTTCTTTGATATATTTACATACATAAGAAATTACTGTTTTGTCACATGAAACTATTAAATTGTGGAATTTATACACAGATGGGTTGACATAAAATAAATGGCTTATATATTTTTTCTTAAATCAGTGAAGCAGCGGCATAT
>VMBQ01001382.1:8797-66622 GCA_007657795.1 Dreissena rostriformis
TAAAAATAATAATAATAATAATAATAATAATAATAATAATAATAATAATAATAATAATAATAATAATAATAATAATAATAATAATAATAAATAATAATAATAATAATAATAATAATAATAATAATAATAATAATAATAATAATAATAATAGTAGTAATAATAATAATAATAATAATAAATAATAATAATAATAATAATAATAATAATAATAATAATAATAATAATAATAATAATAATAGTAGTAATAATAATAATAATAATAATAA
The DNA here is from genome assembly GCA_007657795.1 of Dreissena rostriformis. Lineage (NCBI taxonomy): Eukaryota > Metazoa > Mollusca > Bivalvia > Myida > Dreissenidae > Dreissena > Dreissena rostriformis. The sequence continues at coordinate 9,064 of VMBQ01001382.1, forward strand.
ATAATAATAATAATAATAATAATAATAATAATAATAATAATAATAATAATAATAATAATAGTAGTAATAATAATAATAATAATAATAAATAATAATAATAATAATAATAATAATAATAATAATAATAATAATAATAATAATAATAATAGTAGTAATAATAATAATAATAATAATAAATAATAATTATAATAATAATAATAATAATAATAATAATAATAATAATAAAACTAATACTACTATTAATACTGCTGCTGCTGCTGATGATGCTGCTGCACATTACATAAGACCGGTTTTCGCATTGCGCGGTTCAAAAGATGTTGTACTTTTTTACGACCAGAGTCATACAAAAACTTATATTTAACCAGCCACAGCATCAAATAATGACAGTTATGTGTTGTTGACCAGACCGACAAATTTACAAGTTGAAATAGGCTATTTAACAGGCTTACAGTTTCACATGTTGCCATATCTTGTTAAATTTTTACCAAAGTAAGTTTAGTTTTAAAAATTTAATATTTATTTCTGAGTTTGCTTATAGTGATTGGCGGTTACTCCAGCTGGACGATGTACTTCGCACGCTCAGTTGTCTGTGGTCACAGTCATCTGAACTAAAACAAAGCATTATGAGCCGTGTGATTTAGCATTCAATATTTCACAGGAATGCGTGGCGCGTTAAAGAAAGATTTTTATTTGATTGGGCGTATGATTTGTTTTTCAATTCAGATATTTTCACTTTATTTAAGCTTTATTTCAATGATATGGTAACATTTTATGTCAATTTGCCAGTGTATGGCGAGTCTATAAAATGCAGTACACATTTGTACGAAGCTGTAAAAGCATAGAGCCGACGCAATACTGCCTATATATTAATTATTAATCACGACACTCTCATCACACGGTCTAAACATGTTGCGGATAATAGATCATTTTGTTTTAAAATATACGTATCTTCTGTTTTCATCAGTTAAAGGGACGTGTTCACAGTTTGGAAAAAAGGCAAATAAAAACACAGCAACATTATCATTTATAACAACGAATCTACCCATTATATGAACAAGCAAAATAGTGTATGACTATTTATTTTTATATTCGTATTCTTATGTTGATAAGCATCAATCGAAATCGTAAATTAAGCAAATACGTTTATTAACCACTTAGGGTTTTAACAACTTTTTCAATTCATAAGCCTGCGTGATGTAGTGGTAGCGAGTAAGCTCTTGCTTCGAGAGGTCACGAGTTCGATTCCAGGGAAGGCATTTTTTAATATCGTTTTCTCTGATAAGACATATTTAAAACTATTCCAAATATCGCGGTTTTGTTAAAAAAAATAATTTAATGATTTAAAAAAAATACAGGCATCTGTGAACAAGACCCTTTAATGATAATATAATTCTAACGGAAAGAAGGGGATTTTTATTGGAGCTAAAACACACTGAAGGCCAATTTTCTAGACAAGTGTTTCCAATTTAGGATAAAATATATTGCATATGTCAATTAAATTTTATGAGGAAATACGTGTCTATAACTTATTAACATGTCGCCATGACAACAATGTCTGGAAACGTGTTCATTGCCAAGAGCATAGAATACATTTCATATATGAGCACTAAATGTGTCACTGGCTATATTAATCAACATAATTATATGGTTAGTACGTCAGGCAATAAATTGATAAAGGTGTTGTCTTTCTCTCCGTCATGCAGGTCATGTTATTTTCATGAAAGTGCGTGCCTAGGAAGTAGATATGTAGTAGATATATGATCTCTGCATAAAGTTTCAAGCCAATATATGTATATACATTTGTATATATATATATATACAGCGTGCGTAATCACTAATTGCTGTCATCTGATACATTACATAAATGCCACTCTTTTAATAACCCATTATCCCTTGAATAGCTAGTATGTTAGAGCGTCATTTCAGGGTTTGGCATTGTGTCATTCATTATACAGACAGACTGTTAACCCACGCTGTTTCCGAATTGATAGGCCGCACATGAAAAACTGGACCCTTATTTAATATGAGCCTCGCTTTGTGAAAAGGGGGTTTATTGCATGTGCGTTAAGTGTCGTCACAGATAAGCCTATGCAGTCCGCACATGCTAATCAGGAACGACACTTTCGCCTTAACTGGATTTTTGCTAAGATAATACTTTCTTTAAGCGAAATATATAATAAAGGCGAAAAATGTCGTCCCTGATGAGGATGTGCGGACTGCACATGCTAATCTGGGACGACACTTTACGCACATGCATACAAAACCTTTTTCACAGAGCTAGGCTCAAATTAAAGCTAGCTTTTGAGCGTCAACCCATTGGACAGTGTAAAAAATAGACATTTATTCGTACGTATTCACAGCTCTCAACTAGTAAAGCATGTCTCCAAGTTGCTGCACCAACATGTCAGAAACATCTTGTGTAAAATCATTGCTGTCTGTGTTGATATCGAAATGCTGAACATACCATTTACAATACTTTCGTCGTATTTCATTTCCTAAAATCTTTCAAAATGCAATAACTTAGATATAACATAAATGATATTGATTTTGAATGCAATATTACATAAACGTTATTGTTCAAATGTTGTATAGATACTTGTTTTCAAACCTACTCATAAAACGTTTTTCTATAAAATAACGTTTTTAAACATAACTAAAACAAAATATGATGATATCTGAGGGACATTATTTTATCCTGAGAGTTTTCACTTGACTGTATTCAATGTAGGGTGTGGAAAGCCGTAATAAAGTTCTTCTAAATCTTGTCCATGGTTTAAACAATTGAGCACGTACTATTTGAGCTCATCCTGGGAAACCCAGATTTAATGCATATGCGACAATAGTCGTTCCAGATTAGCCTCTGCAGTCCGCACTGGCTTATCAGGAACAGCCTTTTCCGCCTAAACTGGATTTTTGCTAAGAAGAGACTTCCTTTAAACGAAATATACAATAAACGCGGAAAGTGTCGTCCACGATCTGGGACGACACTTTACGCACATGCATTTAACCCCGTTCTGCCATTGAATGACTCATTTAAAAGTATTCTTGTAGGATTGGTCTATTTCTGTAGTAGGTCATGCAAACAATCTTCTACCTCAACACGGGTCCGTGTATATATCGTCTTTTCCTTTTTCGTTAAATATTCGACACAACGAAACACGAAAATCAACGCATATAAGTTCATATTCCGATTTTCTAATAACCGAAACAAAAACAAAATACTAAAACAAAATTATCTTATTTATATCGTTATTCGTTGTACTTATTATAAAACAAAAAACGAAATTGATTTCCCTGTTCATATTTCGTTTCAATCTTCATATAACGAAAATAAATGTTTGAAAATTGGAACGGATTGTTTGATCCCGTTTACCGTTCTTGGTTTGAAAAAACAGTATACGAAAAACGCAAAACGAGTGGCGTTTGCGGGATGTGCTGCTGTCTTGGGGAGGTAACTCATTAATGGCTCATTAGTGGCTTTTTGCGCGTATTTTTCTTCCTTACATAAGACTTAATCACTTATTTCCATGGCTTCTTACGTTCTTTTTTCGTGGAGGAAAAGACACGCCGTAAGGGACAGAGACGTGGATATTTTCAGTTGTTTTTCCATGTTCTGTATTTTTTCAAATTGCAATGATCATAATCTTGACATCTAAATGTTTTTCCAACGTACCGGTATTTCATGTCGATCAACCGATATGACTTTAAATAGCCTCGTAGGACACTTCTTCTTCTTCTGTGCCCCTATGCTATGTTAATTCAGTACTTATTTTACAAAAAGACTCGTCTAGTCTTATTATCATGGGGGAGTTCCTTACATTTAAAAAAAAAATGTAATACCCCTTCCCCTGAGTCGCGTAATCCTAGTATTATTACCGCTTAGACCCGCATGACGTTATAAGGAGAACAATTATCGGCGACGGCAGCTAAAATGTCCCCTATGTTTATCTTTTAACGTCACTTTACATAATAGAATGTAAAAGTTGTATTAGTATTGCGAATATTGAAAGAAAGAACAGGGCAAAAGGAGAATAAATAAAAAATATTTAAATCTTAAGGAATGGTAAAGTGCAATTTATAATTTTCAATTTGTTCGATTTTGAACAAATGCATGTTACATTAAACAACTGCATGGTGATATGTCTAGTGATTTCAGCTTTAAAACAAGAGTTATAAGCAAACACCTTATATGAAACCGCTTTGCGCTTATAGTGCATATTTAATAACTAATTAAACAAAATATTTAGTGCTCCGAAAAGAACGCATAATATTAAGTTAATGCGTACAAAAATTGACCGTACCATGATTTTATAACGCCGCTAATTTATTTTTGACTTTTTAAACGTTACGTTACATAAAGAAGGCGACTATCATGCGTCACGCCTATAGGAACTACTTGCACGCGTTGAAATGTTCCGTTTTCGACCCTGGTTGTATCCTTAAATGAAACTCGAATACCATTAAAGAAAAGCTTTTAGTTAAAACCTATTTATTTTAGCTCGATTGCATCGAAAGCATATGGCTTATTGAATCCGTTTCCTGGGACTAGAACCAGTACTTGGTGTCTTTGGGGGGGGGGGGATCGAAAGAACGCTTTCACAGTTGGGATCGAACCCGTGACCTCCCAGTCGCTAGGCGGATACCATATCCACTACGCCACGGCTACCTAGAAAAGAAAAGAAAACGGAAAAAGAAAAAGAAAAGAAAAGCTTTTACATCGGTAGCTATGCGTGTATGATTTGCTTTGTCAAGGATAAATGGTTTTAGAGTTTATTTTATTGATTAGTTCTTCAATAATTGTAAAGTATATTTCCTTTGAACAGAAGACGCGAAGGGCATGACGGGACACGAGAGGACGAGGATGTTTACGGGGCCCGGGATACCCTGAAAAGGCCTGGACCGTGCAGAGGCAACTGAGGAAACTGATTTCTTGGAAGGTGGTGGTGGCGGTAAGCCGGGAAGAGAACGCGCCATCAAGAACACGTTCGCTTGCATCATCTGTTAAAGTATATTCATCAGTCGAATATTGTATTTTTTTATTCGTTTTATACACATCCAGTTCATTTTAACACTCTTTCGAAAATTGGAAGAAATCTGTACAACAAAACAAAAACGTTATTGAAATAAATTAATTAATTTGTAACAACGTCAGAGATGTAACTTATAAAGTATTTGAAATAATGGACTATACTTAGCGTTTATGTTTCTGTTTTTTTAATGTAGTGGTCTCGCAAAAAGTTTCAAATAATTTTATAATTGTTATAAGCAAATTGTCTATATTCTATAAAGGAAGCACCAACCATAATAATGCTGATACAATTAAAAAAGAACTCAGTGCGTAACCCCATAGCTTAAGGCATTACAACCTTTGCTCTAAACTTTATAACAACATAAAGTGTAACATTCAGAACAAGTGTCGCAACGTACATTTGCAACTTGTTGCAAATCGCTGGGTCGTTGTAAGAACTGCGTGGACACCTGGTACGAGAGACCACCGCCATTCAGATACCCGACCTGTAGGTGCCACGTGTCGTATCAGAGCTTCATGAGGCTGTGCATGCCCTCAGGGGAATTGTTAACCATACTTATTTAATGTATATGTTTAATATGAATACATTGTAATTACTTGAAGAGAAAAGCTACGCTGAACACAGATATTTTATTGTGCAATGATTATTGAAATGCAAGTAATACATTAAATCAAATCCAATGACTTGAAACACAAGCAGTCATGTCCATTGGTATCATAATATAACGTTACTGTTGATCCATTCTTCACACAGCCTCATGAAGCTCTGATACGACACGTTGTGTGCCGCCCTGGCTCCTACAGTTCGGGTATCTGGATGGCGGTGGTCTCTCGTACCAGGTGTCCACGCAGTTCTTACAACGACCCAGTGATTTGCAACAGGTTGCAAATGTACGTTGCGACACTGGTCCTGAATGTAACACTCTATGTTGTTATAAAGTTCAGAGCAAAGGTTTTAATGCCTCTTAAAATTCGTTTTAAATTGTATCAGCATGATTATGTTTGGTGTTTCCTTTATAGAATAAAGAACATTTGCTTATAACAATTATAAAATTATTTGAAACTTTTTGCGAGACCACTACATTCAAATAACAGAAAAATCAACGCTAAGTAAAGTCCATTATTTCAAATACTTTATAAGGTACATCTCTGTAATAAATTAATACACTTTTCGCCTAATGAATGTACTTTTACAGATAATGCAAGCGAACGCTTGATGGCGCGCTCCTCATATATATGTATCATTGACTTGGCAAATCATACACGTATTGTTATAGATGTAAAAGCTTTTCTAAAATGGTATTCGAGTTTCATTTTAGGAGACAACCGGGGTCTTTAACGGAACATTTCAACGCGTGCAAGTAGATTCTATAGGCGTGACGCATGCTATTCGCCTTCTTTGAGTAACATAACGTTTAAAGGCCAAAATATTAAGCGGCGTTATAATATCATTGGAAGGTTTATATTTTGTAAGCATTATCTTATACCTATGCGCTCTTTAAGGAACATTAAACATGTTGTTTAATTAGTTATTAAATTGGCACATGTATTAATACTATTTAAATTAATTTCATTTGCTTCAAGCGCAAAGCGGTTTCATATAAGGTGTTTGGTTATAACTCTTGTTTTAGAGCTAAAATCACTAGACATATCATGCAATGCAGTTGTTTAACGCAACATGTATTTGTTATTAATCGAACGAATTGGAAATTATATAAGACACCTTGCACTTTACCGTTCCATAAGATTAAAACATTGTTTTATATTTATTTTCCTTTCGCCCTGTTCTTTCTTTCATTAGTGGCAGTACTAATACAACTGTAACATTCTATTATGTAAGATGACGTTAAAAGTAAAACATAAGGGACATTTTAGCAGCCGCCATCGATTATTTTGTGCTTAAAATGTCATGCGGGTCTAAGGGGTAATAATAATAGGAATATGGGACTCAGGGGAAGGGGTATTACAGCTCTTAAAATGTAAGGAACTCCCCCATGATAATAGGACTAAAACGATTTTTTTTTGTAAAATAAGTACTGAATTTACATAGCATAGGGACAAAGAACAAGAAGTGTCATAAGAGGCTAATTATAGCCCTATCTAATTGGCTGGACCGGCATGAAATGCCGGTACGTTTGAAAACCTTTCGATGTCAAGAGTATGATCATTTCAATTTGGAAAAATACAATACCTGGAAAAAAAATATCCACGTCTCTGCCCCTTCCACGAAAAAAGCACGTAAGAATCCCTGCTGATGAAAATAAGTGATTAACTCTTATGTAAGGAATAAAAATACGCGCAAAAAGCCACTAATGAGTTACCTCCCCAAGACAGCAGTACATCCCGCAAACGCCACTCGTTTTTCGTTTTTCGTATACCTTTTTTTCAAACCAAGGAAGGTAAACGGGATCAAACAATCCTTTCCAATTTTCGCTATATGAAGATTGAAACGAAATATGAACAGGGATACAATTTCGTTTTTTGTTTTATAATGAGTTTAACAAAAAACGATATAAAAAACTTTTTTTTTTCGAATTTTGTTTTGGTTTCGGTTATTAGAAAATCGGAATATGAACTTATATGCCTTGATGTTCGCGTTTCGTTGTGTCGAATGTTAAACGAAAAAGGAAATGACGGTATATACACGGACCAACACGTACCTTGTTTATAATTTATCGATTATACATCAACGGATTTTGTTAAATTTTGGCGTATCAACGAATGAATCCTGTTTAATACCTCGTATAAATTGATTTCGAATTGATCTACATTTCCATAAATTATCAAAACAAAAGCAATACCACTCTAAAATTAAAAAAAAAATCTCAAAATAACAGAATCTAAAAATATTAGCTTTCAACGGAAATCATTAAACAGTTAATGACAATTGAACTTTCGCTTCATACGTATCCGTAACATTTTGCTCTTTACAATGTATGTCAACTCATTGCTCTGATCATATCATCAAAATATTATCATACTGTATGATGACTACTGGAACATTTTCATCGATTCTCGTGTACGGGCTCGATCACACTCCCGTACAAATGTGTGCAGGTCCTGTCTAAACAACAACATGAAACGTGTCACAAAAATGTTATAAGGGCCGTGTTTATTTAATGGCAGAACAAATGGTCGGTATGGTTAATGTGATACGCTTGAAATACATTCGTTGCACGTGAGGGACGAGCTGTTATTCAAGTACATGGTGCATGCAGATTGGCATTTGAAAAGAATAATAGGCGAAAGAAAATCAATTTTTTTCGAATAGTTCCATTTACACGAGGAAACCACATCCGCACATATTACATACGAATCCGGCCATCATGGATGAGTGATTTTAATTCAACATTGTAGAAAATGTTTTAAACCAACAAAACATGTATATGAAATTTCGAATGGATATATTGATCCGTGTTTATATTTATTTATTTTTAATTACAAATATTAAATTGCTTCGTAACCAGTGAGTTTTTAGTGTTTGTTTTCATAGAGCAATGTGACGTTAGACTTTAAGATAAAGCACAACAAAAGCAGTCTGTCGAGTTCGGTGACTTTTTTGGTGCATATTTTTCGGAATCAATTATGTAAGACTGTATTTCACAAAACCGTGAGCCTCTGAGCATTACAAGCAGTACGTCGTCTCTAAGTAACGCTACATTGACGGGTTTGACGTCAAGGCCGTACTCAAACGTGTCCTTCACCGGTGTCCCGAGGAAATTCCCGATCGCGCTGAAAACCTGTACCCGGAAGTTGTTGGCGTCAGCCACGAAGACGTTTTTGTATCTGTCAGTACACAGTCCCATTGGATAAAACAACTCTCCGACTTTCGAGCCTTGTTTCCCGATTTCGCGCACGAAAGTTCCGTCTAACTTATGGATTTTTATGCGATGGTTTCCGCTGTCAGCAATGACTAGTTCGTCATCATCGTTTATGGCGACATAATACGGCATCGAAAAATGAGTTGAACCCCGACCTTTAGAGCCGAAACGAACCGAAGGCTTGAATCGAGTATTGAGCATGTGCACGCAGTTCTGTCGAAGCGAGGTGACCACAGCCTGGTTTCTAGAGGTCAACGCTATTCCGAAAGGATTTTCCTGACCATAGAAAGAACCGTAACTAGCCAATAGTTCCCCGTGAATTGTGTATTCCCGCAGAAGTGAGTTTCCGGCGTTACTGACTGCCAAAAGTAGCGTCCCGCCTCTCGTAACGGCCAGGTCTCGAACTGAGCAGTCGCATGCAAAACTACGGATCACGCTTCCGGTTGCGTTGAACACAATGACAGTATTTAACCCTGAATCAGTCACAAAAATATCGTCTGTATATGGAGACACTGCGATTCCCGTTGGATGTCTCATATGATATTGTGTGTCCCCATATTGTCCGAACCGGCGTATGATTTTGTTTGGCTTTTCTTCAGCAAAATGGTTGTTCTGCGCGACCGGAAGTAGTGGGCTACGCTCACTGATGGCGCCGGACCACTGGGGTCTCGAAGCGCCCTCTTGCGTTCCATGAGCCCAGTGAGACCCGTGTACGGCGTCACCAAGTCCGACTATAAAATGGTTGTCAGGGAAATCGGAAACACCTCCTGTTGGAAGAGCTATGTTCTGAAACAATGTATTGCACATTAAAGTGACGTGCTGTGTTCTGAAACAACGAGTAGTATCGAAGTGCAATATACTTAAACACGTCGTAGAGTTCTGTTCTAAAACATAGTTTACTGCTGTGTTCTAATATAAAGTTTGAAATTCATAACTTTAATATAAATACATTGGCAATTTGTTAAACGTTTACCGTCAGTACATGATAATTATATCCCACAGTAAATCACGGATAAAGAATTGAGGAAGCCCGAGTTATTGTTGAACTTCTGGATTCAAGTACACTTTGTCTTTATGCTGTTCTAAAATACATATCTCTATCTATACATGAGATACGACCCATTTACTTCAAATGTACAATGGAAACAATGATTGTGTTTCTCTGTAATATTCCAATGGATAGAAGTTGATCCCAAATTGTGTATATTTTTTTTTAATGACACTTTGTTCAACCTGTTTTTTTACACTTAAGTGTGTTGAAAATTTTCAGTACTTAAGAACGCCATAGAAAAACAAGGAAAAAGATCAAAACCATTTATCGAAAATATATATTCTGTTTTATAATTCAGAAACATACACAACGGACCTAAGGCGCTAACATGAAACACTAAGAAACTCAAATGTTCCGAGCAGGAAGTTTTCATTCGGTCTTACTCATAAGACTTAAAACTGCCCAGACGCTACACAGCCATGTTTTTTTTACAGACAACAATAATTTTCGAATTCAACCCCAATGTCATAAAAATACCATAACCACTCACTCACTCGGAGGATGAATAATTAAAACAAATGTTCTAAGCAAGTTTCATGAAGATTGCACAATTACATGTGATTTTTGAAGTGTTCACAATCTTTTGCTTATATTTGACCTAGTGACCTTATTTTTGTCCCCACGTGACCCAGTTTTGAACGCATCCGATACAATCGGGACTAATAAGATAAACAAGTTCATGAAGATTGGACAATGAATGTGGCCTCTAGAGTGCTCACCAGCTTTCTAATTAGTTTTGCCCCATCAATTTACCTTGTTATGAATCCCACGTGACCCAATTTCGAACTCAGCCGAGATATTATTAGGGCTAAAGTTTTTTTCTAAGTTTCATGAAGATTTGGCAATACATGTGGGCTATTTGGTGTAAATACGCTTTCTTTAAATGTGACTTAGTGACCTAAAATTCGACCCACTGACCCAGTTTCGAATTCGGCTGAGATATAATTGGGGCAAATGTTCTGACCAAGTTAAGTCAACATTGGGCAATAAAAATGGACTCTACAGTGTTCACAAGCTTTTTAATTTGACCTAGTAACCTCGTTTTTTGGCTCCGTGTGATCCAGTTTTGAACAAGTCCTAGTGTATGTGCGACACGCTTGCTATGAACAAGTTTAATAAAGATTGCGAAATAAAAGTGGCCTCAAAGGTGTGTTCAAAAGCTTTTTCAATGTGATCTAGGGCCCTACTATTTAAACCTACGTAACCCACTTTCGAACACCGCCGAGTAATAATTTGACAAATGTTCTGAACAAGTTTCATATAGATTGGGTAATAAATGCGGCCTCTACAGAGTCCACAAGACAAATATTGAAGATTCAAGCCGCACGAAGGACGACGAACGACGGAGCGAAGGCGATAACAAAAGATGACCGTGAGCACGTTGTGTTCGGGTGAGCTATAAAAAAACAAAGGTTAAAACGTTTTTAAGGAAACTTTCTAATATCGTACCTGTCTGCAGATCGGACACGGGAACTGACCGATGCTCTCGTATCTTGACGTCACGTAGTCGCGCAGACATTGTTCGCAGAACGTGTGAAGGCATGGTAACGCTTTGGGCCGGATGAACGTCTGAAGACAGATGGAGCACGAGAGAAAGGAGTCCTCGAGGTGTTCACGAATGTCAGCCGACGCCATTAGAAGTTGTCCCACGTGGTATATAAATATAATACAGCTTCCTTTATGTTGTGTGTTATTCCCCTATTAAGACTACAAGAGTATGAACCGACGCCTTACAAGTAAATAACACATTTTAAAAGCCAATGGTAAGGGAAAACCTATACGTTTCGAGTCTTGTATTATTTTCCCTCTTCATACTCATGTGACTACAACATATAGTCTATTTTTAGAACCAATGATAAAGTCATTACATCCTAGTTTATTTATCTGCTGATGCAGATATGTGTAGAAAGTATGTGTGTGTTAAACGTTTGAGGTGTAAGTTTGACTGAAGATAAAAATACGCTTAAAGGGTGACATGTTAGTATCGACGGTACGTACTCAAAATAACGGCAATTTCTGGAAAGCATTTGTATTAATATCAAGCATGTGTGAATTATTGAATCTTTAAGCAAAACCACGTAGACAGAAATAAATTAGAAATTTGTCACACACACACACTTATACACACAAAACACATGTTTGGACACAGACCAATCCACAATATGTTCTACAGTAGATTAATCAAAGGGCCATAATTCGGCCAAAACTGGTAGTTGTCGAACTTCCATTCTTTACGATGCCTTCCAGTCCGTGATGACTTTAACCCATTTATGCCTAGTGGACTCTCCCATCCTTCTAAATTGGCTCAATTTATTTCCAAAATTAGGTATGTATAGTTTATTAATTTCTATATTTAGAATATTTCTTACAAAAATTCCTTTAAGCAAACAGTTCAAACCCTGATGAGACGCCGCATCATGCGGCGTCTCATCTGGGTCTACGCTGTTTGCCAAGGCATTTTTTCTAGACGCTAGGGATAAATGGGTTAAACAAAAGATATCACATATATTTTTATTTCATTCACCTGCAAAAAATATCGTCGAGAACTATTAATATTTGCGTATTTATGTTCAATATTATTGAAAGCATTCTCATTTGTAAACTGTTAACCGAAACAGCAATATTGTAGTATAAAATGTTTGAATATACATACCGGTAATCATTCCCTGTAGGAGAGCATTTTGGAGATATTGTATGCGAGCATTTTGGAGATATTGATAAATTATAATCTACTGATAACGGTTGGTAATTTGTACATCTAGATATGAAACAAAATATGAGGATGTAAAATGTTGCGAGTAGTTTTTACAATGTTATAAATTAAAGTTTGGATACAAGGTTTTAGATCTTGACCATGTTATTATAAATTATAGGAATGACTCATAAAGGAAATAATCAAATGCGGTTTTACGTACAAGTTTTTTTTCTTTATTTGGGTTCAAGGTCGTGTCTAATGAAAGATCTTACGGAAATATTTCGACTGAATGTTTTACTTCAAAAATATCATTTAGTATCAATATATTTCTAAGACAATGGACATTTCAAAGTACCAAGATCATACATTAGTTAAAGTAATCACAAATGATAGTGCCACGAATTTATACTTCTTCAAACGTGTCGCCCATACAATAGCACGAGCGAACTGGGGTTGGCACTCTGTATTCAGTCTTGGAAGACGAAGTTTACATTACGCATTTGCCGGCTGCATAACTTTTGTACGACAGATCGAGCTTGCTTTATCATATTATTTTCTCTATTTTTTACGGAATACCGTAAGGACCATCGTCGTCACACATAAAAATCCAAAGGGCGACAATGCGATAGTGCGATAGTTCGATTGTCGCCATCGTACTATCGCACTGTCGCCATCGTATTGTCGCACTGTCGCATTGTCGTCATCGTACTGTCGCATTGTCGCCATCGTACTATCGCATTGTCGCCATCGTACTATCGCATTGTCGCCATCGTTCTATCGCATTGTCGCCATCGTACTATCGCACTGTTGCATTGTCGCCCTCTGGATTTTAATGTGTAACCACGATGGCCGTTACGGTATTTCGTATATTTTAATAAGTGTGATGTTTGTTGGTGTTTTGCTTTCGCTTTTTTTCCATAATAATTTTATACTCGAACAATGAATAAAAATGGTCTTGAATGAATTAATACTTTAATAAATAAGGTCATACAACGTTTATTATAAGTTTCGGATCCTAATGACTTTTCGAAACCTACAAACCAGGCAGAAAAAAAGACGATAACAAAAAAGATGTTCATGCATGAATTTAATATTCACAAATAAACTTAAGTCTTAACAAATGCAAACGTCCTTCTGACATCTCTAACTTGAACAAAAAACTACTCTACTTCGGCCGGTATAACCATCAAGCATCGTACTGTACGTTATTATGTCTTTAATATAGTATAGCACGTGCTTTGTTAGTAAGGATACTTACTGCAGTGCACAGTTTATTCAAACTAGGAATTCTAGTCTCTCACTTTAAAATACCACAATTTTGCATAAAGTATTTAAATAGATCTTACATTCTGTTTAACATTTAACACAACCGATGCATCTATAGACGAATGCATTTCCATTCACAATACTTGGTAGATTTAGATTTACATCCATCAAAAGTTTAACTCGGAATGTGGAATGCAAATGACACCACATGTAATTTCCCCGTCAGAACGGGCTGCCGTTCTTAGTACTGCGTTCATGCGGCGACACGGACGCGGTGGGATCGCCAAGGCATGTTCATTCGTTAATGCAAATATATTGCTTTGAAAAACAGATGGCATGAAACATATTATGTTCAACCAGCTTAAATGGAGGCGGATCTAAAATAAGGCACCCTCACAATTTAGCGGATGCTCTGTCCCTACGGTTATGTATTAGTATTTGTATATTACAGTATATAGTTTTGATATGTTATTTTCTATTTCCTTTTTCATATTTAGCTGTAAGCATTTAATAAAAATTACCATTTGTTTAAAACATGCATTGAGTCATTAATTAGATAAAGTTACAAACAGATGAGTAGTGTACCAAGAAGAATAATCGATTACTACGGAATACTTGCAGCCAGCGTAGTTACCTCCCTTCCGTCGCAATATATTGGCTTTGTAAGTTCGTATCTTTTTCTGTCATCGTAAGTTGATCCCGTTTTCAGTGGGTGTTAAACTACAATTTGAACTGAAAGCGACCTCTGATGCCTAACCTTCAAATGGGTATATATTGTTACATTTAGTTCAATAGATACCGGTATAGGTGCGATTTGCGTCATCGAACCTGTTACACTATTTCATTTAACAGAACTTATCTGGGTTAATGATAAGCTCTCCATTCACTGAAAGGACATGGTATGTAGACAGCTTGATTTGTTCGTATATTCAATGGGAAACTATAGTTAATTTCCCGTCGGGGTATTGATCATGGACATGGGCATGCGGTTGATATAATGCCCGCAAAAGGTCTTGAAATAACCCGCATTGCACTCCAACAGTCATTTGTGCGTACGTACGCACTCGATCATAGTACCCCGAAAATGATAGAGTTTATTTTATTACATAAGTTTTATCAATCAAATACTATTAAATTTAACGATGTTTTATGGGAGAACATGTTAATTTATTTATTACAAGTACGTGCAACTGATAACGCTTAAATTCTTTTATATTTGTATTTTATACGGTAACGCTCTCTTTGTATCCCTGCAAAGTATAAATATATTAATTGAATCCGGTGTCAATGCGATTCTCACATATTTCTGTTGCGTGGTTCCGCAGACGACACGTAATCAGTACACGGTGAAAGTAGTCCGTCAGGGAGTCTCAATGACATGCGTGTACAGTGTCCATGACTTGAGGTGGTCGTGACTGCTGATAACACTTTGGGATCATGACCGACCTGATAGCCGTGCATTTCATCACCTGATGTTTATAAACAAGGACGACCCAATGTGGATTCCGATTACGATTACCAGCTTATAATTAGATTCGATGACAATTGTGTCGCGTTCTGATAAAACTGGGCGTAATGCATGTGCGTAAAGTGTCGTCCCAGATTAGCCTGTGCAGTCCGCACACTTTCCGCTTTTATGACATTTTTCGTTTCAATGAAGTCTCTTCTCAGCAAAAATCCAATTTAGGCGGAAAGTGTCGTCCGCAAAGGCTAATCTGGGACGACACTTAACGCACATGCATTATGCCCAGTTTTCTCAGACACGACACATGTGTACATGATCATTTCAGCATGTACATTATCGTTGCATCAATTGACACACTTAGATACTAACGAAGACTTTGAACCTTTATAAATAACTTTATATATGTTGCGATGTTCATATGTTGGACGATTTATCGGTACAATTATCAACTTTGATACTTACCGGTAATACAAGTGTCAAGGACTGGTGTTTTATCAATTTGTGTTATTTATAACGTGCGATATCATATACGATACTCAATCTGCTGTTTTACACTCTCCGATCATGTGATACTTTCTGGTCATGTTTTAACAAAAGTCTGAATGTCTCTTTCTAAAAAAAAATCAACATTAAACACAAAATCCCGTTGTTACCCATTTTAAAAGATGTTATTACAATATCTATTAACTTTAACATACAATTTAACTTGTCAATGACCCTATGTGACAGGTCACATCGGGTTCAGGATGCCCCCTATTATATAAGTAATTTGCAACTCATCCATTAATAGCCACAAGGGTGTATCAACCATCCGCGAAATAAGCTGATAGGACCTTCTGGCTTTCCAACAACACAATCTTTATGGTTGCTTCTCATTCGCATGCAAACGCTGTTGTAAAATAGTTTTAAAGACAGATTTTATTTTCATAGCTTAATGCGTGTACGAAGTTTAATTGAATTACAGTTTGTCAACCAGTTCCGGATAATCAACAGTTCCGATTAATTTGTATTTAATTTTCCAGAATGCCCCAATAAAAACAAAATGATAAGTGTCTAAGCTATACATTAGGTAAAGGAATAAATTAACAAAGTTTTAGCAAGAAAGCTTTTGTATTATGCTTGCAGGGGGGATAAATGCGGCAAAAAGTTAACTGGAACTGATTGAATGAGTTATGTTTTGAAATGTGCATATGGATATAGAAGGCTTTATTATTTTCAAATAAACTTTTTGCTGATTGAAAACAAATGCCATGCCAATCTTTTGAAATACTAATTCTGTTAGTTGAATTATTTTTTTATAATTTCCCGAAGGGTTAACTTTAATTGGCTATTTTTGACAAAAAACTGCATATGCCGTCTGGCCTTACCTGTTATCATACAAAATAAATTTTAAACTTAATTTTTACATCTTCTCACATTGAAACTAAATCCCGAAAGAAATTATTGTGGTCAAAAGAATTAATGTTTTTTGCCGGGTTATTCTAAACTATTTTACTGACTGTAAATTCGATTAAAACGCCATAAGGAGGGTATACAAATCGGTTACGTTGTCAATATTTAACCTTCCGCGTTTATAGGATGTTTCGTTTAAGGAAGTCTAGGCGGACACTTTGCGCACATGCATTAAGCCCCGTTTTTCAAGAGCGCGGCCCATTTGAAAAAGTCGATATACATTTATTTAAAGTCAAAATACATAACTTTGAGCATATATGGGTCCATAACCACTGAGCAGTTAAAAAAAATTGTGTCGTCAAAATAATATTTGAAACTTATATGCCTTACAATACTCTACAGAATGTATATAGTATGGTTTTCAATTGAAATATTTGTCGTACAATAATCAACTTATTTCATTAACAAATTATCGTCAAATGAGTGTTTATACCAACCAAAAGTGGTTCAAACATCATTTCAGTGATGTCATCGCGATATTGGCTATCTCTAAGGTCATAAACATGGTGTAAAAATCTTAGTTTTGTCGGTATCACTTTCTCAATCCCAGAATCGATAATATGGGCGCCGCCATATTGGCTATTACGTAACCCGCGATTGAAAACGGTACTGAAGAATTTGATAGATTACAACGTTATCATAGTGTACACCCGCTTTATTCCAATAAACAGTACTTTATGACTTCGCACATTAGGATATTTAGGATTGAAAACAAGTGAAATATGAAACCAAGTGTCGATATGTATCACATCGTAAATCAANGTTTTCCCAGAACAAGGCTTAAATATCAAACCTCTGACCATTGTATGTGACCCTGCGTCGTGGCTAGTTGCAAGGAGCATGTTTTGAAAAAAAAACTGTGTAGGGGACCACTAGACGACGTTTCACACCAGATAGTAAACCCCTGACCCTTGCGGTTTCAGAGAAGATTTGTTTAAGTTGCAATTGTTTAAATATATGTTTAGCTTTAATTACCTATTTATGCAGCGGAACCGAACAAGTAAAACACTTTGAAAAAGAGTGTCACCCAATAAGCGTTTTTGTGAAGTTTCGTTATAATCTTCCTAGCGGATTAGGAGAAGAGGTGGTTTAAATGACAAGTTTAAGGACGTTTCATGCTTGAAAAGACCGTGAATTTTCTGCGACGTTCTGCTGTGGAATACCCCAGAGTCTGCAACAGTGTCGTCCCCCTGGCGGACTTGACACCTTCGTCCCCCTGGCGGACTTGACGCCTTCGCCCCCTGGTGGACTTGACGCTTTCGTCCCCCCTGGCTGACTTGACGCCTTCGTCCACCTGGCGGACTTGACGCCTTCGCCCCCTTGCGGACTTGACGCTTTCGCCCCCTGGCGGCCTTTTCCTCGTCAGTGAGGAGACATGCTTGCAGGCAGCAGCGCCTTTATGAAACATGCTTGCAGGCAGCAGCGGCTGAAGTACCACGCTCCCCGATACAATCGTGAGAAATCTCGACGCTTTATTGCTGAATTATCGTGATGCAAAACACGGTTATGTGCGCTCTGTCTGGAACAATATCAATATTTATAATTTTCGCGTAGGCGGCGATATTGTAATTGTCTACGAGGAATGCCGTGAGTTGCTCCAGTCTTCTTATTTAGACACATGCGCTGTGCACTTACATTTGTATTTGATAACGAAATGTAAAATCCACTGGAAACAAACACAGTTAGGAGTTTCAACGGATTAGCAATTTATTTAATTCATTCCTGTTTACATGTTTGTGATATGGCTGAGAGAAATCCCTGACTGCATTACACATTTACCATTCGTTGGATCATTCTAAGTAGTTTGTCGCACTGGCGTGTTCTTAAAATAGCGAATTACTATATTAAACCACTGCTGACATGTATCTGCATTTTTTTTTCAATAATTATTTTTACAGCCATTGAGCCGCTTCTTGCAAAAATGTGTATTATGCCATATGCGGCCAGAGGAGCTCCATTCGCGCAGTCTTTTTACGATGTGGGGCAACAAGAAACGAGCGGCCGTCGGCGTCGGAGTCATGTAGATGGTACGCATCGATATTTTGTGTTAACAGTACCGAGTCCACTGACCTCCACTGGCCATTTGTAGAATAATTTGATTGGAAGGAGTACCAATCTCATTTATCTTGTTCTTTAAATATATTCGTATCGATTTTGTTTTGCCTATGTGAAATACTTTTTTTTTATAATTATGTCATCTCATTGGGTCAGATAAGCGCATGCGTTAAAACACAGTTTGCCTCACATTTAATGTTATAATGACATTTATCCAGTTTCCTAAACTTAGCATCCATGATAAAGTCAGCACGTCTTTATCATAGCTTTGCAACTTATCGACCGAATGTATTGTACAATGTTTTTGTATATGCGCAACAATATGTGTCGCGTTCTGAGAAAACTGGACATAATGCTTGTGCGTAAATTGTCATCCCAGATTAGCCTGTGCAGTCCGCACAGGCTAATCAGGGACGACAATTGCCGCTTTTATGGAATTTTTCGTTTAAATGATGTCTCTTCTTAGCGAAAATCCAGTTTAGGCGGAAAGTGTCGTCCCGGATTAGCCATTGCGGACTGCACAGGCTAATATGGGATGACACTTTACGCACAAGCATTTTGCCCAGTTTTCTCAGAACACGCCACATATTGCGCATGTATAACAAGTCCTGTATCACAAGACAAAGGAAATGGTCTTACGCTGTAAATGTTACGAACAGAAAGGTGTGAATGGTTCGCTTTATCAAATTCTGTATATCAACGCGATGGACAGAAATCTACTTGTATGATGACCATTTGTATTTAATGAATGCGGATTAAAACATAATAATGATACTGGTATTAAAATGTTTATTTCTTTAATAAATATTTGTTAAAAGAAGTTGTTGTCAGATTTTTTGCATTTATGATGTTTAAGTACTGACCGTTACCATACATATTTAACAGAATTACAGCACACGTGTGCAATGCGAAAATATTTTTACTTAAAAATGTTTATTTATGTCAGCCCCAACGTTATATTAAACGGAGTAGGCCCGGTATAAAGCAACTTCCATAATCATTCGACCAACACCACAGTTATATTGCATTGTGTCTATTTAAGTTTGACGAGGTCTCGTTTCAGCACCTGAAAGGCATACGAACTACTAAATTGAGCAAGTTGCAGTATGCATTGTTTATCGAATACAAATAATATTCACGCGTTGCAAAAAAAGCAAAATAGCATAACAACAAATGTATTGGTATAAATGGTGTTTTCTGAAATATTAACCGTTCCGTCCGTCTGTCATTGACTCGATACTGAACGGTCATTCCCTGACGATACAAGAAACGCATGAAATTCTTTTCCACGACTTCGCTGAACGCGGGCACTTTTTGGGTGGTGGGGTCTATGGTATCTTCCGAGCAGCTGACTGTGCTTCTTGACATGATCGAATTGATGCATTCAGTTCTTATCGGAAGGTGATACATATCCTTTACCCTTTCTTCGCATATCGATGAAAAACTTACTTCTTGTTTCATATATTTGTTTATACCGTACATGTATCTTTCCACTGTGGGTAAAGGGTGTTTGTTTTGGGACAATACTTATAACCGCAAAATCCAGCAGATGCTGCAGGAGGCCCATCCACTTCAACCGAAGCCACAGCAAGCAGCTCTTGGGTGACATCAGAGACTTGTGTTGTGACCACAAGCTACAGCAAAGCTGACACAGCGCTGAAATGTTTAGTTTTTTTGTTCATAGGAGTTCCGTCCGCATGGAAACACGACACAAAAAGGCCGCGCATACGGTATTCTAAACATGACTTTGACTTCGGAGAGCAACATGGAAAGTGAACTTCGTTTAGAAGCGAAACACACTAATATGAGATACGTACACATAAATAGTGGTATCATAAACCTTTAAATGTGGTTATTTTCCTTAACCAAATTACAAAGAAAGAAAAATGAGTGCATGAATATACCAGACCGATTAAGTATAAACAGGAATTCTCAAGACTGCCATCATGACAAAAAAAAAACAAATTACCGAAATAAGACTTATTACATTATATCGGATGTGTCCGTGTGTCTCTTACTAGTTAATATTACTAAATAAATTGGATAATAGTGCTTAATAGTTTTCTATATTTCTTTTTTACACTTCCGGTACGAACAATGTTACTTCCAGCTTATACGCAAGTCAACAAAAAGGAAAATGCCGTGATCAGTCTGAAAACTAGATATTGTTTGTATCAAATGATACATTTTATCGGTGCGTACCATTTACATGACTTGAATGCGAACCGCCTTTCGTGATACCTGTTTTCCCCAGTGTGTCCGGAACTACCCAGTCCACTATTAAACAATAGCTCTCTTCATTGGCTCAGCCAGGTCACATGCTGACTGCTTTTTTTCCCAATTTAGTTGGCAGCTTTCCATTTTAGGTTAGTAACCTTATGTTAACGGATGTAAACCAGACGACATAATTTAATACATAATATTGAACTTTTCTCCTGATGATGGAGAATAAAGGGTACTCAGTAAGATAAAGTCGTTACTCGCTCTTGCCACCTTGAATCACAGCGTACTGGGTCAGTAAGAAGCTTGAATCACAGCGTACTGGGTCAGTAAGAAGCTGTTGAATCACAGCGTACTGGGTCAGTAAGAAGCTTGAATCACAGCGTACTGGGTCAGTTAGAAGCTTGAATCACAGCGTACTGGGTCAGTAAAGAAAAATTCCATGATAATAGTTTCCTCCTCTGTTTACCGAGATGAGCGCTTCGATGTTTCAAGTTCTTTAAGTCTAAAGTCAAAACATCAAATAGGAGAAAATTTAACTAAAGCGAAAAAATGCCAATACCCGATGCTATATAAGTTCTAGAAAGAGTTATTGTCTTTGTAGTTTAAGAGAAATTGGCACGAACAAAAAAACTAATGAAATCGTAACTAAGATACACGCTCACGGAGACGGCAGAGCGACGACATTAGCTTTTTTTAGATTTGATTTTTCCGTCAAAAAGACGACCTAAAAATCAACATATGTGTACAAGTCTCCTAAAGTCTAAACTGATGAAGTCTTTTCCCGTCAAAATAATAAAAAAAAAAATCATCATATTTACATCCTGAACTTGTTCCTTTGCTCATTAGTCGTCATACAACGTTTACAGCGGTTTGTATTGCGAGACTAAAATCAGTAATCTTTAAGACGTGTTAAGCAAGAAAACCCCATACACCTTAAGAACGAATCGGAAACGCGTTATGAACAGCAAACCCATCAATGAAAGTGTATCCATTCATAACGAAAGGTACACTTCAAAGAGGCTTTAAAACGCACGTATTGATCCGCCATCAATTGGGTCATATTGTACAGGTTCACGTTACTGAGTCAGTGGTTGTGATTCAGTGTTTTAGTACATCATTATGTTGTGCTATACATTAATCATTACTAGCTTTCATGAGGAAATTGCTCATGGCTGTTATAATCAACGGCATGTTACAGACATGTATAATGAAAACGTTCGGTGTTACGAATCTGGGACGAAACTTTACGCACATGCATTAAGCCCCGTTTTTCCTGGGCGATGATCAAACAAACGACTGACGCTTTCAGATACATGTACGCGCTAGTATTCTAGACATGCATGACATCGACCAAGAACGCTATCCAGGCCCGAATGCACAGACATATTCCTAGTAAAGAATGACGAATATTCGTGAAATTGTTATTTCCATAAATGCATTTATTGTTGAGCCAAACTTGCCTAATTTATCGTCTCTTGTAATTTTTATAATTTTGTTATTAAGAAACGTTTGTTGGTAAGGTATGCAACAATGGTAGCCTGTGTATGTAGAGTCTTATGTATTTTGTTCTACGTCTATTCTTTATTCTTAGGTCTAAGAATGTCTTAGCGAATCCAGCCCCATTATAGTACACCACAATTTATTACAGATATGCAACGAATTTTCCGACCACCTGGAAGTGATATGTATCCTACTCCCGCCCACGCATTCACACGCAGTTCAAAGCAACCTTGTAAACGATGCGCCTTGATTTAGATGCCATTACGGAGAGAAGACAATTTTTACTCGTTTGTCGCTCAGACTAATTGCGTGTTACAAATGAACGTTACAGATCAATATGTTGAATAGCAGGCAAAGTTATTCAGATATCGTATTGCGAATAATGAGAAACTGGGCGCGCTCGTTCTCTCGCGATTCTCTTCGACTTGGCAGCGTGCCAGAAAAGAATCGATGCAGACGATACGAATACAGATTCACCAGTCGACATTTAGCCGCAGGAAGGTCAACGACAAACGATATTGCCGAAACAAATTATTCCGTCTGCCGATTTTGACCTGGTCACTTGGCCATGGTAAGGTCAAACTATCGCGGGAATGGACGCTATCTAAATGCTGTTTAGAAGAACTTCATAAACTACATGTATATGTGGTAATGATTCAAACATGTACACGTGGTAATGCCTTGATTATGACCTTACCACACATACATGTTTGAACCGTAATGATGCACCAAACATTTTGTGGTAACTATTAAACTGCAAGACTCCTCCGTTAGATTTTAATTCATTTGCCGACGCCAAATAAGAGCAAATTTTTTCACAATATTGACAAATGTTCAGCCACTCAGTCCTAACTCCTTATCACTGAACATGTCATAACATCACCCGGTCCCAATATTGAGCTGTTATCTATGGGTAAACAAACACACCTACTAAAGGCCGTTGCGCGCTAACATTAATCTGATTAAAATTAACTGATCGATATTGAAGTCCGCTTACGCGTCTCACCCATTTATAACATTCTACTGAATCTCGCAGTTGACAACCACGGCACGGATTTTATTCCAAATGTTTTATCAAATGTAATGTTTCAAATAGTGAACATTGTATATCAAATATTTATTCAAACTTTAATATTGCATGAAGAACGTGCCATTACATGAAGGTACAGTAGTCCCGTGTTCGTGTTCGCATGGGCAATGAGACAGATTTCGGAGGTCACTCACTACGAGTGTTACCGCATTCGTGAACGCTGGGATGGGCTGGGTAGGTCACTAAAAACAGACTCAGTGTTACGCGTGACAACGTGTATTCTTTTATAGATACCATATAAGCATACATAAAAGATTGAGCAAAACAAAATCAAAACAACTTTAACACTGAACAGCAACTAACTATTGTTTCATTAATACACACACGGTCAGTTTATATACTTATTTTCTTAGACATGTACTTAAGTAAATAGTTTCAATGGAACTTATTTTTAGCAGGATGCTAAAATCAGCCTGGTTCTGGGAAAACTGGACTCAATGCATGTTTACATAAATGCATTAAGCCCGGTTTTCCCAGAACCAGGCTCAAATTACAACACATACGATTTTTTCATAAAAAGCCGTATTAAATTTTATCCTTGGTCGTCTCCAAATCCATAAAATGCTGCTTCAAGATGATACAAAATGTTAAGCGATCAATCCTTACAGTAAATGCAATTAAATGGAAAACAAGTAAATGGTCGCTAAATATGGGTAAATGGTCGCTAAATATGGAAACAACTTCAATGAATGTATCCGATTTCGAGGGCTCAGCTGTTAAAGAATGATGATTTTCTCCGTCAAATAGCACTTATAGCGAATAGTACAATGCCTGCCATATAAAGAATAGTATTCATAGCTTTGTCATTATTATCGTTTCTCGCTCCTTGTTATAATTGATATATTGTGTTCAGCGGCAAGTATTTAATGAAAAAAATAAATCAATTTCAATTAACATGATATTCTCACAATACATAAGATTTATTGCAAACTAATTAACTAAGTCATGATGAATGTTTTCTTTCAAAAAAGGAAGCTTTTAAACGAATTTAAATTCAATGAAAACAGCGCAAAACTATAAAAAATTCTTATACGCAAGGCAAAGACTACATTAATACAAACAGCTGACTGTAGAAATGCACATTATACATGTATACGTAAAACAGGTCAATAAATAGTACTTGTAATTGTGACATACATAGCAGTTGCATAAACTAAGTTGACCATAAAACTTGCTGTTATCGGCGACAGGTACAATCTAAAATCAGTATAATTATACTATTTAGGTTGCAAATTTCCCTTCAGTTTTAAAACACAACCCTGAAGTTCAGATGTTAAGATTCGAATGATCTTTTTCTAACAACTTACTCTTTGGCAAAATTTTATTTTTTTTATTTTCGCATTTAATTGTTGACTTATAATTTAAAAAGGCCAATAATTATTCTTTCTAAATCCATTCAAGAGATGAAAACATTCTCCTGTAACTGATTGTGTGTACCAAACTTAACTTAAACCAGGGTTAGCAAAACTGTACCAAAACATAGTCTTTTTTTGTCAACAAAATGTAAGCAACGCTTTGGTAAAAGTAAATAAAAATTTGACCAGAAATAAAGCAGAGTTTTTAGTGCAATTTAAAAATCAACCATTTATACTTAACATACAATTACATGTCTCACAAATACACAATACTATGAACAGTGATGTACATTGTACAAGATAAACAAACAGTATCAACAAATGTTTATAAATAGGTTCATGGACAATGAAGATATATACAAATGTACCAGATGATTAACACACCACTGGTCCTGTGATAACGCTAATAATAGAAGTCACGTGACAGATAGCGTGCGCATCATGTGCACTCTAATTTCTATATATAGACATGTCAACAAAGTGTGTCGTGTTCTGAGAACACTGGGCATAATGCTTGTGCGTAAATTGTCATCCCAGATTAGCCTGTGCAGTCCGCACAGGCTAATCAGGGACGACAATTTCCGCTTTTATGGAATTTTTCATTTAAATTCTTCTTAGCGAAAATCCAGTTTAAGCGGAAAGTGTTATCCCGGATTAGCCTGTGCGGACTGCACAGGCTAATTTGGGATGACAATTTACGCACAAGCATTTTGCCCAGTTTTGTCAGAACACACCACATTTATGCTTAACAAATATTTAAACAATAACAGTAATATTTACAAATCATCACTAAAATAAGCATGTACACATATTAGAGATATTTGCAACTGAATTAAAATAATAAGAACATTCCAACTTTCAAATAATCAAGTGTTCCTCATATGTGAAATATTTTACTTCACCTGAATCATAAAACAACTTCCTAGTAAGACTGACAAATAGTAAAATACATGCCAGCAATGGCGTGCACAATTCAGGAAGAAATAGGGCTTGTCACAGGGACCACAAAACAGATGTACAGTGACACAAAGAGAGTTACATTTATCATTATGAATACATGAAGGTAGTGTAAATGATCAACAGATGCAAGAATATATGAAAACAAAAAATCCAGCATTCTAACATTGGTCTTGACATTTTCTCTGAATAACAAATGAACTGAAAACATGAGCGAAAATGATAACTCTACAGTTGTAATAAATAGTGTAATGCTTAATTTAACGATGAGTAAATGTACATTTATACAAACACAGAACAGTATTAACTATAATTTTTGCACAATCACTCCTGGTCGATAATATGGATGTAGTTGAGGTGAATTCCCTTTCAAAATGTTTCTCATGGCCGAATAATTTTCAGAGTTTGACAACAATACACTCGATGACGACAGTGATGGTAAAACGTTCGATGATACTGACTGAACGAGTAGACTGGATGCACTGTGCAGTCTGACAAGGTTGTGTGACGGCGGTGTTTCACGCCCAGATCGGTCCGACCTCATTTCATCCTGGTCACTGGCACCACACAGGTCTTCACTCTCTTCACTGTGGGGAACGTAGCAACGGGGCTGTGACAGGTCCACGCTGAGCATGTGAGAGCAGGGAGAGGGCAGGGGCCTGGGCTCTTCCTTACCCTCAACATGACGTATAGCCTCCACTATCGTGTACAGGTTCTGTCTGAACACGGCGTGACTCGGGTCGATGGTCTCCGACTTGTGCTTGGGGGAGCACGGTACACGATGGTCAATGTCTTGATCAACAGGCCCTGCCAGAAGAGCTACTGGCTCCTCAGATGTCTTCTGGTTAACCTGCCAATGAGGCTCATCAGCTGTCTTCTGGTTAACCTGCCAAAGAGGTTCATCAGCTGCTTTGTGGTTAACCTGCCAAAGGCAAGGAGAAGAATTATAATTAGCAGGGTAATAATGCTTTTTTGCTATATAAGAACAAGTTCGACTTTTACAAAGTACATATAGAGCTTTCTCCTAAAATATAGGGACCCAGCACAAGTTTAAGGGGCCAAGGGCTTGTGGGTGTCTGGTTATTATATCTCTGCTAAGTGGTGATAAGAGGCTTGTTTTCTTATCCTGTTTGCATGATGCATTATAGATATGTTATAATCAGATCATATTTTTTTCGGTTTTGTCGGTCCTAGACCGATTGGGGTCATGAAAGACTGATTGAAAATCCCAAACAGTCGGTCCGATTCTGTCCCGACATTTGTAAAAAATGATGTAAAGTCTATAAGTTCCCAATAAAATTCGCTATTCAAGCTCTGTCTGGCTAAAACTTACCATCGCTCATCCCTTTATTGCCCCTAAATAACAACCCCCTTCAGCTACTCGAGTGCACCAGTTGTTGTTTTTGACACCTTATCGCAATTTATCGGCAAATTATTGATTTTATCAGGCATTCACACCACAGTGTTTTTATGATAGGGGTCTCTAATTGCTATCGAAAGATGTATCATACAGAAATAAACGCCAATGACACTATTATCCTGTGTATTATACCACCTAAGGTTATAAAATCTGTCAAAACACCGATTTTGTACATCAAACAAATTGGATGCTGACCAATACGCACCCATGTTTCACATACATTAACTTTCGTTTTCGACTGATTTTCAGAAAATAATTTGTAACATATTGCATCAATCTAAATTAAGAGTTAATTGACGATTGGTTGAATAAGAAAAAGTGCTCGATGCGCTCACATCGCGTCACACGATATACATATGATCAAGGGAATACCCCTGTACCAATTGGATGTCAAATCGAGGCATACGGGGAAAACCCACAATTCAGTTTGTTTACTTCCGGAGAATGTAGAACGCTGTGTTCACGAATTTCTGAAACACATGTATAGTCAAAATTGGGCAGAAAATTAGAGTTTTGTAAGTAATATACTGACTAAAGTAAAGGTGGAATGATTGATTGTTTAAGGTGTCCTGCTTTTTGGTCAAATTTTCCGACAATTTTTTATGGAATGTCCCGATTTGGACCTGAACAATTCTGGCATGTATGGATTTCGGATGTTAATTTTCGAATATTTTCCCCCCATTTTAAATCCAGACCGATTGACGTTGTGGGAAAATATGATCCCTGGTTATAATATGTGTCGTGTTCTGAGAAAACTGGACGAAATGCATGTGCGTAAAGTGTCATCCCAGATTAGCCTGTGCAGTTCGCACAGGCTAAAGCAAGGACAACACTCTCCGCCTAAACTAGATTTTCGCTAAGAAGTGACATCATTTAAACGAAAAATTCCATAAAAGCGGAAATTGTCGTCCCTGATTAGCCTTTGCAGACGGCACAGGCTAATCTGGGATGACAATTTACGCACAAGCATTATGCCCAGTTTTCTCAGAACATGACACATATGCTTGTTTTTCTTAATTAAAAAAAATATTCTTAGACCAACTGCAAAGGTACAATGTTTGATGCAGAATATGAAATGAGTTAAGAGACTAAGGTCACTAATCAAATAACCTACAGATTTTGAGTACACAAATTGTCAATTACATTCTTTGCTATTTTGTGTCAAGGCTATATTATGAAATCCTATAACTTTAAACGTGTTTTACCATTTACAATTAACCAGTTTGTTTGGAATGCAATTATCACACTATGTGAACAATTTTAATTACGCAGTGACCTAGAATAGACAATACAAACCCATGTGATCATTTCATTGTTTAAAAACAAACTGAGCCAAGATACTATCTTCACACAGTAAACTTGCAAATGAATAGGAAAGATTAAAACTTGGCCGACAGCCAAAAGCAATGACTGAATGCCAAATATTCTTTGATCTATCAATCTGTGAAGTATGAGATATTGTTATGACCTAGTGTCCACATTGTACACCTATCAGCTAATGGTAAATCTGGCTTTAACACATCACATGATTTAGTCTACAACCTTCAGCCAAGTGTGAGAAATAACTGACTGCCCGAGTTCAGCTGAGGTTATCTCAAGGATGGGCAAAAGGACATTAACATGGTTGTAAGTGAAGTGGAAAGCAAACATTGCAAAACACGTTGTGGCATTTCATTCAATACCATGGGAAAAGAATGAGATTTAACATTAACCACAATCAGTTTATGTTGGAAAACTAGATACAATGTAACAAAATAATAGTTCACTTCAGACAAAATAATGGTTCATAAGAGTACAATTCTCAGCCACTATTTTTCACAAGTTTAAACTTTGTTATTATGTTTTATAACAATTCTAGATACTACCTGATTAAAAGGAAACAATATTTCCTGTATGAAGCAGTCACAAACACAAAAACAGATATGAAATTAAAACCCCATTTTTCAACTAAAGATTTAGTTTGTTGAGGTTTAACATTTAAATTACTTCAAATGTGAAAGCAAATGAGCCATGCTCTGGTAAAAGGAGGCTTAATGCATGTGCGTAAAGTGCAGTCCCTTAATAGCCTGTGTGGTCCGCACAGGTTAATCAGGGACGACACTTTCTGCCTACACTGGATTTTCGCTTAGAAGAGACTTTCTTTAAACGAAAAAAATCAATCAACGCAGAAGGTATATTTCCTGATAAGCCTGCATAGGCTGATCTTGGACGACACATTACGCCCATGCGTTAAGCCTAGTTTTCCCACGACGAACCTCAAACAATGAAAATGTAACCACACCTGTTCAGTACACTGAGCTGCATAATTGCTCTGGGTGAGCGGCTGCACTTTGGTCTCAGACGTACTCTCCACAGTCTTTGCTTTCTCCAAGTGACGAGTCTCGTAATTGTTAGCGCGTAATTCGAGAATCATTCGTAGTTGTCTCTCCTGCTCAAGTTTCTTGCGCAGTTCAATGACCTCCCTCATCCTTTCCGCGTTCTTGCAGTCTTCATAGTCCGCCATTATACCCTCGTCAGAAGATTCTAGAACAATACCAAAAAGCAGGTTATATATTATAGCATAGCAGCATATAATGTTTGACGACTTCATCCTGGTAGATAGTTGATTACATTAGAGTACTATGTGATTAATTTCAGCAACTTCGGACTGTTCTCAGTATCTTGAATTGCACCATGAAGTAATTTATATATCACATTACATTCAATCAATGATTACTTAATAGTACATAAACAATTGTGATGTTTAAATTTATTATTTTCTAACCTGTATCTCTTTTCTTCCGTTTCAGTGGTGGGGACCCCCCATACAGTGAGAGGTCAAGGTCAATGTTGCACTGTCTGCTTATCTCCCCAAGGAGGCGTTTGTATGCCGCATTCTGGGCAGACAGCTTGGCTTTGTCCTGCTGCAAGTTGTTTATGAAGTCTGTCGTCTGTTGCAGAATGGCCGCCTGAAATTCAATAAAAGCATTTTGTATGTCTGCTGCACTCGGTTTTTAACAGATGGTGTACAATGCCATTTGGCCTGCATCATCGTCTTA
This sequence comes from Dreissena rostriformis, assembly GCA_007657795.1. NCBI lineage: Eukaryota > Metazoa > Mollusca > Bivalvia > Myida > Dreissenidae > Dreissena > Dreissena rostriformis. The sequence continues at coordinate 39,481 of VMBQ01001382.1, forward strand.
TCCATATATAAACTCATACCAAGTTTCAATGAAATCTGCCAAAGCACTTCCAAGATATGGCTCCGGACACAAAAGTGCCGGACGGACAACGCCAAAACAATATCCCTCCACCTCTGGCGGGGGGTAACAATACAGCGAGGAGTGAGTAATCTGTCTAGCTGCTAAGCACAGACATTACAAGCAACAATGTTTTTTAACAACGAGTCCTGTTTACCAACACTGGCAACCTTCTGACAGTAAGGTGAGAGGGACAACACCAGGTGAAGTGCGCTTTACCTGACACTGACCTCTTTATTAGCTTTCAACTTCTACTTCACCTCATACAAACATCAGAATTATAGACAGGATTTTTTTTAACAACCTGTTTCGACTTTATTAGAGTATGCCTTTGGCTTGCAATAGACCAATACTATGTACAGATTATATTACCAATAGGAACTTTGTTTGAATTGTGGATGCAACCAGAAAAGTATTTGCTATAGGTTTGTTCAGTTTTTGAAAGCTTGTTAGAAACGCCACTAGCCCAAAATATGTTTAACGTGTCCGGAATTAACAATTGATATAAATCATTGATCTCTTTCTTATTAATCGAAATATAAATAAAACATTAATTGAACCACCCAGAGACACAAATACCAGTGGAAGTCGGCTGAAAGGGGAGTAATTGAACCACCGAGAGACACAAATACCAGTGGAAGTCGGCTGAAAGGGGAGTGTGGGAACAGTTGGATTTCTTCAATTGACCTTTAAATGATCACACCATCTTGTTAACATTTTAAACTGGTTTGTCAATTTGTTAATAGCATGTAGATACGTATATTTTAGTTTTTGTTCATTTTGAGAAGACGACTATTAAATTAATTTTTTACAAGTTAATATGTTTACTGAAGAAAAGAAGTTACTATTATAATATTATATGACAAAAAGCAATGATTTATTATGGCTTATTTGGGGCTTAAATTCGACCCCATTCCCCTTCTCAAAATGTATATATTTTCCCCTATAACGGCTTTTAAATGCCGCTCCCAATGTAAGTATTTGATGGAAAAATAATAAATACACAATTTGAACAAAAATTGTTAAAGTTGGAGGAATTTCATAAACATTCCCAGTTTTTCATCAAACCATTTTGATGTGTATTTAAGTTTGCATTTGTAGAAAAGTTTTTGATGATTTGATTGAATGTTTAATAGTAAAGAAGAACATAATTCATGAAACAATAAAAGCATTCCCCTTTTCCTTTAAATTCCCCATCTGAAGGCCCCTCCACATCTCCCTCCAAGGTCAAAATAAAGAACTGAAAATTCTTCATGACATTGATATTAATGCACATTAAGTTTCAATATAAAGAACAAGTCATATCAATACTGCATAACTATGATTGAAAATACAAAATGAACTTGTGGACATTTCAAAATCAATATAATGAGCTTCTTCATACTTAACTATTCAAGATCTCACCCATTTGGTACAGTATAAACCAGGATAATTTACCTCACCTTTCTCATTATGAAGTATTTTATTTTTACTTGAAGTATCACGTTACCACTGGCTTACATTTTTGGTGACAGCTATTTATCTTGCACGGTCTCCTGAGCTCAGGAATTTCATTGACATTTTGCAATTGTCAGTTTTTTCTCTACATAAACCACCAATAAGCTTACAAAAATAAAACCAGATATCGGTGACTTGTTGTGCCAAACGAATGCTTTGAAATACTATGACCTGGTATAACATTACAAAACAAGACATTTTCAAAATAAAGAGTTCTTATGTTTCATACAATGTACAATAAATTTGACAATTCATAACATATTTTGTACATGCAAACAGTTTCAAAATAATATGGCCTCTTTTTCTGTCTTTTAACAAACTTAATGTACAGCGAAATCAGCAGAGCTGTAAGAACTTCATTTCTCACGTTATGTATGAGCCAAAAGTTTAATATTGCACCAAGGTAAATGTAGAGCAATGTGCGCTGGTTTCACACCACTGACTCCTTGAAGTGCAAGAATGTTAAGGAGTGCCTGTGAGCTACTTATCCAGAACACAAAAAAATTAATTTAATGCACTTCTCCTCGGCAAGTTCTAATACATTGTACATGTGAACGCATGTACTAATTGTATTTCAATTAATTCCAATGAATCATTTAATGACAGTGTTTTTTTCAGTTTTGGGGGAAAGGGGCAGGGCCCTCACACTACTTTGGGGGAAGGGGTCCGCAGCCCTTAGGAGGGGGAATTTTTGCGGCGTTTCCATTTTTGGGGGATTTTTTACTTANTTACAAAATAGGGGAAAAATATATACTCTTTCTGGAGGGGAATGGGGCCGAATAACGCCGAATGTTTAATCCAAAAAAAACCCACTGAATGAACAAATTTGTATTGCATTGATTTGTTTTATTAAATCATGACACGACTTGATTGCGCTTACCGGTATTATAACATAAATGAGACATACCCTGTTGTACCTTCTATTTTACTGTTTTTCACAATACACTGGAGCCTCCCTCTGGGATGTGCACAAAGTGTCGTACCAGATCATGAACCTCTGCAGTATGCACAGGCCAATCGGGGACAACACTTTCCGTTCGAAAGGTATTTTTCATTTAAAGGAAGTTCCCTTCTTAGCAAATTTCCAGTTAAGGCTGAATGGGTCATCACTGATTAGCCTGTGCTTCCTGCACAGGCTTATATGGGACAACACTACGCACATGAATTAATAATGTTATTAAAAAAAAATTGCTTCTCCTATAGGACAACCAAGCAGAATATTCAGCTCATCCGTGAACAAAAATCACTTGAGTGAAATTTTCATGCCCTGTTACCCAGTGAGCTGTTTACATTAATGATGTTCACCTTTAAATACACAGTGATCAAGAACTTGAGCTTATTTAAACATCTCATGAATGTAACTCGATACCTATAATTAAGCTAAAGGGTATGAATTACAAATGATCATTGAAGTTGAATGTTTGTGTTATCAACAGTAAAATACACTGGGAAAGGTAATTATGGTTATTAATTTCTTAATGGAAAATAATCAAGTTTTCCATATTTGGTACCTTTTTTCCCTGGAGAACATTTCATAATTTGTACTTTGTTGTTACAGTGCAGGTACACACATTACTCTAAAAGCCGGTCAAGTTGATGTTGGTATATTTTTCCATTTTTGTTGTGTCGCAAAAAAAGTGATTATGAGTCAAAATGTGATGGTATTTATGTCAGATGTGCATTTTTTTTTGGTCAAAATCTGTCAAGAAATGCCCATGGACAGAAATGATCTAAATTTAAACACGTGCGGGTCACATGTAAAACCACGTGCCCATTGCATCATTGTTTACAACGCCATTTGCCAAGGCGAAACCGTGTTATTTACTATTTCTTCTTTGTTTTGAAAAGCATGGAAGTGGAAATCACGTGAAATTGGCGCTCACGTGACCAAAAGCGTGCATACATCAATAATAGTCTTGAGGATTCCGTTATGTTCATGATTAGGTTTCGTATTTTTGATGCTTTTGGCATTTTTTGGCACAATATTTGCGAAAAATCAGTATGGAGAAGTTAACCTTTAGAATGTATCTGACGAATACTGATCAATTCTGGTCAGTTGTGAAAGCAAATTGTTGTGAGAAATATCAACTCGGCCGGCTTTAAGGTTATAATGAAATGTGATTGTCACCTGAGACCAATAAGCAAGCTAGGTTACTCTGCTACACCATAACATGCACATGACTCTCAGTTTGCCTCTCAAAATGTGTTGTTTTTTCATAATCAATTTAATTATGTATACAATCAATTGTTCAAGTACTGCAACACTTCCGAATGCAACAACTGTCTATTTCTGTGTTTTTCAGTTTGTCCTTACTATAGAAAACATTAATGATGAACATAATAACCGTAAAACACCCCCAAATGCTAGTCTGTATTTTGTCTAGACTGTTCATCACTCTAGCCTTCAGAATATTCCACATCATGGAGGAATTTGAATGAGTGCCAACAGTTCAGTCTAGTACAATTGCTGGCAGCAATAGGAGAACACCTGATGTGCTATACTCTCTCATTTTCCACAAAAGCATTCTTCTAAACGATAAAGAATCTCGACTAATTAAATGTTACTGAAGAATTCATGTTGTTTCAATAATAAAAAACAAGAATTCCATTACATTATCACTAAAATTCATCAATTGAGGCTTAATTTAATTGCCAAGACAATACCACAATAACCCTTTAAACATATGCAGACATCATGTTCTCTATATCTCAGTTAGTTACCCATACTGAACTTTCTAAGTATTGACACAGTGTTACTGTATTATTACTTTCTAAGTATTGACACAGTGTCACTGTATTATTATTAAACAAACACCCCTCTTTTTCACCTTCTGAACATCACCCTCATTTGAGAGGAAAGTAGCATCAATACCATATTGACATTTACGGTAGGCGAACAATATTCATAGCTGGGGAATGAAAAATCATGAGACTGCCACTGGGTACTTATTTAAGGAAAAAAATATAATATTTACAAGAATTTCTCGACTCTGATGCTTACCTTGCTTAGTTTTTCACCTTCACTTTGAGGCAGAAGGGAACGGAGCACCTGGAAGCCAGCATTGATACTTTGCATCCTCCGCCTTTCGTTGCTGTTGGCGATGGCACGACGCATCCTTTTCTCGTTTTCAACACCATTCTTGTGGCTTATTTGACTGAAACGTATTATAAGATTACATGTGTGTATGTAATACATATCATTTAAATGTTAACATTACTAAACCATATTTTTTTAATTGTAAAAGTCGCTTGTTTTCCATAAGTTATTCCTATGCCTATGGTATTTTATTGCCAATGTGTCTTTATTTAATTATTCAATGGTTCTACTTGTGCAAAGACCAACCTTTTACAAGAACTTATTTAAAATCAAAATGTGTATATATATAAACATTTTACAAGAACTAATTTAAAATCAAAATTTGTACAAGTATCATTTTTTCCTGATAATATACAACATTGACTACATCTACAAATAAATAAATTGGAAAGAATCAACCATATACATGTATCTGCAATCAAATAAACCAACCCAGAGGTTGTTCTGCCTATTTTGGGAAAAGGAGTCTGACCAAATTGGGAATTTTTTATCAACAAAATTGTCCATTTTGGGAATTTTTGCTTCAATGAAACGGCTCATTTTGGGAAAACATTGTGAATTTATCATGCTTAAATAAGTCAGTGGTTTAACAAATAAATTNGAATTGGGAAATATGTAATCAAGATTTGATTGGGAACGGGTCCGTTTGCTTTGGGAATGCTTCCGTTTCCCGGAGGCGCAGACAGTGCAGAAAAACCCCTGCAACCAGTAACATAACATGGCATAAGCAATTCCAAAAGGTCAAATGACGCCACATGCTGCGTCTTAAACAAAATAAACCAACCAATTCAAAGATAAGGCTTAATCAATAATAAATTATTCAACATTTAGTTTTAAACCTATTTATTTAATATTGAGTTAAATTTAAAAAAAAAAAGTTCTGAGAGAATGGTTTGATAGTATTCAGCTGAAACCATTTATGAGTAAGTAAATTTTAAGAGAACATTACATGGCAACTATTCAATATAATAAAATATTGATCTAGCCTACAAACAGAATAGGTGGGGCTTGGCTTGCTGCCAGATAAAACAGGGCTGACATTTTATCCATGGAAATTACAATAACTTCAGAGATTTATAGAATTTGAGTAACACCTTTTACACTTAACACATTTCAATCAATGCTAAACATGCACAAAGCAATATGTGATATCTAATTCACATAAAACAAAAGATACGTTAATTGCCAATGAAGTTAAAACTTTTTAAATATGAATTTCAAACAAGACCAAATAATAGATTAATGTAACGAACATAATACGTATTTATTGTCATCAAAAATAAAGTATGATAAAACTTTATATTGGTATACTACTCCTAACATTATTTGAGGAAATTCCAGCCATTAAACATGCCACCAATAAAATGAGCAACAATTAATATCAGTGATAAACACAAACCATGGATGATGGGGATTTAAATAATATATACATGTATTCAGATCACATCAAATTATCACTCGGACATATACATGTATTCAAATTTACAACATAAATAAGGTCACGATAAAAAATCACTTGACATGACGAGTTATAATCAATGGACATTGAGGACGACGGTTTACAAATTATTGAATTAAATTTGGCTTCGTGCCAAAACAAAGAATAACTCACAGAATGATTTAACTGTAAACACTAGTTGAACTTGTTCATTTGATCTATTACTATTTATAAACGTCTGTTTCTACTAAACTCATGTATTTGATCAAAGATGTATTTATTTATAAGAATCAGAACTTTAATAAAAATGAAATTCAGTTGACAGCAAGCGGCGTGGTCTGTTACGGGTTACTTCCCCTATGTTTTCATTTCAAGCCATGTGACTGTCGATCTTATTCCGGCTTGGTATTTGCACGTATTTTTTGCTGCGAATACGCTTTCAACACATTCTAAATACTATCTTTAAGATAAAGTCGTTGTTTCTGTTGCTTAATGCAATAACGTTAATCGAAAAATAAGTACAATGCTTCAATTATCGTTGTTACAAATATGTGTGTACATGCGTACTACAATGTTTATGTCGGAGACAGCGTGCGTAGAAATACTACGACTCACCTTGACAATGCAGCTGCAATTTCTTCCTCACGATCTCGAAATTCTTGTAAGATCCGACTTTTGGCAGTAGAGCGATGATAAACCGACATTCTAATAATATTTTTCACAATGTAACACTTCCAAAAATCAATCAAAATTTGCAAATTAATAACGATTATTCAAGCGTACTACGGAGTTGTCGTGGCCTACACAAGAATGAGTATTAATTGGCGGGAAACTCCTCAACTTCGATTCACGAGAACAGCAGGTGCGAGTTGGTCCAAAAACTATTATTAAAATCAATCATATGCGAATATTATATTTGCGTCAAACTTAAGTTTGACGTTTATTTTCACACAAAAAATAAGAAATAAGCTTATATATGAATAGGAAAAAAAATATAGCCAAAATTTAGAGTGCACTATTTCTTTGCACGGATGTATACCTTTTCCCAGGCCAATGAAATGGGTCTGTTGGCAAGACGCGGGAAAGAAAAGCTAAACATATCAACAGCTGTTGGCAGTGTGCCAAATGTAAGGTTAGGAGAATTTATAAATGCAACAACATTAAATATAATGTATTTGTTTAAATTGAGATTTTTTTTTAGTTATTCTTCTCCCAGTTTCTTTAACTACTTATAACATATCTTTAACTACCATAATATTAAATGACATGCAAACAATTCTTCAACAATTATATTTAAACTTTTCTGTCTGAGTTATTCTTCGTAGTTCGTGAGAATGTCTGGAATGTAGACTTATCTACGACATCGCCTTATTCGTTGTCACTATATTTAGATTGTCAATTTTATGATATTAAACGCAGAGCCGAATATCCTTCTCGAGTCCTTATATTTTATTTCGTTGCTTAAGTGACCTATAGTCTTTACAAACATATCGTATATTTAATTGGTCCCTGGTTGCTTGTGTACCCGGTAAGTACTTTTGTATTGCATTATAATTATTGTTTAATCCAAGAAATCTGACCAAGGGTTTTATATATAACATTTTGTATAGCCTTAATTGATACTGTACCCGAAGAATTAAAAATAATTACTAATTATTATTGTAAGTTGATTATGATATAGATTATACAAATACTATAAATTTATTATTTAATGTAAATTCTTTATTAAGTTTTTTTTTATGATTCTATAATAACATATTATTATTATTATTATTATTATTATTAGTAGTAGTAGTTGTATTTGTATAAGTATTTTTAGTATTATAAGTATTATTAGTAATATTATTATTTTATTATTATTATTATTATTATTATTATTATTATTATTATTATTATTATTATTATTATTATTATTATTATTAAAAGAGTGCAAAACAATATGTTGTCAAACAATATATATTCATTATTCAATCAACAATAAGAATTTATATGGTAAACATTGGAGAATATAATGCACGGATTTCCTATATTTAATTGAATTTTGATCTTGCCCTTTTGTTCTAATGACGTGCCAGACATTGTCCAACTGCTTGAAGAAACGTGTTTCGGCAAAAGTGATACTGATTTATTCTTATACTTGATCTTGAATTATCACTTGGACGTAGGGACCGTCCAAGTTCTAGCGTGCAATATACACGACATTTCACTTTTGAATACAAAATTTGAAACTCACTTAAGAAAAAGAAGCCCTGCTTCGATTTTTTTTTAAATCAGAGTTTATTTACAGGTCCTACCGGCCTCTTCACGAGGTCTTTATGGTCCGACCTGAAGCCCTGCTTCGAACTTTTACCCTGACTATAAATAATGGGCTTAGGGACCTGACTGAAGTCTAGCTGCGACATTGCTTGTCATTTCCAAGATACTCGAAAATGAATTTTAAATTAATAGACAAAGTTATGCTCGAGACAAAGTAATCATGGCTGAGTTCTTATATTTGACTTTTTCCCTTAAATCGTGTTTTAGCATGCTGTGTTGAAAGAGCGCTGGACTAAACGTGCGAGGATCGACGGTTCGATTCCCGGCTCGGCCACATACCACAATAGTTTCATGACCGTTGCATGTGTGGATTGGTCACGAAATTGTGGCGTGTTCTGAGAAAACTGGGCAAAATGCCTGTGCGTAAAGTGTCATCCCAGATTAGCCTGTGCAGTCTGCACAGGCTAATCCGGGACGACAATTTCCGACTAAACTGGATTTTCGCTAGAAAAAGACATCATTTAAACGAAAAATTCCACTAAAGCGGAAATTGTCGTCCCTGATAAGCCTGTGCGGACTGCACAGGCTAATCTGGGATGACAATTTACGCACAAGCATTTTTCCCAGTTTTCTCACAAGACGACACAATTAGATATATAACCATCCCCCATCTCACATTCAAGGGTAGCAGTCAATAACTGACAAGAGTATGCTCACTTAGTACCGGCAAACCGTCCTACTCAGGAAAAAGAGCGAGTACCGGTAGTTTAACTGACCAACAGAAAAACTGTTTAAACGGGAGTAAAAAAAGACCAAAAACAGATAATTACCTTGCATGCACAATTGTCAAAAAAGCGGAAACTTCATCTACGCTGGACAAAGTTTTTGCTTCGGACAAATAATCTCGGGTTGTTTTCTTGTATTCGACCATGAACTTTGACAACCTGATTCATTCGCGCGACCGTCCCACGATAAAGTGATGCTGCAAAAACCCAGTCGTCCGATATTTGTTTGAACGCATCCGATACAGTATGGTACAACGTAAAACAACGTAGATCAGCATGGTGTTTGTAAACACGTGACAAACTGATCAGTAGATGAATTGGCAAGTTTTTAACGGATACTATAGTCTGTACAAATAGTGACGAAGACTAACAACCGGCGCCCCTTCCCCCGTCGCCTAATGTCTTAATATGAAGCAGTATCTAAATGGAAAAGGGGAATAACTTTTGTAATTTTCAACGTAGGTTTTAACATTTCGTACATACATAACTTCATACAATCAGGAGCATTGCCTGCAGTTTTGAATGATGTGTGTTCAAGAGTTTAGTAGAACGCCTTTAGGAAAATGTGTGTCCATGTTTGTTTGACAAACGACGCACAGACGTCCATCATGGTGGTTCCAGAATACCATGTTTACTTCGTTTTGGGATTATACAACTATAAACTATCACGAACAGTGCTACGAAACTCGCATAAATTGTGCAGGAAATAAATATGCTGTAACTTTCAATTACATATAAATATATATATAGATAGAACGCCTAGATCAGTGCATTCGCGCAGTCTGGTCAAAAGCTACTATGTCCGCTATAAAGTCACGCAAACTTTCGTTGTCTCATAAGCGGACAGGGTGGCTCTTGACCAGACTGTGCGGATGCATACATCATAAGACCCATTTTCGCATGACGCAACTCAAATGACAAGATATTTAAGCTTAGAAACTACCATTATTAAAATGCTTATTTATTGTAAGAGATGAGTGATAACCAACCCAACGTTCGGGTAACGTAAACGTGTCTCCGTTGCCCTCTGTACTGCTAGAACAAGAAGAGCTTCATATTGAATTGCCCTGTCAAGTGTCATCATACAGATGAGGGCAAATAGATCTCGTTCTTGTGCGCAATACTCCATCTGTCCTTGCTTGAAACTTCTGCCAAATTATTAAAAAGTCCATATTTGCTGAGAAAATTAAGGTTCCGGACAGACTGGTCTGGAACTACGATGACCGTTTATGGCATAAGACCAATGTTCGCATGACGCGGCTCAAATGGCAAGACATTAAAGCTAAGAAGCAACCATTATTCAGGCGCTTATTTATTGCAAGAAATGACAGACAACCAATGTTCGGGTAACGTAAACGTGTCTCCTCGGCCTCTGTACTGCTAGATTTGTCTGGTGTCATCATACAAATTAGGCCGTCTTATTCTCTAGTCTGGTACATGTCTTCCCATGCTCGGCGTCTGTGCATATAATAACTGGACCCCATTAATTGCAAATGTAAACACCTTTTGTGTTCGGTTTCATCTATTTCACATAGTATCACATACAGTGCGGACGCTGAACGTAGATGGCAATCAATATAAAACTGCACGTTTGAGGGAAGGGAAATATGTATATGCCGCCTGCATCATTGTTCCCTTGCGTCATTACGACATACAAGAAATAAAAGGCACTTGCCATAACCATCATTTCATGTCATCGAATGTAAAGTATTGAGCATCAGAAACATCTGACTATCATTTAGAATAAACCACAAACGAACAGAAATGCGCATATGTAATTGCGATACGACTGCTCTGTCATAGTTTGGGCATTGGCGCCACCTCATGTTCGTAGCTTCTTCTCTTTGGCATTTGCTCTCTTTTGAGAAAATGCAAAATGAACTAGTATATAAACATTTAAGCGTTTTTTTTTGTGTTACAGCCCCTGTCCCATATAAGTCCGGATGGACCCGGCAGTCCCGGATCCCACCGGATCAAGAACCGGGACGAACCGTGACCATCTGGGATTTTTGAGCGTCGACGGTTTTCACATACCATCACCCCGATGACAACACGGCATCCACTCGAACCAACCCGGCAGCAACACGCCATCAACAAGGCGCCCACGCGGACTGTCAAGGACAGTCACAGCAGAGCTACGGACCTACAAAGCAGAGACACGGATAAACACGGACCAACACGGCATCTACACGGACCATCCCAGACCTACACGACAACGACACCGACTAACATGGCATCCATACGGACCAAACACAATGTGCGCTGGTACGACAATAACTTGCAATAACGCAGGTTGAATTTCGATGATTCCATCATTCTGCAATAAAATCTCGAAGGTGTAACCTCGCAGACATATCTAAAACGACAAAATGCCACCTAAAAAGAAGTGAATTGTCAAAGTGGGCCTTCCAGTTCCCACAAGATCGTCACGAGCAGCATTCGCTACCGATGAAGAACAGCAGCAACAAGGCGAAACAAGCTCGATGCCAGATCAAGATTGCCATTTAGAATACATTTAAAAACAGATTAACAACCATCATCACCACCCACAGAAACGGACGCCTTAAGGAAGAAGAAGACGTCCCTCGTCCTTTCAGAGAAAAAAGGAGGTCATCATGGCCGATTTGCTCAATGAGAGCCCTATGTTGAACCTGAAAACGTAGTCGGCGTCGACCACGGCCATGAGGATTATGGAGTGGTTATTGTCGTAGTACAAGGAGCTACCACATCAAAGACAATGTACGGCGATGTGCTTCCCGTCCAATACAACAACACAGCCATGCAACTGCTATAGGTCGCCGAACTGCTTGACGATGCTCTTCTACTCATCTGGCGTTTCGGGACAGGGCATTTGTTCTTCAGCAAATTCTTCAAGAACGCATCGCAGACCTGAAGGATGATGTTGGAGATGGCGCTGTGTGTGACCCGAAAGCCATACATCAGACAGTGGTAGCAATCCTCGATGTTAGGTACCGCAATGTTTTTTTGCAAACTCAATTCCAACTGTCAGATGCTTCCTGCAGTTTATCTTCTTCGGCTTGATTCTTTGCTCAATACGTGTCAGGATCTCTTGGCATATCTGATAGCCCATGTGGAGGATATTAAAGAAACCTTTTGCGTATTTTTTTCTTGAGTTCTCCCATCATCCGTACGTAATCAACCAGGCCTGGTCGTCTGGCGAGCGATTTTTTTACCCAGATGGTTCTCCTTTTCATTTTATACACTGTTTTACATAATTTTGTTCGTGAATTTTCAATTTCTCTGTCGTAGCTCGCTTTAGCAATCAGGAAACTGTTGTTTTATTTTGCAGTAGAAGCTGGAGTCTCATCGGCATCAGCTTGCTCTTATCGCCCATGTTACATCGTCAGTTGCACATGAGACAACCGTAGAACTGCCGTCACGGTCCTTGAAGGACAGGGGTCTGAAATGTGTTCCAGGACTGTCAATGACGCACACGGACAACCAAGGCATAAATACGGTTGTGCCCGGACCCTATACGGCTGTTCCCGGACTCCACACGGCAGCTACACGGACCATACCGGATGGTGCTATCACCTGGATCGTTACGGATCAATATGGCAGTTTTGAACTTCCAAAACTGCCGTGTTTGCCTCCCGGTAAGCCAAAGACATTCCCGGACGTCCCAGGACCTACATGTCGGATCATCCCGGATATGAAATAGAGCAGCAACTTGAAAACGAATGGTTAATGTCATTATTGATATATTTGGGTGCAAATTTGCTCAATCATCGAGGAGCTGTTCCGATTTCCATCTCGTCAGAACGTATAATTGTATTGCCCTTTCGAAATAAGTTATGATTGTACGTTTCACTGCATCTTTACATTTGTGGATGAACTACAGTTATCAGAATCGCAAATCTTTGTTCGATTTCAAATCAAATGCGTAATATGGTATACAAATCATATACTAGACCAGCATAAGCAACCGACCTTCTAAATTTGTGCTTATTCTTTTCTTCTTCTGATCATTAGCGCCAACTCGCTCGTTTATCAAAACATCTCCGGAAAGAGTTGGCATTAGAGATTTAAGGCTATATTAAAGACTTACATACAGAAAAAAATATTGAGCATGTAACGACGATTTGTTTGAACAGAAGTACTTTTAAAGGGAACTGTCTAGTCACTATTATATTAATGAGTAATTATATAGACGAAGAAATCTTGTCATGGTGTTAATTTATGAACATTGAAAAATGTACATTCACATCGACTTATTCACTATTCCCCCTTAACTGATAAAAGAGCATAAAACCGATACTGCTTATAAAAATGTGCATCTAACAATAGTTTTCTGACGATACAATATATCTTAATTGTCATTAATTATTCATAAAATCGCACACCTAAGTGAGCGATGTTTTCTAAGAGTTCTATGTTTATGGACAACAACATTCACTTCACGAATATCAAGCACATAAATATCAAGCCTTCTAAATGGCTGCCCTTATAATATAGGCGAACTTCTTTTCAGATGTTTACGAAATACAATTTGGTTTTTATCGAATACTTCCCTAATGTCGACGGGCATCAGGCGATGGCAATTTGTGTCGCGTTCTGAGAAAACTGGACAAAATGCATGTGCGTAAAGTGTCATCCCAGATTAGCCTGTGCTGTTCGCACACGCTAATCAGGGACGACACTTTCCGCCTAAATTGGATTTATGCTAAGAAGAGACCTCATTTAAACGAAAAAATCGATAAAAGCGGAAATTGTCGTCCCTTATTAGCCTGTGCGGACTGCACAGGCTAATCTGGGACGACATTTTACGCACCTGCATTATGCCCAGTTTTCTCAGAACACGACACATTTACCGGTTAGCAAATTGTGTACACATGCAATGAGGTAACGATGGTTGGGTGTACTCTTTTGAGGATGCTCCGGAGTTGCGAGGCAAATCCTTTTGTGGAAGGGTAATACATTTGTTTAAATACAAAGTTGATTCCATGCAACAATTTCAGTTATGTGTGCATATTTTCAAGTGAATACCATCAGAAGTTTGGAAATTGAACGATTTTAAATACAAACCGTTTACCTCTGAAAGTACATATGTGTCAAAATAAATGATTCATATCTATGGCACAATAACCAAACTAAATCATTAGACTTGTAACATCTGATGGAGTTGATTGCAAAGCTCTGCTAACAATTTTAGTTGATTGCATAATGTAGTTAGATATTACAATAGTTTGGATAAACATGTTGCGCTAAAACACTACGTTCAAGGGGGTGTAACTCGTATCAAAATACAAAACAGGGATACATGTGTTGTGGAACATGATGTGATGACATAAGTTTCAAATATCCACGTTTCAACCAATTCACATATAATGATTCGAATTTATTAAAACTTTAATAGAAAGTTAAATTGGCACAGGGACATTAATTACTTTGACAAACAAAAAGAACAGGAGAAGTGTCGCACTTGCGGATGGACTTTACCAAATTATATGGTTTTAAGTCCCACCCAAGTGAATTATTGGTTTAGTTTTGAGTTTTAAGACTTTTAAATAAATATATATTATTTAACATAAAATTCATCTGCGGCTGAGGCATAACTATATAAAATAACACGAAAGAGTTATTGAGAATTTTGCACCTGATCTTATAATTGAAGACAATGAAATCGACACACAAGGGCAAAGTCAGAGCCTGTTGCTGTTGTTAACGAGAAGCGTTGAATTGAGTTTATTGTTCTTCTCTTAAAATGTTTGAACGAATAACTAGAAAAATGTATATTGAAGAACAATTACCGGTATACAATCAAAAATGTATCGCATTACATATGTTTTATCTGGATGTTTGAGGTTTGAACCTGCAGTGAGAGCAATATTTAATTATTTCTGTGTTTTTCTTTCTTGCTGTTCTGTTTAAAATCCTGTTGACATAATATAAAGGCTCAATGTTCATAATGTCTTCTGTATATATACATTTAGTTTATTTTGATACGTACACAAGGGGACACAATAGTGAACATTAATCCCTAGCGCGATGATTTGTGTCGTGTTCTGAGAAAACTGGGCAGAATGCTTGTGCGTAAATTGTCATCCCAGATTAGCCTGTGCAGTTCGCACAGGCTAATCAGGGGCGAAAATGTCCGCTTTCATGGAATTTTTCGTTTAAATGATGTCTCTTCTTACCGAAAATTCAGTTAAGGCCGAAAGTGTCGTCCCGGATTAGCCTGTGCGGACTGCACAGGCTAATCTGGGACGACACATTTTTGGCACATGCATTATGCCCAGTTTTCTCAGAAGACGACACACGATTCTCAACTGCCCAAGTTCAATCCCCACTCGACGCACTTCATTTTGGTAAGTGGTAAGAGTCTTCCATAAAACTGCTGGCCCTTCGGACATGAACTATATTTTTTTCGCCAGAACCCGCACTTTCCGGTTAAATAATGGTCCGACTGACCGGCAGTTTTCGTGATCAATTGAGTACAAGAAAGATAAATCTTATAGATAATCTTTGCGAATTCTGTGTGAGGGTTGTCTCCCTTTAGCAGGTGCATTTCGTGAGTTCGTTTTCGAAAGATTTATTTTTTGGAGTAGCTTTCTTACCAATATTTCGTTGGCTGATTTTATAGAACCCCCCCCCCCCACCAAAAAAATAATAATAAAAAATAATAATAATAAAGAGATGAATGAGTACAGCGTATAGGATACACACTGTTAAAATAAGGGTTTCCAATTTTCCATACTATCCATACTATTCGGTGCAAATGTACATACGCAACATAGACGCAAATTTATTTTAATTCAGTTACACATACGCATTGAATTCCATCTCGCAGAATGTCAAGGCCAGTGTTCGGTCAGTAAATCGTCAATTGGAAGCCAGACAGGGGATTTCGATACACGCCTGTATTCTGATGACACAGTCTTGATTTCCATGCACAAAATAACACTAAGTGTGTGTGTGTATTTCGAAGGTTATGAGGTCCTTCCGCACCTGAGGCTGCATTATGAGTGGACCCGGAGCGTGTCCAAGCACTCCTTTCTAATTAACTTACTAGACACACGAACGTTGGGGCGAATTTTAAATCATAGTTTTAATTTCCAGCTATTTAGTTGTTACTGATTTTTTATTCAATTTTTGAGTGTTCTTGTGTTGTGTGTGTTTTTTTTAGGGGGGGGGGGAGNAAAAAAAACGACAGTCTTATTGAAAAAAAATAATAACGCGGAACATATAACTGTTGAAATACCTTTTGTCATGTTTGTAGTACCTAGAGATTTTATCAATTCTAACGAAATATTATGCCCCCTTCGAAAAAGAGTTCGTTTCTGGTCAATACCTTGTGAACGGATTGACCAATTGGCTTGATACTACCCATGTGAATTGACCTTTGCCAGTAAATGACCCCTATTGAAATTGGGGTCAGTAGGTCAAAGGTCATTGTCAAACTAAGTGTGAAATCGTTTCACATCAATAACTCATCAACTGATTCACCGATTGACTTGATTCTTCCCGTGTGCATTGGCCTTTGACAATAGATGACCCCTATTGCAATTGGGGTCACTAGGTCAAGGTCGCTGACACAATTATTGTGAAAATCGTTTCCGATCAATAACTCGTCAACGATTGACCAATTGGCTTGATACTTCACGTGTGCATTTGCCTTGGACAGTTGATGACGCCTATTGAAATTGGGGTCACTAGTACGAAAAAATTAAGGTAAAAAAATTCTGTGTCAAGGCCCTGTTTGGGGGGGGGGGGTCATCTGTCTCCCACCGCAGAAATCTTTTTTTTTTATGGAGACAGTGACTGTATACAAAAAATAAGTTGTAATCTGCAGTGGCGAATTACAATATGAGTTGCGCTCTTGGAAAATTGGATTTGATGCATATGCATACAGTGTCGTCCCAGATAAGCCTTTGCAGTGCGCACGTGCTAATCAAGGATTACACTTTCCGCTTTCATGGCATGTATCATTTAAACCTATTTGTTTTAGCTCGATTGCATCGAAAGCCTAAGACTTATTTGAAACGCTCTCGAGTCCATTTTCTGGGACTAGAACCAGTACTTGTTGTCTATGGGGGAGATCTAAAGAACGCTCCCACAGTGGAGATCGAACCCATGACCTCCCGATCGCTAGGCGGACAACATATCCATAATGTCACGGCGACCTTCGAATTAATCATTTACAGGAAGAGTCTTCTAAATGAAAATGGGTCTAGGCAGAAAGTGTTGTCCCTGATTAGCCTGTGCAGACTGAACTCAAAGTAATAAACCCAGTATTTATTATTTCCAGAACAAGTTGCTTGTGATAGAAGAGAACTGCCCTGCCTGTTTCGAGGCCCCCAAGGTGCGACATCGTGTTAAGCAGCTACTTGCATCCCAGGAGATCATGTTTCCGCGCATATTTGCCAGCCTCATGGCGGCCATTAAGCCAATCATAGCCATCACCCGCACACAGTTGAAGCTGGCCCACATGCTGCCGGAAACCAAGGAGATTCCATTTCAAAGTTTCTAACAGCGTTGGTGTGATTTTTCCTCCTTTTAGCTGATTTTATTGTTTTCAGATCCAACGCTGATCACTTAATGTTTCCTATCCCTAAGTACAAATGAGATTTACCAGGTAGATAAAGTGATGATAACAAAACAGGAAAGCTCATATTGATAAATGAAACTAATGGTACAGTGTTCAAGTGAATTGTAACTGAACATATGGTACAGTGTTCAAATGAATTGTAACTGAACTTATGGTACAGTGTTCAAATGAATTGTAACTGAACTTATGGTACAGTGTTCAAATTAATTGTTATACAAAAGTAATGGGTACAGTGTTCAAATTAATTGTTTTACACTAGTAATGTGTACATTGTTTTAATCAAATCATTATTTTATTGTAGTTATACACAGGTGAAATGTCCCTTAGCACAACTATCTACTTTTCCAAATTTGTATGCGCCAGAATTACTTTCACTAGACCTGGACTGTTGGGCTTTTGATTAGGATGAAGACTGTGTTTACGTTGGGAAGTCGGAAAGGCACCTGTATGCAAAGTTGAAAACATGATATAAATAATGAAAGACAGATTGGCTAGTCATTAATAAACAAAATGCAAACATATCATTTGGTGTTCTAGAAGTTTTGTTTATTGCATATCAAAATATTTATTTTTTTCGGTTGTTTAAAATACCTCTTGAGCTGTTTATTACAATTAAAAAACAACAAAACCTATTCAGCTGTTTCATAGAAATATTCATTTGCATGTCTTTCTTTTGTAAATAATATATATTATTTGATTTTTTTATTTCTCTATGTATACATTTATGTATATGATATATTCTAATATGTTAATAAACTGCCCTCTAATTACATGTAAATGTGTGTGGGAATTCTTCCATCAAACTGCCCTCTAATTACATGTAAATGTGTGGGAATTCTTCCATCAAACTGCCCTCTAATGACATGTAAATTTGTGGGAATTCTTCCATCAGTTCCATACATATGAGCAGCGGTCTGAGAAGAGCGGGCCTAATGCATGTGTGTCAAGTGTCGTACCAGATTAGCCTGCGCAGTCTTGTGTGTCAAGTGTCATACCAGATTAGCCTGCGCAGTCTTGTGTGTCAAGTGTCGTACCAGATTAGCCTGCGCAGTCTGCAGTCTTTCTGCCTAGATTGGATTTTGGTAATTTAAAAGAAGAGATTTTTTTAAAAAGATAAAATCCATAAAAGCGTTAAGTGTTGTCCCTTATTAGCCTGTGCAGACTGCACAGGCTTATCTTGGACAACACTTAACGCACATGCATCAAGGCCGGTTTTCACAGAGCGAGGGTCAAGTTTATCTCATGTGGTTGAGATAGGTGCAAAATGTATAACAACAATTTTTATTGGTTGTACACATTACAATATTTTGACTCCATTTAGCTGACTTTCTTGTAATGCTCTAATTATTCACTTTCTTCTATCTACCATTCATACACATCCATGTACATCAATTGTGCAAATGATTTCAATGGATAATGATCATATATTATAACAGCAGGTTCTTTGGTTATTGGTCCTCTTTGGCTATTGGCTTGACATGTATGTTTTATGATACACACATTGTGAATGGATAAGCTGGTTTTAGAATTTCCAGACAACTGGATGAAATCAGAAATTCAATTCAGGGGCAACAACTCAATACATGATATATTTATTTATTTCCTTAAGCCAAAATATTATTAACAAAATAAATTTGCATTATCAGTAATTAAAACTCATCCCAAACCAGAAGTCACTAAAATGTATGGAACAAATATTTACAATCATCTTTTTTTATACACACATGGCTTCAGTTGAAAACTACTACTGTCCTTGATCTTGGGTTCACCAGTCTTTCGGAAGATCATCAACACAAACATTTTATTTCCTGAATCCTGCGACATACACTTAAAGCCCATCTTCTCCACCTGCAGCACAAACTGGCCGATGTTTGGAAACCTGCTGGTTACCTCGGCAACGTACAGCGTACCTCTGAAATAGCAGGGTATACATTGTAGGTCTAGAACACTTCGAAATGACAAATAAACATACGCTCCTCAATGTACAGTTACAAGGGGCTGTGTGTAAATCTTGTGTTGAGAAAGCCGTTCAATCCTGTTGTGTTTTCAGTTGTGTTGTGGGAAAACGGGTCTTAAGACAAATGCAGCCAGTATAGCTCCAGACAAGTTTGCGCATGTCCTGAGACTTGTCTGGAGCTAGCCTCTCCGCTCTTGAGGCCACAAAACCTTGTGTGACTTAAAAGCAGACAGGGTAGCTCCTGGAGCTATGCTGGCCATTTATGGCAGAAGACCCATTTTTGCATGACATTGCTCTTTTGTATACCACCTGGACCTCTGGAACAATAATTTTGTTTATTTCTTTTTTAATATTGAAAGTCTGGTACAACATTTAGCATTATCTGGGGACCATTATTCTAGTGATTGCATATTTCACTTTCTTGATGTCTTGCTTAATGTTTTATTTGTACCAATTTTGATTTTGTGCCCAGGTTTGACTCAAAAAGAGATATTGCATACAAATTATAAGCCATATCTTGCATTGATAAAATTTGTGTGAATTACTTAAATCTTCATTTTAAACTCTGTTAAGCAGATGAAATAATTATAAATCAATAACAAATCATTCATGACCGTTGATTAAGTTGATAAAAAAAATGGTTTTGTATGCCAGTTTTTTTAATTTTGATCCACAGTTTATCTTTATCAACAATCAGGGTCTAGTTTATGACAACAAGTAGTACAAGACCAATTCTAAAATGTCAAATACCCAGTTTTGAGCACTCTGTGTGCTTCCCCAAGGTAAGTAGAAAGGTTGGTTCCCATCAAAGACAGACAAAATATCCCGATGTCAACACTGGCTGGGCCCAATGGAACCTGTAAGACAAGGACATTTAATTTCCAACATAGCTGCATACAAAAAAGCACATATTTGTTGAAATAGTATGAACCAAAATTGATAACAACCTCTTACGGTTAAAATGATGTCACCTAAAAGACTGTTAATCCATTGTTCTGATTCTTCAGTTGTTGGTCCTCTTTGGTTTATGGTCCTCGACTAGTAACAGGAAGAACAAGAAGGCCAAAGGTGCTCACCTGAGATCCTAAGGACCTTAACTGTTCTGAGCAGGCAGTGTTTACTCAATATTGGGTTTCAAAATAAAACTTTCCCAACACCTGGCAGCCATGTTTTGAACAAAGGACACAATTTTTTTATATCTTAGACCTGGATATTGTTACATCATTCATATTTTTTGGCGTGAAATTTCGTGGTTTAAAAAAAAGGAATATTTTGTGGACACTGAAATAAGTGGATTTATGATTTTAGCACAAAAAAAACACTTTGCGTCTTTTATTTTCTGATGTGTTTGTAACACCTGTCCCTAATAAATTGCGGTGTGGAGAGGGGGTCACTTGCAGTAGGTGCGCCCTTTTAATCACATGCAAATTAACTAGTCCATTGTTATGAGTGATAGTAACCGGCCCTTTTTTATTGCAGGCCAATTAAGTTATTGATTGTTATGAAGTGATAGATAGTAAACAAACTTGCTGAACTGAATAATTGTTAACGAGGCTTTGAAGCCAATTTCCAATAACTTATTCAATTACAATCATGACCGAACTAATGACAATCTAACCTTTATTGGCACCAATTAGAGAAGGTGCACATATTATTGGCTTTAATTAATGTGAGCAAAGTTTGTATGGTTTATGTTTGCATTACCAACAATACACAATGTTAACAGAACATCAGAAACTAATATGTCAATGAATTTAACAAATTTTAATTGATACAATAAAATCAAGATGCTTGAAAATCTAGTAATTCGGGTGTTGATCTCTCATCTTTTAATTGCATTTCTGTTCTTCATCCGCTGCATGTAGGCATAGAAATCAATAGACCAAATGTTCAGACCAAGTTTCATGAAGATTCGGTCATAAATGTGGCCTCAAGAGTATTCACAAGTTTTTTCTTTAATTGGACCTAGTAACTTAGTTTAAGACCCCACATAACCCAGTTCAAACTCGGTTGAGATACACTTGTGACACATGTCTTGAGCAAGAAAATTTTAATGAAGATGGACAAAAAAGGCCTCTGAAGTGGTAACAAGCTATTTTTTTAATTTGACCTAGTTTTAGACACAGTTTCTTAATCAACAAGCAAATTTGTTGAACTGATATCCCCCGCCAAATAAATTTTGTTTATGGATGGGCATAGAACTATTTTAGAAAAGGTATAAGTGAAGGGTTGTGCCTTTTTTTTAAAACTCATTTGTACCTGTGATAGGTTTTCGCTTATCTATATATACACTCACACCAAGTATACTCATACCAAGTTTTAATGAAATCCGCCAAAGCACTTGCAAGATACGCCTCCGGACAGCTGTAAGCTAATAGTAAAAAGCATTTTTTCAAGATACAAAGGGCCATAACTCAGTTATTAACAGATGGTGTAAAATGTCATTTGGCGTGCATCATCCTCTTATGCATATATATACTCATACCAAGTTTCAATGAAATCCCCCAAAGAACTTCCAAGATATGGCTCCGGCCACAAAAGTGCCTATAGTAAAAAGCATTTTTTCAAGATACAAAGGGCCATAACTCCATTATTAACAGATGGTGTACAATGCCATTTGGCGTGCATCATCCTCATATGCATGTTTATACTCATACCAAGTTTCAATGAAATCCGCCAAAGCACTTTCAAGATATGGCTCTGGACACAAAAGTGCCTATTGTAAAAAGCATTTTTTCAAGATACAAAGGGCTATTACTCCGTTATTAACAGATGGTGTACAATTCCATTTGGCGTGCATCATCCTCAAGCACTTCCAAGATATGGCTCCGGACACAAAAGTGCCGGCCGGCCGGACAACACCAAAACAATATCCCTCCGCCTATGGCGGGGGATAACAGATATTTTTAGGTAAAATGGTTTTACCAAGTTTCATGAAGATTTGTTCATTTTTGGGCCTCTAGAGTGTTCACATGCTTTTTCTTTAATTTGACTTTTTTGATCCCTTGTGACCAAGTTTTAAACTCTGCCAAGATATCATTGGGACAAATGTTCCAACCAAGTTTCATGAAGATTCGGCAATAAATAAGGCCTGTTGAGTGTAAACAAGCTTGTTCTTTTATTTGACCCAGTGACCTAGTTTTTGCTCCCACATAACCTACTTTTCAATTCAGCGGAGATATCATTATGATAAATGTTCTGAGAAAGTTTCATAAAAGTGTGGCCATAAAAAGTGTTCATAAGTCAAATTTTGATGACAGATGATGCACAGCAGACAAAAGGCGATCACAAAACCTCACCATGAGCATGCTGTGTCCAGGTCAGGTAAAAACACTTGAAGCAAATCATTGACTGGATATTGAATGTTTTGTTTCAGTATTTCTTTCAGTATAGTATTTTTAAATCATACACCTTTAATAAATTTATTAATAATATCACACTGCTTCTTTACTTTTGTTTACAAAACACTCGAAAATAATGATCTACCTTGGCTATGTCGCAAACTGTCACATGATCGTTAAGGGCAACAAGGTCAAACGAGTGCACTTTATTTGCAACATTCTGTGCTATCTTGGCATCTCCACATCCAAAGTCTGCAACTACCAGATGTTTAGGCCTGAAAGAAATTATATTGAAACATATGTGAACTAATTTAACACATTGTGGACTTGAAATATCTTTCTTCAAAATGAGTTACCGGTACTAAGTAGTAGTGGATGCTTGGAAAAGGTCCATAGAAACGAGCACTTCGACCAAGCAATCGACCGAATTCTTACATTATTACTTGAGACCAAGAAAACTTTATAAGCCCTGCTTTATGAACCCGAATATCTGAGCAAGCCAAGTTCAAGTTTTATCAATGCTTGGCTTGTGGGCTTGTGTTAATTTTGATCACTAGATGATTCTAGTTTACCCAAAGTTACTTTATTAATTATGGGGGCAGGGTATAATGGTGGTTATTATACTTTTTAAAGAAAAATAGTTTTGTAAATAAACCTTATAAAAAAAAAAATATATGATAGAAATTTACAAAAACAAGGTATAAAGAGCTTGCATACTTTGCTTTAATAATTCCAATGATGATATCTACGGGATTTGTAGGCCATTTCTCAACCTGACTCTGGAAGCCAGCATGGTAAACATGGAAAGCATCTTTATCCTTTCTGAACAGATTGTATGCATCCTGACCCGTGCTTGAATACAGCTGCTCATTCAAATAGCGAAACCTTGCAGCATTGAGCCGTTCCTTACTTTTCTCAAGTAATGATTTACTACTTGACTTGTCCATTTTGGGTTCTACATCCAACACTTGTTCGTTGTCATTATTGATAGATTTGTTATTGTTGTCTTTTTTAACATCTGTTTTCGTTTCACATTTACTTGAAGCTAACAAAGCTCCAAGTTTTGCAGCATCAAATTTACTTTTTGCTGTCTCATTTGATAGATGTTTTGCTTTGCTCACACTGGCTTTATCTTTAGATGCTTGTTTACTTTGTTTGCTGATTGCATCATTACCACGGTCACTGCTCAATGCTTCTTCCTTTTCTTTGACTGTGCTTGACTGAGTTTCAGGCTTGCTTGAAGATACAAGATCAGAAGAGTTTTGTTTGTCCTCTAGATTCTTTTCTTTAGAATAACCTTTGAATTTGTTTTTCTTACACTTCCTTTTCCTTTTCTTTTTCTTACCAGTATTTCCACCGGTTTGATCAGGATTAGATTCTATGGTTTTAGAATTCTTTAGAGTGTCACTACTCCCATTACACCCATCGTCCATTTTTCTTTTCTTTGTACTTGGTTTATTACTTTTATCTTTTTCATCCTGACTAATTGGCTGAATACTCGCACTGGAAGAAACAGTTTCAAACTGTTGGCTTTTATTGGTGTCATTCATCTGTTTACTTTTTATTGCATTTTTCGGATGTTTTTCAACAATTGCAGAATTCTTTCCAACACTTAAATCTGAAGATTCTTCAACATGTTTCTTTTTCTTCTTCCTCTTCCTCTTTGTTTTCATCAAGACATTTTCTGAGCCAGGTCTGTCTTCCAGTATAGCATTTGAAGGACTCATATTTTGTGAATCTGATGGTTCTACCAATTCTTTGTGCTGATTGGTTTCCTTGGCCTCAGCAGCGACCTTATTTTTCTTTGCTTTCTTCTGAAATATGAGATGAATATGTACACAAATTATTATACAGCATTGAAAAACAAACAAATATACACCAAACTGACAGATATAATCTGCTCATTAATCAACATTTTTCAGAAAGATAAATTGTAGAAAATATATTGGTATACATAAAGCTTTATTTCCTCCATTTTCTGGAGATGTACAAAGACTTCTGGTAATTATACATGCATATGTGGTACATGGTGAAAGGGAACATAATAACAAGTGCATAATAATATAATTTAAATATAAAATGTACACCCAATGTATCAAGGAGTTGACAAAGTTCATAGCATACATATTGGAAGAGGTAGAGAAAATATTGAAGTCAGCAATTTTACAATCAAGTAGTTTGACCTTAAAGGGTGTTTAAAAACAAATGTTCATATGTCAAAATGTCTGTATGCGATGTGTGTCTGAATTTGGTTTTCAATGAAAGCTTAATCAAAATCTATTGTCTTCTAAAGGATTATATATCATATAACTTTTTATATTTATTGAACATACAGTTTATATGATTAAAAATAAAAGACACATCACTTTGTTGCATAAACATATATAGTGTATACTTTATTTTCTGTTAAGACAAACAATGATAATTTACAAACAAAATGAAACATTTTCAAAATGTAAAATATAAAAAATTAAAACTTTTCTTATAGCTGATGAACTATATTCCAGAAATGTGTAATTGTATTTCTATTATAATTGCAGTTAAGACCTGATGGAACTGGCTATACAATGTCAACGTGTATGGAATTTTGTTTCATTTACCTTCTTGGAATTACCAAATAGGTTATTGACCAGCTGGGTTGCCTCCCCCGTCACATCCCAGTCTCCACACTCGAAGTCCATAATGACCATCGAAAGCCTGTTATCTCCTGGAGGCATCAAGACATGCATGTATACCAAAAGTAATTAACACATCGAAGATTACAATTAAACCAAGCAAGCAGGAATAAATATTATGATTACTTAACAACAAAAAATGTTCCAAACACTGTTAAATTTCAATAAAACTGAACAAGCTGTTTCGAAATCTAATAGTGCACCAGGCTATTTCCAACAGTTGGCAATAGGTTATACTTTTTAAGTACAAATGTCCTTTATTAAGTTCTATATTTTCAGAGCTATTACAAGCACAAAAGATCATATTTTGAAATTTATGCGCAAGCGTACCCCTGATTTGGTAATTGAGGCACAAAAGTTTCCACAAGAGTTGCCCTAAGCTTGATTGCATTGGGAAAAGGCCTTGTCCAGTGCAAATCACATGATCTTTGCTATATAAAGTGCATTATTAATAGACTTCTTCTTCTTCCTATTAATTGCAGGGCTCCTCTGGAGCATCGTTGCTATCTGACTATTCAATGAGTCTTGGGCCTGGGTAGAACCAGTACTTGGTGTCTTTGGGGAAGATTTAAAGAACGCTCCCACAGTCAGGATCGAACCCTTGACCTCCCCATCGTTAGGCGGACACCATATCCACTACACCAAATGACTTAAATGTTACTCAATACTTAAGCATTGTTCCAGACAGGACTTTTAAAGGCAGGATGCTTCTTTTTCCTTAAAGGACACTTGTGTACACCAATTTGTATTTTTATGTTCTAACTACTTATTGTTGATATACTGTAATTACTATCCCGACATGGTATCCTTCAAGCGGGGGCTAGCACAAACCAGATTCTGAATAAGTTGTCAGCACCAGCTACAAAGTAACTCCTAATGACCCCTCATGGCTGTGCCGGTTGAGGTTCAAACCTCTTGGCGGCCATCATAGCCGGAGAGGCATGAGGGAGAAGGATGAAACGTAGCTGGTGACTCTGCTTTACTTTCCTTCTGTCTGTTAACTATCAAGCTCTTCTTACTTTAATGTTTTTCACTCTTAATACGTATTCTTTTACCACCCGTCGCATAATAATCATGTGTGATTGCAGCGACGTACGATGTAGATAGATGTACTCTAATACTCAAATTATGTACCTATAATTTCAGATATTCAAACATCCTAGAGACACCACAAGTAAGAACAACAAGGTATGGCAAAAATTCCTTTCGTTTTGAGGCTGTACAGGTGTGGAACAGCCTCCCAGAGGACATTCGCACAGTCGACAAATATAAAGACTTTGTCCGGCTGATCCGCACCTGGACAGGTTAAAAATGTAAATGCGCCATGTGTGAGTAACCTGCTTCTCACATTTGTTGCTTGCTTGCTTGTTTTTGCTGTCCTGCTTATATTATTTATTTATCTGTCAGTTAACCCCTTGTTTATTCTCATTGTATTAGTGTATATGTGTTTCTTGTGTGTTTAAAAAAAAA
>VMBQ01001382.1:80167-117002 GCA_007657795.1 Dreissena rostriformis
ACAAAGATGACGTGAACCACAGACTCAGGGTTCGACAAATCCACTCGCCCGCTCGTAATTACGAGTGGAAATCGGCTCCGGACGAGTGAATATTCCGGCAGCGCTCGTCCTGCAGGGCGAGTGGCATTTCTGGCCGAAAAGATTAAAATTTTAAGTTTTAACACATCTTTATCAAACAAAACAACGTTTTTAATCGGCGATAACAAATTAACCGGATGTTTATTATTCACACTGCGCTAAAACTAGGCCTAACAACCGGTGTCATGGTAGAAAAATCCGCGCACCTGCATTTTCGAGTAAGAAATGTGAAAAATCGAGTGCTGACACATCAATTTATTAGAGCGTAACAAATACGATGATTACCAATACAAAATCACGATAAAACATATTAGTTACTGATTTATTGCATTTTTTCAATAAATTGCAGGGCCAGTACATATTTCAGCAGGGCAAGTGAAAATTCTTAGCTACTCGCCCTGCAGGGCAAGTTGCTGAAACAAAATTTGTCGACCCCTGCCATCCATAAACAAAATTTACTTGGCAGGGGATATCAATTCAACGAATTTGCTTGTTAGTATTAAGTCTGACCCTGAGTTTATGAAGGAATATGTGCATATTCTTATAGCTGAGATTTGAGCTTTTGGGTCTCAACTCTAAAAGATGCTATACTGGTAATGATAGGCTCGTGTCCAAAACATGGACTTTTAAAAAATCTACAAAAAAAGTACAATCTATGGCCTACATGTGTACAAAACCAATATATGGCCTACTGACTCGACTTGTGCTCCTGTGTTGTCTCCCAAAAAGGCTTATATGTGTATTCTATTTCTAGCTTCTACACCACAAGGCAAACATCAATTCTATCAATGAACATGGGAACACCCCGTTGCACTATGCCTGCTTTTGGAACCATGATCAGATTGCAGAGGATCTGGTCAACAACGGGGCGCTTGTAGCGATGGCCAACAAGTCGGATGAAACACCCCTGGATAAGGCAAAACCTAAAGTGGCTAAAATACTCGCAGGTAACATAGTAATTGAGCCTTGCTTTGGGAAAATTTGGCTTAATGCATGTTTGTAAAGTGTCGTCCCAGATAAGTCTGTGCAGTCCGCACAGGCTAATCTGGGACGACACTTTCCGCTTTTATGAAAAATTTTGTTTTAAGGGAATCTCATATAAAAAAATCCACTCTAGGCGGAAAGTGTCACAAAGTAAGGCTTATTTTTATTGCACTGTCTGTTAATATGTAGCATGTCTGTTAAATTTTAGAGTCACACTCCAGACAATATTACGTTGTTGCTGTTATTTCTGAATAATGTCAAAAAGTGTCATTGAAGAAGAAAAATGAAAAAAAAAAAAATTGTTTCAATGCATGACACCGTCATTATCTTTTAAAAAATCACATTAATGCATGAAATTTGATGAAAGAATACCATTTAATCCAGTACCAGGCCTCAGGCTTTTTTCGCCATTTGATTTATGAAAATGCTAAAGTCTCGTACATTTTTTGTTGTGAACGTTCACCACTTTCACCGTAACTGGTTTTCTATTGTTTTCTATTTGTTTCATTACAAGAGTTTGCAATTTAAACAGTTAGCGAAAAACCGGTCTGCACCAGAATATGTGACCTCGTGCGTGCCAATCAACATTGAGCTTACTTACACCTGAGATAACGATGTTAAATGAAACATTAACATGATTGGAGCTATCGGGAAATAAGACTAGATAGACACAATATGTATCATGCATCGGCCGGTTGCAAGTTGCACTGTACATGAATAACTCAATGAAACAACTTACAATCATCTTCAGCTTTCATATAAATCGATTTTCATTGTTTATAAAGTGAAAACTATACATATTCATTATTGTTTACAAACTATACATATTAATTTGTGCATATGCATGTCACAAATATATTTTTAAAGCAAATACAAATTTTAAGATTTTGTTAAAATATGATAAAAAAATAATTTATGTTTTGTCAAGCATAAACCTAAAAACAAAAAGTATAATCCTGTCTGAACTTCAGAGAGGGCTGGTTCCCTGGGCCAAGACCTGCAGAAGATCCCATTCAAGGATCGCAGCTGGCTGGGATACAAGACCCGCAGCCGGGACGCCCTGCTATCCCGCCACGCTGGGATCAACATAGAGCAGCTGCGGTTACAGGGCCACATGGCTACAACGCACTCTGGTGAAGTGTGGCGTGGCCTCTGGCAGGGGAACGATATCACGGCTAAGGTCCTCAACCTGCGGGAATGCACCGTCCGGAACTCCCGGGACTTTCAGGAGGAGTTTCCCAGACTAAGGTATTGAAGGGACTCTTTTGTACCAGACTTAGTTATTAAAGAGATTTTTTGTAGCAGACTCAGATATTAAAGGGACTCTTTTTGTTACTGAATTGGGTATTAAAGGGACTCTTTTTGCACCAGATTGAGGTATAAAAGGGACACATTTTCAGATCTGACTTAGGTATTGAAGGGACTCTTTTGGACCAGATCTAGGTGTTAAAGAGACTCTTTTGTACCAGACTTAGGTATTCATACCAGACTTGGATATTAAAGGGACTTTTTTTCCAGACAAACTTATAAAATAACTATTTTTATATCAGGCTTAGGTATCAAAGGGACTCTTTTTTGTGCCCGACTAAGGTGTTTAAGGGATCCTTTGTATACCAGACTAAGGTATAACATGGACTTTTTTTGTACAATACTTAGGTATTTAAGGGACTTTTTTTTGTATAAGATTTTGGTATTGAAGGGACTCTATTTGTACCAGGGCTTGTATTCATCAACCAATTCATAGACTTAAGTGTAAAAGGGGAAAATCATTTTTTGGGGAAAAAATTCTGTCAGAGGGGAGAAAAATATCTAGGGGAAAGGGCCGAAATTCGGCGGGTCTTTCAGAAGGAAAAAAAACCCTGAACACTGAACATATTCTTCTTGGTTCTGAATCTATTTCTATATTGATAAGTGTAAGAATCAGTTGGTGAATACAGGCCCAGACTTATATATAAATGCACTGAATTTGAACATTTATCCTGGTACATGTATACCTTAAACGCATTTTTGTTTTCAAGGCCACACAATCTGACATGTGAGATGCTTTGTGGATGAAAATATTCATGTTTTCATATAATCTAATTCTATAATGGCCTACACAAGCAACATGCAACTATTATAAAAAACCATGAATTCATATTTAATATTAACACCCCATCTTTCTCAATCCCATTACATGTATTAACCCTTTGCATGCTGGGAAATTTGTCGTCTGCTAAAATGTTGTCTGCTAAGTTTCTAAAATAAGCATTTTCTTTGATTTTTTTCCAAAAAATACTATCAGAATAGCAAACAGTTTGGATCCTAATGAGACGCCACATTTTGTGGCGTCTCATCTGGATCCAAACTGTTTGCAAAGGCCTTCAAAATCCGGTTCCAGCGCTCAAAGAGTTATGATGCACACTTTTGTTTTAGAATCTTCAATCATCAGAACATACTACCAGTGTTAGCCTGTTGCAATCAGCCCCCAAACCTTGTGGTCATCTCACAGTTCATGCAGTATGGTTCCCTCTACAACGTCCTCCATGGAGAAACTGGTAACAGTCACGATTTTATTGAGCCTCATTGTGCAAAAATAGACCATATTTCCGGACCAGCTTGCACATTTGCACAGTCTGGTCAGGGGCTAACACTAATGAGATCACAAAACTTTGCATGATTTTTTAGCGCACAGAGTAGCTCCTGACCGGACTGCGCGAATGTGCAGGTTGGTCTGAAGCTACCCTGGCTGCATATGGCACAAGACCTATTTTGGCATGATGTGGCTTAAATGATTTTGTGAGATTAGGCATGCTTATCACATGCATGTTTATGGAAGAAATGTACCCAGACACAGTTATTTTAAGTACTTTATCTGAAGTTGTGTAGTTTTATAAAAAGTCATTGAATGTTTGGTGCCAATATAGTTCATTGTACTTTCCTTTTCAGAAAACAGCCAATCTGATAGATTGTTTATTTGGTGATTGATTTTATTTAAAAGATTTTATTGTTTGTTTTAAGTGAAAGTCTGTTTTTAAAGTTATAAGTGAAATAGGGCTAGTTATAGTGTATGATGATAATGACTTATGTTCACTAAATATACTTTTCTCTTACATTTTTTTGCGAGCAGCAGGAAAAATGACTCAAATTTAAATGTTCACTTGCATTTTGCAAATTTTGCGAGCGCTTAATTCAAGCCCCGTTGTCTTTGTGTTGAGGTAGTTTTTGCGAGAATGGAAATTTGCTAGATACCACTTGGTCATGGACCCTAAAAATGTTTTAGTCCCTTAAATTGGAGGAGGGCGCCTTGAGCTTCTAACAAAACTCATAAGGAATTGATGTTTTGAAGCTTGTTCTCTAATCCATATTATTATCCCATGTACATTCTGTCACCTTTTGCAACATAATATGCATGTTCACTCGAATAAAAGTTGTTTTAACCAACTGTAGTTGTAATAGTTCTAAGCCAGTATTGGTTTCTCACCGCAGGTATTGTGGTGGACCAGAACCAGTGCCTGAGGTTCGCCATCGACATCGCCCGGGGCATGGAGTTCCTGCATACACTGGAGCCCTTGATACCCAACATGTACCTCACCAGCAAGCATGTCATGGTACGAACAGCAATCTAGCTAGCCCACTTTCTTATGAGCCTTGTTCTGCACAGGCTAATCAGGGACGACACTTTCTGCCTAAATAAGATTTTCACTAAGAAGGGACTTCCTTTAAATGAAAAATGCCATAAAAGCGGAAAGTGTTACCCTGATTAGCCTTAGCAGACTGCACATGCTTATCTGGGAAGACACTTTTTACACATACATTAAGGCCACCATTTAGCCCAGTTTTCCCAGAACGAGGCTCTCTCAAAGATTTTTATACCACTTGGGTGCCCTAATCTTTAAATATGTGAAAAAAACTCGTAAAAAACACAATTTTTTTGATAACTTCCACATGGTGTAACTGGTAAGGGAATGACATTTGTAGGGGTAAGTTTCAATTTTGAGGATATCTCAATGAATTTAACAATTCTGAGGGGCTGTTGCCTATGTTTGGCTACAGCAATAGTCTAGAATAAAAAAAGCTCTTGACTGTTGGGTTTGTTTCCAGTGTCCCTGTTATTCACTTATTTGCTGACCCATTCTTATACTCAAGTCAAACTGTGAATGATTTATTCTTGGGTCTAAGTCTACCTGGTGTTGTATAGTCTGAAGTACATAATATTTATGTAAAAGAAAAGACTTAGACTCAAGAAAATATACCTCAATCAGAGTCTGAATATGTACGAGCTAACTATGGTGTTGATATGATGAACAGATGGTTCTAAATGAAGATGTACCGGTAATTATAGTGTTAAATTCAAAGTTCCAATATTAAAGAAGTTTTAGAAGATAACAGTTTTAAAGTATTGTTTATTCTACAAATATAGTGGAGAATACGGGGATCGAAGCAGTGGAAGCCAAAGTTTAAGTTGCTTTACTTCTCCATTATTGACAAATTGTGTTTGCCACTTACCTTACAGCAATACATTTCTTTGTTATTTACTCTTGTCCAAGCTGGACATTACCTTACAGCAATACATTTCTTTGTTATTTACTCTTGTCCAAGCTGGACATGTATTGTCATATGCTGCAAACCAAAGAAAGATAACTTAAGATTAAAGATAAGTTTCATATACACATTTATTTCCCTTGTTTGACTGACAAATATGTTGAAGCTCAGATGATGACACGGAATCCAATATTTGGGTAAGGTTTTGTAAAAAAACTTTGGCAGAAAATTTATTGTTTATTATCAATATAGAGCTCATCTGCGTGATAATATAAAAAGAAAGTAAATATATAATTATATATCGTGTGAAATTTAATTAATTGTGACCCTGCATTACCACATGTATTATAAACCTGTTATGTTTATCGTAAGTAATGTTATTATTTATAAAGGGTTTTAAAAGTTGAGTTATCCATGCCACTAAAAATGTTACTTATACCTAAGCTTAACCTTGTGTTTTTTTGTCTCTTTTTTTTTTCAAATGTGTGCTGGCAATTGTTTTCTCATTTTAGCTCAGTTTGCCAAATTTTAAGATGGAGAATCATTTCTTTGATGCTTCCAAAAAAGATGAATATATTTGCTTGTGATGTTGGTGATTGCCTTATAGATTGACGAAGACCTTGCCAAAATAAATATTGACGACCCCAAATATCGGTCACCAGAGGGCATCATTGTCGGGGTAACTGGGAATGTCGCGTGCTACCAGCATCCTTGAGTTCTTCATTGTTTTGTCATGATCCTAGCCATTAAGGGTGCAGTTGAGAAAGTCACAACAAACTTAAAAGTACTTGATAGTGTATACCACCACCAAGACAGTAAAGAAAATATTTGTCCCCCCCCCCCAAAAAAAAGCAACAACAACAACAGTTATCTTGAGCACTATCCAAATACAAGTATTTCTTCATGTTATTTCCAACCCAAAATGCTGTTTGAATTTATTTATAAGTTGTATGCCCTCCTTTAAGAAGGAATCAAATAGCATTTGGATTGTCTGTCTATGAGTCCGTCCGAAAATTCTAGTTTTAGCGATAACTTTGTCATTAATTGGTTAGATTTTAAAACAACTTTGTACAAATGTAAACCACCATAAGACGACCTGTAGCATGTTACACCCAGCTCTTTACCTGAAGGGCAAGGTCATACATACAGTTCATAGGTCAAATTTGAAAATTCCTGTCTCAGCCGTAAATTTGCCATGTATTGATGGATTTTAAAATTACTTGGCACAGATATAAACCACGTTAAGACGTTGTGTCTCTTTTAACAGCTGTGCCCCTACCTCAAACGTACTTTGTAGCCATCAAAAGTCAAATTTTTAAACAAAAGTGGAATGTGGGGGCATCAAAGTCCAATGGACAAAAGTCTTGTTTATATACATGATATGATTTATGATACTAAGTCGTAGAACATTAAAAAAATTGTTTGGTAAAGGAAGCAAAACTCTTGTTTTACACCTCGTAGATTGAGTTCTTTATACATAGTTATCCAATCATAAAAACACGTGCCAGTGTTCAGCTGAATTAAATAAATATCAATTGGTGTGAACATTTAAATTGTTAAATAAAATAAAATGGTACTTTCTAACTGCACCTTTAAAAGTTTTGACAGTTGACTATATTTGTGTGCAAATGTATGGATTTAAGTATGATAGCTGATCCTTTTGAAAAGGTTTTGTTGAATCCGTATGCTACTAATATCATCATTACCATTAAATTTACCACCACCTCTAGGCTCTAGCCATTTTAATATGTCATATAAGCCCATAGTAATTTGTGAATTATAAAATGCTGTCTTTTTACCTTAATTAACATATAATATTTTTCTGCAATCATATGAAACTTGTGTTTTCCTGTACAGTTTGAAACCCAGTTTTCATCCCAAATATATCTTCCCTGTTGGTTTTAATTGTTTGTAACAAGGTCATACTTGTTAAGCCATATTGTGGGGTATATACTCACCAGACGTGTGACAATCCTTGTTTTACTTGTCAAACAACCGTAACAGAGTGTATAAAAACAGATGAAATGTATCTACATTTCCATTAATAAAATTAGTTATAGTAAAAACTAGTTATTTTCCAAACTGTATTTAAAATTAACAAAACAAGAATGCTTTTTACATACAGATTAAGAATAGATTTCATAATAATATAGTGTTTAATTAGTGAAGTTTGATGAATTTACCCGTATATAAGCATTTGTTCGAAATCAGGTCATCTTTTGTGTTGTCAATGCTGAATATTCTTTACTAACTACATTTTAGGTCTAGAAGTTCTAGTGCTGTATGGTAGTTTGACTCCTGTGAAGTGTTAATAAGGCAACAATGTTAGCATAGAGAGTTTGTATAGTTGACAAACAGGTTTGGACACTGATGTCACCACAAAAAAGTGCTTCCCAAATATTAACAGTTTCTTTAAGTGTATGAGTACAAAGTACAAAGTATGTGTAAAAAAATGATGTAAATTTTACTTTAAGTTTTGTTCATTGAAAAATATTTTTTGGGGTAACAATGAATCCGACAAAGAATTGTGCACAGATTTTGTTATTTTTAAAACAATGCTCTGCCATGACATAATTTGTTTTTAACATTAGCCTTGGTCGGGACTCAAACCTGTTTGAATGTTAATGTATATGTATGCAGTTTTACAGTTGCTGATTCCAGCAAGGGCTGAGCAGTTTATAGCATGTTTTCTATTGAGCATTCAACATGATTGAATATCTGTATGATGATCATGAATATGCACAGTCATGTATCTTTATATAATCATTAATTGAATTTTGATTAGCGCATGCTGTGTTATTGCTTAGAATGATTAAGGCAGTTGATATTGTCATAAGTGTCGTGTTCTGACAAAACTGGGCAAAATGCTTGTGCGTAAATTGTCATCCCAGATTAGCTTGTGCAGTCCGCACAGGCTTATCAGGGACAACGATTTCCGCTTTTATGGAATTTTTGGTTAAAATGATGTCTTTTCTTAGCGAAAATCTAGTTGAGGCGGAAAGTGTAGTCCCGGATTAGCCTGTGCGGACTGCACAGGCTAATCTGGGATGACACTTTACGCACAAGCATTTTGCCCAGTTTTCTCAGAACATGCCACATAGGCTTACGCTGGTGTGTTACCAGAACATCAACCGTGTTTCATGCACATGCTCTTGTATTTTTTTACATAAAAACATCACAAGCATTTTTATTTTTTTGTAATTGGTTTAAACCTGTGAAAACAGCTATTGCTTTTGATGGAATATTCTAAGGCAGTGACCACAGCTTTAATAATTTGTTGTGTTTTATTTTGTGTTATGTGCATTGGCCTGTATTGTATGGGCAATTGGTCACTTGACTTAAATAAAAGTCCAGCAAGTGTTCATAAGAATTTTGTATTGTCAGATATGATTTTGTATGCTTTAGTAAGGTCATACATGTATTAAGAAATTGTATTTGCCCTGTATATACATGGTTGGAATACATATGACAGAAAACAAAGGCCAGACTTGTGTAGTCATCATATGGCAAGCAAAATATTTTCCAACTCTGAAATGCTGACATTCATTTCACCCATTTTTTCCGTTCTGCAGATTGACGAGGATCTTACAGCGCGAATCAACATGGGAGATTATGGATTCTCGTTTCATGAGAAGGGAAAACTATACTCCCCAGGTTGGATGGCCCCTGAAGGTAACAGCTTTGTGCATTTGAATGGTGGCTTAGCGAACAAACATGTCCCCATGGTGGTGTAGTCGATGTGGTCCCAATTGGCTCTTTCTCTTTTAGTGTTTTCTGAAGAAAAAAAACAATCAAGTAATAGTTCTTGCTAGGAACCCTTACCCAAGAGTGTCTGAATATGCCTTCGACTCTCATTTTCTTGGAGCTAAAATTAATAGGTTCAAAATGAACATTAATCAGATCCTTTATGCCTCTATCAAAGCAGCTGGAATGGTTTTCCGTATTTTATATTTGGTTTAGTCTGTGCATTCATTTCACCAGTTTAAAAAGAATTAAAAAAAAAATCTGTTTCTGTGTGATACTCTTTCATCGAAATAAGAATGAAAGCTTTCTGTCACCAGGCTTCATTTCCTCCATGTACACCTGATTATAGTTACTTCCTTTTATCTCCAGTATTAAAATTGCATGTGTTCTCTCCATTTTATCATGAAAGTGTCGTTCTTTTTTGTTTTCAATCATTCTCTCCATCAAAATTCATTTGTATGCAACATGGTATGCTATAAAAACGAAATGTTTTGACATAAGTGTACGTTATTGCATCATTAATTTAATTTTAAAACTTCCAATGGGCATCTGTCAATTTTTTATTTCATGAAAACAATCCTAAAAAAACGACAACATTTACACTTAGTTGACCCGCATAATTAAACAAAATTTACAATTGATAAATATTGTTTTATTATATAAAAAAAGATGAAAATGAAGAGTAATATGATGTGGAGTATCAATATTAATAATGTGCTTTTAATTGTGCAGATATTACTTTTCATCATGGAGATTAAATTCAAACACAAATCAAGGTTTTAATCAATACATATCGTAATTTCTCCTACTGGTAGCAAACTAAATTAGTAAAAAGTATACTCATAGAAGTAGCACACTGTAAAATACAGCTTAAGTTGTATGTCAAGTGACCAAAAGAAAGTATAAATAATATATATGAGCCACTCTAAATGCATGTGCGTAAAGTGTCGTCCCAGATTAGCATGTGCAGTCCGCACAGGATTATCAGGGAAACCACTTTCGGCCTTAACAATATTTTTGCTAAGAAGAGACTTTGAACCCAAAATATCATAAAAGCGGAAAGTGTGGTCCATGATTAGCCTGTGTGGACTGCATAGGCTAATCTGGGACGGCATTTTACGCACATGAGTTTTGAATGTGCAGCCCTACAAAAGAAGCCAGAGGAGATCAACATGCGTGCGGCGGACATGTGGAGCTTTGCCATAGTGCTGTATGAGCTAGAAACACGGGAAGTGCCTTTCGCTGACCTGACACCCATGGAGATTGGCATGAAGGTAATTGGTTTGAGCCTCGCTCTGTGAAAACAGGGTTTAATGTATGTGCGTAAAGTGTCGTTTTGAGACTTTGTATATATCAAGCTTAAATGGAGACCTTGCTTGGGATTGTATTAAGGGCCAGTCAGGTCAAGGTCACTGTTACTAAAAATAGAAAATAGTTTTTAGTGAAAAACTAGGGTTTGGATGGAGAAATTGCACTGAAATATTGAGTGTGTAGGTTGCTTATATGCAGACCTATTATTTAAATTTATTTTTGATCATTAAGATAAAGGTCAATGACACTGTAACAAAAAAAATATATAATTGTTCAGCTCAATAACTTCACTTAAGATGTAGATATTGTGCTTTTGCATTTAGGTAGCTAAAATGTACATGTATACTGAGCTTGGAATTTCACCTTTAACCTTTTGGGTCAAGATCAAGGTAACGGTTTCTAAAAATAGAAAAACTGTTTCCGCTACATAGCCTGAGTTTTTATACGGGTATTGTGAAATTTTGTATGTTGGCAAATTACATGCAGACCTAGCTTAAGATTGCATTTGAGACCAATTGGCTCAAGGTTAAGGTCACTGTTACTTAAAATATGAAAACTTCACTTGGCTCAATAACATGAGTTTTGAGTGATGAAGATGCGCTGAAATTGTGTGTGTAGGTAGCTTTAGAGCAGGCCTTCAGATTGCAGATTTATTATGCCCCCCTTCGAAGAAGAGGGGGTATATTGCTTTGCAAATGTCGGTTTGTCGGTCGGTCTGTCGGTCGGTCTGTCGGTCTGTCCACCAGATGGTTTCCGGATGATAACTCNAGGCCTTCAAAATTCGGTTCCAGCGCTTAAAGGGTTAATATGTCATATAAGCCCTTAGTAATTTGTGAATTATAAAATGCTGTCTTTTTACCTTAATTAACATACAATATTTTTCTGCATTCATATGGAACATGTGTTTTCCTGTACAGTTTGAAACCCGGTTTTTATCCCAAATATATCTTCCCTGTTGGTTTTAATTGTTTGTAACAAGGTCATACTTGTTTAGCCATATTGTGGGGTATATACTCACCAGACGTGTGACACTCCTTGTTTAGCCATATTGTGGGGTATATACTCACCAGAGGTGTGACAATCCTTGTTTTACTTGTCAAACAACTGTAACAGAGTGTATAAAAACAGATGAAATGTATCTACATTTCCATTAATAAAATTGCTAGTTATTTTCCAAACTGTATTTAAAATTAAAGAAACAAGAATGCTTTTTACATACAGATTAAGAATAGATTTCATAGTAATATAGTGTTTAATAAGTGAAGTTTGATGAATTTACCCGTATATAATCATTTGTTCGAAATCAGGTCATCTTTTGTGTTGTCAATGCTGAATATTCTTTACTAACTACATTTTAGGTCTAGAAGTTCTAGTGCTGTATGGTAGTTTGACTCCTGTGAAGTGTTAATAAGGCAACAATGTTAGCATAGAGAGTTTGTATAGTTGACAAACAGGTTTGGACACTGATGTCACCACAAAAAAGTGCTTCCCAAATAATAACAGTTTCTTTAAGTGTATGAGTACAAAGTACAAAATATGTGTAAAAAAAATGAAATTTTACTTTAAGTTTTGTTCATTGAACAATATTTTTTGGGGTAACAATGAATCCGACAAAGAATTGTGCACAGATTTTGTTATTTTTAAAACAATGCTCTGCCATGACATAATTTGTTTTTAACATTAGCCTTGGTCGGGACTCAAACCTGTTTGAATGTTAATGTATATGTATGCAGTTTTACAGTTGCTGATTCCAGCAAGGGCTGAGCAGTTTATAGCATGTTTTCTATTGAGCATTCAACATGATTGAATATCTGTATGATGATCATGAATATGCACAGTCATGTATCTTTATATAATCATTAATTGAATTTTGATTAGCGCATGCTGTGTTATTGCTTAGAATGATTTAGGCAGTTGATATTGTAATAAGTGTCGTGTTCTGACAAAACTGGGCAAAATGCTTGTGCGTAAATTGTCATCCCAGATTAGCCCGTGCAGTCCGCACAGGCTAATCAAGGACAACAATTTCCGCTTTTATGGAATTTTTGGTTTAAATGATGTCTCTTCTTAGCGAAAATCTAATTTAGGCGGAAAGTGTCATCCCGGATTAGCCTGTGCGGACTGCACAGGCTAATCTGGGATGACACTTTATGCACAAGCATATTGCCCAGTTTTCTCAGAACACGACACATACGGTAGGTTTACGCTGGTGTGTTACCAGAACATCAACCGTGTTTCATGCACATGCTCTTGTATTTTTGTACATAAAAACATCACAAGCATTTTATTTTTTTGTAACTGGTTTAAACCTGTGAAAACAGCTATTGCTTTTGATTGAACATTCCAAGGTAGTGACCACAGCTTTACTAATTTGTTATGTTTTATTTTGTGTTATGTGCATTGGCCTGTATTGTATGGGCAATTGGTCACTTGACTTAAATAAAAGTCCAGCAAGTGTTCATAAGAATTTTGTATTGTCAGATATGATTTTGTATGCTTTAGTAAGGTCATACATGTATTAAGAAATTGTATTTGCCCTGTATATACATGGTTGGAATACATATGACAGAAAACAAAGGCCAGACTTGTGTAGTCATCATATGGCAAGCAAAATATTTTCCAACTCTGAAATGCTGACATTCATTTCACCCATTTTTTCCGTTCTGCAGATTGACGAGGATCTTACAGCGCGAATCAACATGGGAGATTATGGATTCTCGTTTCATGAGAAGGGAAAACTATACTCCCCAGGTTGGATGGCCCCTGAAGGTAACAGCTTTGTGCATTTGAATGGTGGCTTAGCGAACAAACATGTCCCCATGGTGGTGTAGTCGATGTGGTCCCAATTGGCTCTTTCTCTTTTAGTGTTTTCTGAAAAAAACAACAATCAAGTAATAGTTCTTGCTAGGAACCCTTACCCAAGAGTGTCTGAATATGCCTTTGACTATCATTTTCTTGGAGCTAAAATTAATAGGTTCAAAATGAACATTAATCAGATCCTTAATGCCTCTATCAAAGCAGCTGGAATGGTTTTCCGTATTTTACATTTGGTTTAGTCTATGCATTCATTTCACCAGTTTAAAAAGAATTAAATTATTTTCTGTTTCTGTGGGATACTCTTTCATCGAAATAAGAATGAAAGCTTTCTGTCACCAGGCTTCATTTCCTCCATGTACACCTGATTATAGTTACTTCCTTTTATCTCCAGTATTAAAATTGCATGTGTTCTCTCCATTTTATCATGAAAGTGTCGTTCTTTTTTGTTTTCAATCATTCTCTCCATCAAAATTCATTTGTATGCAACATGGTATGCTATAAAAACGAAATGTTTTGACATAAGTGTACGTTATTGCATCATTAATTTAATTTTAAAACTTCCAATGGGCATCTGTCAATTTTTTATTTCATGAAAACAATCCTAAAAAAACGACAACATTTACACTTAGTTGACCCGCATAATTAAACAAAATTTACAATTGATAAATATTGTTTTATTATATAAAAAAAGATGAAAATGAAGAGTAATATGATGTGGAGTATCAATATTAATAATGTGCTTTTAATTGTGCAGATATTACTTTTCATCATGGAGATTAAATTCAAACACAAATCAAGGTTTTAATCAATACATATCGTAATTTCTCCTACTGGTAGCAAACTAAATTAGTAAAAAGTATACTCATAGAAGTAGCACACTGTAAAATACAGCTTAAGTTGTATGTCAAGTGACCAAAAGAAAGTATAAATAATATATATGAGCCACTCTAAATGCATGTGCGTAAAGTGTCGTCCCAGATTAGCATGTGCAGTCCGCACAGGATTATCAGGGAAACCACTTTCGGCCTTAACAATATTTTTGCTAAGAAGAGACTTTGAACCCAAAATATCATAAAAGCGGAAAGTGTGGTCCATGATTAGCCTGTGTGGACTGCATAGGCTAATCTGGGACGGCATTTTACGCACATGAATTTTGAATGTGCAGCCCTACAGAAGAAGCCAGAGGAGATCAACATGCGTGCGGCGGACATGTGGAGCTTTGCCATAGTGCTGTATGAGCTAGAGACACGGGAAGTGCCCTTTGCTGACCTTACACCCATGGAGATTGGCATGAAGGTAATTGGTTTGAGCCTCGCTCTGTGAAAACAGGGTTTAATGTATGTGCGTAAAGTGTCGTTTTGAGACTTTGTATATATCAAGCTTAAATGGAGACCTAGTTTGGGATTGTATTAAGGGCCAGTCAGGTCAAGGTCACTGTTACTAAAAATAGAAAATAGTTTTTAGTGAAAAACTAGGGTTTGGATGGAGAAATTGCACTGAAATATTGAGTGTGTAGGTTGCTTATATGCAGACCTATTATTTAAATTTATTTTTGATCATTAAGATAAAGGTCAATGACACTGTAACAAAAAAAATATATAATTGTTCAGCTCAATAACTTCACTTAAGATGTAGATATTGTGCTTTTGCATTTAGGTAGCTAAAATGTACATGTATACTGAGCTTGGAATTTCACCTTTAACCTTTTGGGTCAAGATCAAGGTAACGGTTTCTAAAAATAGAAAAACTGTTTCCGCTACATAGCCTGAGTTTTTATACGGGTATTGTGAAATTTTGTATGTTGGCAAATTACATGCAGACCTAGCTTAAGATTGCATTTGAGACCAATTGGCTCAAGGTTAAGGTCACTGTTACTTAAAATATGAAAACTTCACTTGGCTCAATAACATGAGTTTTGAGTGATGAAGATGCGCTGAAATTGTGTGTGTAGGTAGCTTTAGAGCAGGCCTTCAGATTGCAGATTTATTATGCCCCCCTTCGAAGAAGAGGGGGTATATTGCTTTGCAAATGTCGGTTTGTCGGTCGGTCTGTCGGTCGGTCTGTCGGTCTGTCCACCAGATGGTTTCCGGATGATAACTCAAGAACGCTTAGGCCTAGGATCATGAAACTTCATAGGTACATTGATCATGACTGGCAGATGACCCCTATTTATTTTGAGGTCACTAGGTCACAGGTCAAGGTCACAGTGACTGGAAATAGGAAAATGGTTTCCGGATGATAACTCAAGAATGCTTATGCCTAGCATCATGAAATTTCATAGGTACATTGATCATGACTGGCAGATGACCCCTATTGATTCTCAGGTCACTAGGTCAANGGGGGGGGGGGGGGGGGGGGGGGGGGGGGGGGGGGGGGGGGGGGGGGGGGGGGGGGGGGGGGGGGGGGGGGGGGGGGGGGGGGGGGGGGGGGGGGGGGGGGGGGGGGGGGGGGGGGGGGGGGGGGGGGGGGGGGGGGGGGGGGGGGGGGGGGGGGGGGGGGGGGGGGGGGGGGGGGGGGGGGGGGGGGGGGGGGGGGGGGGGGGGGGGGGGGGGGGGGGGGGGGGGGGGGGGGGGGGGGGGGGGGGGGGGGGGGGGGGGGGGGGGGGGGGGGGGGGGGGGGGGGGGGGGGGGGGGGGGGGGGGGGGGGGGGGGGGGGGGGGGGGGGGGGGGGGGGGGGGGGGGGGGGGGGGGGGGGGGGGGGGGGGGGGGGGGGGGGGGGGGGGGGGGGGGGGGGGGGGGGGGGGGGGGGGGGGGGGGGGGGGGGGGGGGGGGGGGGGGGGGGGGGGGGGGGGGGGGGGGGGGGGGGGGGGGGGGGGGGGGGGGGGGGGGGGGGGGGGGGGGGGGGGGGGGGGGGGGGGGGGGGGGGGGGGGGGGGGGGGGGGGGGGGGGGGGGGGGGGGGGGGGGGGGGGGGGGGGGGGGGGGGGGGGGGGGGGGGGGGGGGGGGGGGGGGGGGGGGGGGGGGGGGGGGGGGGGGGGGGGGGGGGGGGGGGGGGGGGGGGGGGGGGGGGGGGGGGGGGGGGGGGGGGGGGGGGGGGGGGGGGGGGGGGGGGGGGGGGGGGGGGGGGGGGGGGGGGGGGGGGGGGGGGGGGGGGGGGGGGGGGGGGGGGGGGGGGGGGGGGGGGGGGGGGGGGGGGGGGGGGGGGGGGGGGGGGGGGGGGGGGGGGGGGGGGGGGGGGGGGGGGGGGGGGGGGGGGGGGGGGGGGGGGGGGGGGGGGGGGGGGGGGGGGGGGGGGGGGGGGGGGGGGGGGGGGGGGGGGGGGGGGGGGGGGGGGGGGGGGGGGGGGGGGGGGGGGGGGGGGGGGGGGGGGGGGGGGGGGGGGGGGGGGGGGGGGGGGGGGGGGGGGGGGGGGGGGGGGGGGGGGGGGGGGGGGGGGGGGGGGGGGGGGGGGGGGGGGGGGGGGGGGGGGGGGGGGGGGGGGGGGGGGGGGGGGGGGGGGGGGGGGGGGGGGGGGGGGGGGGGGGGGGGGGGGGGGGGGGGGGGGGGGGGGGGGGGGGGGGGGGGGGGGGGGGGGGGGGGGGGGGGGGGGGGGGGGGGGGGGGGGGGGGGGGGGGGGGGGGGGGGGGGGGGGGGGGGGGGGGGGGGGGGGGGGGGGGGGGGGGGGGGGGGGGGGGGGGGGGGGGGGGGGGGGGGGGGGGGGGGGGGGGGGGGGGGGGGGGGGGGGGGGGGGGGGGGGGGGGGGGGGGGGGGGGGGGGGGGGGGGGGGGGGGGGGGGGGGGGGGGGGGGGGGGGGGGGGGGGGGGGGGGGGGGGGGGGGGGGGGGGGGGGGGGGGGGGGGGGGGGGGGGGGGGGGGGGGGGGGGGGGGGGGGGGGGGGGGGGGGGGGGGGGGGGGGGGGGGGGGGGGGGGGGGGGGGGGGGGGGGGGGGGGGGGGGGGGGGGGGGGGGGGGGGGGGGGGGGGGGGGGGGGGGGGGGGGGGGGGGGGGGGGGGGGGGGGGGGGGGGGGGGGGGGGGGGGGGGGGGGGGGGGGGGGGGGGGGGGGGGGGGGGGGGGGGGGGGGGGGGGGGGGGGGGGGGGGGGGGGGGGGGGGGGGGGGGGGGGGGGGGGGGGGGGGGGGGGGGGGGGGGGGGGGGGGGGGGGGGGGGGGGGGGGGGGGGGGGGGGGGGGGGGGGGGGGGGGGGGGGGGGG
This sequence comes from Dreissena rostriformis, assembly GCA_007657795.1. Classification (NCBI taxonomy): domain Eukaryota; kingdom Metazoa; phylum Mollusca; class Bivalvia; order Myida; family Dreissenidae; genus Dreissena; species Dreissena rostriformis. Next base: position 97,751 of record VMBQ01001382.1, read on the forward strand.
GGGGGGGGGGGGGGGGGGGGGGGGGGGGGGGGGGGGGGGGGGGGGGGGGGGGGGGGGGGGGGGGGGGGGGGGGGGGGGGGGGGGGGGGGGGGGGGGGGGGGGGGGGGGGGGGGGGGGGGGGGGGGGGGGGGGGGGGGGGGGGGGGGGGGGGGGGGGGGGGGGGGGGGGGGGGGGGGGGGGGGGGGGGGGGGGGGGGGGGGGGGGGGGGGGGGGGGGGGGGGGGGGGGGGGGGGGGGGGGGGGGGGGGGGGGGGGGGGGGGGGGGGGGGGGGGGGGGGGGGGGGGGGGGGGGGGGGGGGGGGGGGGGGGGGGGGGGGGGGGGGGGGGGGGGGGGGGGGGGGGGGGGGGGGGGGGGGGGGGGGGGGGGGGGGGGGGGGGGGGGGGGGGGGGGGGGGGGGGGGGGGGGGGGGGGGGGGGGGGGGGGGGGGGGGGGGGGGGGGGGGGGGGGGGGGGGGGGGGGGGGGGGGGGGGGGGGGGGGGGGGGGGGGGGGGGGGGGGGGGGGGGGGGGGGGGGGGGGGGGGGGGGGGGGGGGGGGGGGGGGGGGGGGGGGGGGGGGGGGGGGGGGGGGGGGGGGGGGGGGGGGGGGGGGGGGGGGGGGGGGGGGGGGGGGGGGGGGGGGGGGGGGGGGGGGGGGGGGGGGGGGGGGGGGGGGGGGGGGGGGGGGGGGGGGGGGGGGGGGGGGGGGGGGGGGGGGGGGGGGGGGGGGGGGGGGGGGGGGGGGGGGGGGGGGGGGGGGGGGGGGGGGGGGGGGGGGGGGGGGGGGGGGGGGGGGGGGGGGGGGGGGGGGGGGGGGGGGGGGGGGGGGGGGGGGGGGGGGGGGGGGGGGGGGGGGGGGGGGGGGGGGGGGGGGGGGGGGGGGGGGGGGGGGGGGGGGGGGGGGGGGGGGGGGGGGGGGGGGGGGGGGGGGGGGGGGGGGGGGGGGGGGGGGGGGGGGGGGGGGGGGGGGGGGGGGGGGGGGGGGGGGGGGGGGGGGGGGGGGGGGGGGGGGGGGGGGGGGGGGGGGGGGGGGGGGGGGGGGGGGGGGGGGGGGGGGGGGGGGGGGGGGGGGGGGGGGGGGGGGGGGGGGGGGGGGGGGGGGGGGGGGGGGGGGGGGGGGGGGGGGGGGGGGGGGGGGGGGGGGGGGGGGGGGGGGGGGGGGGGGGGGGGGGGGGGGGGGGGGGGGGGGGGGGGGGGGGTGGGGACATACTGCTGGTCAAATGTGTCGTTTCAATTGTTCTAAAAAGTCATTTAAGGTTTTCCCCATGAATTGTTTGATTTATTTGTATTATATCATTTGGTTGGACTATGAAAAAAAAGGGTTTATTTCAGATCATGTGTTCGTAGCGTTGTAGTACAGTTTGCATTTTGAGATCTTTACATCATTGTTTTTTTCAATGCCTGCACCATCAATAATGGCATTAAGAGTATACCCTATCGATGGTACCTATATATGTTCTTGTGTATATATGTTCAGGTTCTTGTCCTGACAATAACTTTTTCAAGCATTGTAAGATTTTCATATTACCGTACTAAGCAGAAATGTTTGGGATCTTGACAAAGTTATATAACAGAGAAGGAATCATAGGTGTTGCGCCGTTAAGCTCATGATATGTGGACACATTTTTAATCAGCAAATAGCAAAATTGATTTGTTATTTATTTGTAGAAATTTATATGTTCTGAAATTTTACTTTTTACGGTAGTCTGAAAATCTTGATTTAATATAAGACTGAAGTAATAATGAGCATTTTACTTGAGAGAAATGAAACTGGACTTTAAAAATGTTCGAACTTATTAACATATTTATAAATAATTGTTTTGTAGATTCTTTTTATCGCGTAATTGCAAAGGTTTTTACTGTTTTTGAAAATTGTTACTAGTAGTCAGACAGAAATACAACTGATCTATTATTAAATAACAACATTTTGCAATGCAAGTGCCATTTACATCATGAGAATGATGATCTATTCTATTTCATGTATATTTATATTGATTGTTGCAATTTGTATGTGTGTTCATGTTACTGTTTAATTATTCACATATTTTATTTTTGCATTTTAATTATAATACAGGAAAATGTAAATTTAACCAGTCATTAAAGCTTACTTGACTACATAAGAAAGGATCAGTACATGTGTATTAATTACCATATATTAAATATTTATGTTTAATCATTTTATATATAACCATAAAGTATAAGGTATACAAATATAGAAAATGAAAGTAATAAATTTCAATAGTTTTGAGCTTATTTAACAGAACAAATTTGCCTGTCTTATTCATTGAAAAATGAAAATATTAGTCACAGCAATTGCATTCTGAAGTTGTATATGTATTTAAACTCTTTTATTCAATTATAAAAAATATAATAATAATAGTGTTAAATGGTGCTCTCTATATATTCATGTTAATTGCATGGCTATTTAGGTAGCAGATAGTCCTGTTTATATCTGGTATGTTAGGTATTACTTTTTGTATTTTGTATAAATAATGGACTGAGTATTATGAGACTTTATAATACAAGTTGATATAATTTCTTTGATACAGTATGTTTATTGTATGTTATAATGTTTAGAGTACACTTAATTTACTTGTTATTCATACAAGGTCACTGTGTATGGAACAAGTTTGAGCTAAAGAACATGTTATAATGGAAAATACTATCGGTAAATGTGAAATTTGCATTAAAATTGGTAGATTCTTGTTCAGTCTGCTAAACATTTGAATATACCACTACTAGTTTGGTTCGTGTTCTTTTGTTGAACATTCGTTCAAACGTAGATTAACACTAAATTTGTAACCACCAATTTACAGTTTTGAAACCACCTTTTTGTTATTGTGGCGGTGAATTGTTAACTACACCAATGATTCTTGGATGTTGTAACTTTGTTGTTCAGTTATCTTATAGTTCAATCTGATTTGGCGTATTAATATGAACAGCATTTTAGAGTGATGAGACGACAATGGTGAAAGAAGACTGTTGTTGCCAGTTGAATCCCTATGCCTTATGAAGTTGATAGATGTTTTGCCTTAGAATATCAATTATTATTGCTTTTTGAATAAAATATACACTTTTAAACTTTCTTATCTTGTCTTGACTCATTGAGTACAAGAGAAGAAACATGTCTAAACTGAAATGCAAGTTTCCAAACCTGAAACCCCCGGGTTTTTGAAGTAAATGCATGATCACTAGACTAGACTAGACAAACTATTATAGGTTAAATTGTTTGGATTAAGGGATGTTATTCAAGCTTAAACTAGTATTTCCCATAATGTAATGACCAAATATACCAAGTTTTGGTAGTTCTAGTTTGAATTGGTCAAAATAAGGGGCCATTTTATACTTAGACACTTGCATATACACTATACACATGAACACTTTTATCAGGTTTATTTAAACATTTTGTATCTACACACATCCATGTTACCAGACCACATCTGGCGGTGAGATTTTGGCTATTGCTATAAGGAACACTGATTTTTTTATTGGGTAACTTTATTTTAAGAAATATTGTACGAAATTTTCGTTGATTTTTTAGTATTAATGGGGCTTTAAAACATGTTGAGAAACTTGTAATTGTGTATATATTAAAAAAGTCTGTACACGTTAAATGTTTATATATAGAATAAATAAATATTCAACCTGTTAAAACTTTAATATTTTCATCAAACTCTATATGTGGATACCTTGTTTAAAGACACCCCCCCCTCCCTCTTCGGATTGCGTTTGGGATGGGTTGTGTCAAGGTCAATTTCACTAAAAATGGCAAAATGTTTAAGGTTTATTTCTCGACAAAACATTGAATTATTGAAATTTTAATAAATACCAGCACCATATACATGTATTCAGACCAATCGTGGGATTGTATATGGGGCTAGTGTGGTCAGGGTTAAGATCATGTTTAGTAAATATAGACAATATGCTTTTGTTGAAGACAATCATTAAAAATAAATTGTGTTATTTTAATGAAACTAAATATATACATACCAGACCTCGATCGCCGGTACACTTGGAGTCCGAAAACAAGGATCGAACGGGTGGTATTCTGTAGACCTTCCAACTGTCTAAAACATTCAGGCCTCACTTAAATTGCTTGTGACTTGCATGAGATCAAGGTCGCTTTTATGAAAATACACAAATGAATCCCGCTTAAGAACAAAATGAGCTATTCTCATGATACTACAAACATACTACTAGATGTTACTGAATACATGTTAAGATAAATCGTAGACCCTTAATAACTAAATTGTCAATCGAAACTTCGTACATAAATACCTTAAATTCGGACATACCACGGGAGTGCATAAGGAGTGGGTGGGTTCAAGGTCAGGGTCACTGTTAGTAAATATTGAAGACGTGTTTTTACTCAATAACTTTAAGACACATTTAATAATTGTATACAAATGCATAATACCTTATATCACGGGATTGCACATGTTTCGGTCCGATCAAGGCCAAGGTCACTGGTGCTAAATATAGAAAAATGGTTTCCGCTAAAACTCGGACGTCCCTTATTGAGCTCATTAGTTTCTATAAAACCGTTCGTTTAAATAAACAAGAACTATGGTTAAAACGATATTCGGAGAATATTCTGATTTTGAAAATAAAGGTTGACTATTTTTGTTTCTAAATAATGTAGTCGACAACAAACGTTTACTTGTTTTTGTGTTGTGCTCATGGTGAGCTTTTTTGATCACCGTGTGAACACATTTATTGGTCAGAACATTCGTCCCAGTCATATCTTGGCCGAGTTCGACACTGTTTTGCTAGAGGTCAGACTCTTGGTCACAATGTCAAATTAAAGAAAAAGCTTGTCAACACTCTAGAAGTTACAGTTAATGTCGAATCTTCATGAAACTTGTTCAGAACATTTGTTGTAATGATGTCCCATGTGAGGTTGGATTACACTTATTCCAATTCCCATAGAGTCCCATTATAAAATTGCCAATTTTTAAAGCATTCTTCTTGCCTTTTCTATGCATCAAATTTTGCAAGCATGGTGCAATTTTAAATATGGATGTCCTCTCCCTATAATTGCAATTAAACGGACACCTTTTAGCACCTTCAAAGAAAATAAAACCCACTCTCGAAAAACAGGGGTTCGGAAGTGAGATTTCGAAAAAAGCACCATTCTTCAATAAACGCATCCCAAAACGTTCATCTTTCAACGGAGTCCTCAATGAGATGCACCAAAATGTTGCAGACACACATAGGACACATGAAATAACCACACCACGCTTGGGCGCGATCGCTAATGGGTTTTTTTTAAAGAAGAGAAAAGTAACTTTTTGAAATAGGCACTACTTTTCGATACAAAATTATTAAGCGGAATTTAACCTTGATTTTAAAAATGGTTCCGGTACGTCGAAAAACATGACCGCCAGGGGACGGTGAAGTTTCCATTAAATGGCTATAGCGAAACCACTCTAGAAGTCACATTTTTAGTCCATTTGTTCTATTGCTCGGCCGAGTTGGAAAATAGTTGTGGTCTGTTGAAAAACATGGCCGCCAGGGGTGGGACAGTTTTCCTAACATGGCTATAGTGAAACCTTGTTAACGCTCTTTTGATCACGTTTATTGTCTAATCTTCATAAAACTTGGTCAGAGCATTTTCCCCAATGAAATCTCGTCTGAGTTTGAACTGGTCACGTGAGGTCGAACACTAGGTCACAAGGATTAATTTAAAAGACAGGCTGCACTCTAGAAGTCGCATTTTTGTCAAATCAACATGAAACTTGGACAAAACATTTGTTCTAATAATATCTCAGCCAAGTTTGAATATAAAAATGTGCTTAGAAATAAAATATTGTTTTTTTCATTAAGTACTTATTTTATTCTTAATTAAATCGAACTACTCAGAATACTATAGTTCCTTCCGGTCTGCGGTGAGCGCCTTTTGGCCCATGGCCCTTTTGTTTCAGTTGTTATTCATTTATCCATCGCATGAAATGCGTGTTAAATGAAGTGTACTGCATAGGTATGTATACAATTTGTTTTTAATGTTTTTACCGTTTATACATTATTAAATAGTACATATCACATTTCCTTTGCACTTCTACACACGAATATATGCTGGTATTTGCAGAATTAAGTCTTAAGGAAATATCCATTACATATAATTATGTGCACGTATATTCAAACCGCACACTTTTGTATGTAATTATAAATTATTCATCATATGACATATCATGCTTTTAACATAAGTTTATTCTTAATGATTGAAAACTCATTTCGTTTTGTTAATTGAAAATCTAACCAAGACACTTTTTGATAGAAATTGAAGTCAGACTGTGTTTTAATAGCAGGAGGGGAAATGTCGGTACTCTATTCTGGCTTTAACGGACAATATCCGGACAGGCTGACCGCGACCTTATCTTGATATCCAGTGAGAAGGAAAGTATTACAATCATACAAAATCAAGAACGTGTTTACCATTCGAATTAAACGTTCAATATGTCTATTTATGGTACAACATGTTACAAGAGTTAGTGCAGTTGAAGAACGTATTTGAGGAAATTCAAATGTTCAAAGAGTCGGATGCCACATTTTCCTGGACATTTCTTTAACCGATCATTTTAATGACATTTGCACTTCTGTTTCCGATGACCCGACACTTTTTCATCAGATATAACACACTCTTTTCAGTACATCAGAAATGCAAAATTCGCTGTTGAATACTATTAAAGTTAGCAGGCAATAAATAACAATTTCTGTACTGACGTAATTTAACGTAAAATTTGCTTTATTTTCTTAACTCTTTGAAATATTATTATATTTTGTGCATGTCATATTCAATTTAGACACGACATAATTAATAACCAATATGTTTTAATTATGTGTGTATATCGAAGTTGATCCGGTCCATCCGCGCCTGAGGGTGCATGCATTATGTGAGGACTCAGAGTTGGTCCCAGCACTCCAATTTATTATTTGACTCACGAAAGTTGGAATGGATTTTGAATTATAGCTGTAAGTTACAGCTTTTTGTTTTAACTAAAAGATGTTTGGGAATATCCGGGGGCGGAGGAATAACCCACATGACCGGTATGGTGACCACCAACGAACTGAACCCAGGTCGGCTTCGTGAGAAACGCGTGTATCAACCTCTGAGCTAATCAGGCAGCGATATATTTCAGTTTTGCCTAAAGTCGAATGGTTTTCATTAGGATCCACTATCCGGAAATTTCTCCAACATTTTAGTGGCTGTTGATAAAGGTAAATAAAGGTCAAAATCTGCGTTAGACAACTTCGGTGAACAATTATCAGAAACTCTGAAATCAACAACATAAGTATAGCGCGCTGTTCTCGGACATGGATCGTTCCACAATCTGGCCCTTTCCGAAATAAGTATATTAAACTTAAGATGCGGAAGAAAACAAACTTCTATGNTATTCTGGCTTTAACGGACAATATCCGGACAGGCTGACCGCGACCTTATCTTGATATCCAGTGAGAAGGAAAGTATTACAATCATACCCATATCACTTCGAAAATCAGAATGAACTGGATGATCAGTACATATTTCAACAAAATATAACTATAAATAAATCAAGAACGTGTTTACCATTCATGTTACAAGAGTTAGTGCAGTTGAAAAACGTATTTGAGGAAATTCAAATGTTTAAAGAGTCGGATGCCACATTTTCTTTGACATTTCTTTAACCGATCATTTTAATGACATTTGCACTTCTGTTTCCGATTACCCGACACTTTTTCATCAGATATAACACACTCTTTTCAATAAACCAGAAATGCAAAATTCGCTGTTGAATATTATTATAGTTAGCAGGCAATAAATAACAATTTCTGTACTGACGTAATTTAACGTAAAATTTGCTTTATTTTCTTAACTCTTTGAAATATTATTATATTTTGTGCATGTCATATTCAATTTAGACACGACATAATTAATAACCAATATGTTTTAATTATGTGTGTATATCGAAGTTGATCCGGTCCATCCGCGCCTGAGGGTGCATGCATTATGTGAGGACTCAGAGTTGGTCCCAGCACTCCAATTTATTATTTGACTCACGAAAGTTGGAATGGATTTTGAATTATAGCTGTAAGTTACAGCTTTTTGTTTTAACTAAAAGATATTTGGGAATATCCGGGGGCGGAGGAATAACCCACATGACCGGTATGGTGACCACCAACGAACTGAACCCAGGTCGCCTTCGTGAGAAACGCGTGTATCAACCTCTGAGCTAATCAGGCAGCGATATATTTCAGTTTTGCCTAAAGTCGAATGGTTTTCATTAGGATCCACTATCCGGAAATTTCTCCAACATTTTAGTGGCTGTTGATAAAGGTAAATAAAGGTCAAAATCTGCGTTAGACAACTTCGGTGAACAATTATCAGAAACTCTGAAATCAACAACATAAGTATAGCGCGCTGTTCTCGGACATGGATCGTTCCACAATCTGGCCCTTTCCGAAATAAGTATATTAAACTTAAGATGCGGAAGAAAACAAACTTCTATGGGTCGTATTTAGCGGCGAACTTGTGCGATGATGGTCAGGTTGCGTAATCCAAGAATCTATTGCAAAACGCCCGTGTCAATAGAAATTTGATTGTTTATATCATACGAGGTATGATTATCGGACCAATTGCTGACACAACTCATTATTGGCGATGACTTGTTACAGCTAACCATTGGCGTCCTGTAACCTTTGTTTGTATGATTTATGATTTTTAAGAAATTTCTGAAGATGTTAATCTATAAATATTCACCGGTATGCGGGAAGTTAAGCAAATAATATGTAATAATTATGCCTTGCACGTCCAAGTATTGACAACAAGGAGCACGTAGCAAGATTTGGACTCTGGCCACAGGCCTCTGTGTAGTCTATGATCATCTTGGGAATCATTCGCCCTCGCGTTTTTTCGTAGAAAATCGAATTTCTGACAAAATCGATGCCACGATTTTAAACAGATTGGAAGCAGATTTCTGTCGTTAAGTTAAATATATCTGCATGTATGACTGTTTTAGCAGTTTTCTTTGTTTGTACATATCAGAACGCTGGTAATTTGCGAGACTCTTGGGATCCATGAAAACCGCGGAAGAAAGAACAAGTCGGCTCTAAATTTTATGTGGATGGAAATCGCATTCTTGCCTGGTACAGTGGTGCATGGGTTTATAAAACAGACACAAACTACATTAGACATTTTGAGATTAAACTGTATTGACGAATAAATAGATGGAGATTTGTGAGCCAGCATTATAAGAATAAAACACAGTTTGATTTAAGTGACACGGTGACTACTCGACATTTCTAAAAAGATATGAAATTCTTCGGTGTATCAATTAATGTTGTGTTCTTTACAAAGTTATTTGTAACATGTATTATGCACACACATTTGAAATATTCTTAAATGCCTAACGATGAATGCATTTAAGTAAATGATACATATGATTGGAGAATATTAAGATATTACGTATATCTTTAAGATATATCTGCAGCTAGCTCGTTAGCAGTTTGTGCATACAATTACATCCCACTTCCCCGAGGCGACCTCGCCGGCCTGTTAGCGAACTCTCCTGGCTAATTCAGAAACAGCCCAGATAATGCTAATGAATTCACTACAATCCTGATTTCCCATACTACGCATTCAACCTTCTGCGTGTTAACCGATTATTAATTTAATCTGGAAAGCGGTCCCTGATGTAAGCGAGTTGTATTTTATCCATTAGCGGTGACCTGTCGTCTGGTTCCAGAACAGAGCCCTACATTTGTTGTTTCAGGACTTTGATCTGGATCAGATTTGAAATCTGCCGACCCGAAAACGCCAGCAGTATTAGTCAATTCGCTTAATGACTCCAACTCACGTTTTCCATGTACGCTTGTAGGCGATTTCTGGCTCTCTTTTGTGTGTAGTCGGTGGCCATTTGGATTGCAGTAGTGTCGTTAAATCTCGCGGGATTAGAATACAGCCTTTTTATCCAATCAGAAGTAATTAATAATTACTCTTCGGGGTGTTTCTGTTTTCTTCGTTCAAACAATTGACAGTATGTAGCAGACACGGATGAAACCGTCGAATTGTTGTTGGATTTTTTTTCAGCGTGTTGATCAAACGGCACGTGCATACGGTGTAGTTGTATATTCAATTTGTAGATTATCGCTTGGAGTAATATTGAGTGCTTTGACCTGTTCTGACGTGCAAACTACAAGTTATTGTCACATGCATGCCTGGTGTTACAACGCACACCACGATTTATTGTCATTTCAAAGACTAAAAACAAAAACAAAACAATGCTATTGTATATTTATGAGTTACATGCATATGCATTAATGTGTATACAGGTTTCGACGATATTCGTATGACTATCGGATGAAAGAGTGAATAGATAATGTTATTGGAAATTTATTTTAATTAAAAAATCATACAAATCGTATAGCGTATAAACACATTATATTATTGTCTGATGGTTAATTTTACAAACAAAGAAATATGGATGTTTGTACTCTTCGATCAAAATATTGTAATTACAGTTATAAACATTCACGAAATAAAATCATATTTTTACCACAGCTATAATCGTTTGGTCCCGCGAGACAATTCACACACACGCATACTTAATGATTTGTTGAAAATCTCCGTAAATCACGCAAACCCCCTTCCCCCGTATCAAATCGCATGAGGTGCCAAAGATTTCCAAAAGTAATTAAATGTCAAAATATTTCGAACTCGCGTTCTTCCGAATGACACTTTCGAGAAATAATCTTCACCAGAATTTCGGCGAATTCTCTTCGTTTGCCATTTCCCGATGGACGGCTTTTGAAATTCGTTTTACAGATAGCCAATTTATGATAATTACAGATCTGCGGTTGGGATCTCATGTGAACCGTTAAATCTGCGGCTGGGTTTCCCTGTCAACGAAGCGGTCAACGAATATGAATATTATTATCATTTATCACATTTTCGGTAATAGAGATCTGTGAAAATATTACGGATCCGCTGTTTCGGATAAACCGGTGTGTCATTAGCTGCCACAATATCCGGGCTTTCAAATGCGCCTCTAGATGGCGACAATCATGCAACCAGCTCATCCAATACGATTAAGAAACCTAATGGAAATTTGTGTCGCGTATTTTAAAAATCTGTAGCGTTTTATTGTGTTTAGGCTTTAGCCAAATACTACGAGAACACTATGGAAGCACAGATGTGTCACGTGCTTGCTTTTATTTATGTCGTTCCCACGACTTATAGTAACTCGTTCCCACGACTTATAGTAACTCGTTCCCACGACTTAGTAACTAGAGAGAGAGAGAGAGAGAGAGAGCGAGAGAGAGAGAGAGAGAGAGAGAGAGAGAGAGAAGTTGTTTTCTCGAAATGTTATCGCCAGTAGTACAACCTGTCTCTTATAGATCTACTATAGTAATTATAATACATTTGATATAAACTGTATACTGTATACGATAATTAGTAAAAAATGTATAAAACTGAGATTGTTTAAATGATTGATAGTTTTGCTATTGATAAATAATACATGTGCGTGTTAATTTGTATATACTAATTAAGTCAAAGAAAACAAATGATTGAAACTGCTACACGGTGTACACATGCTTTTCTGTGTTCGCGTAATACATATAATGTGCAAAATAGTAGCAACGTTAAAGGTAATACATACATGGTGAATTGTGTCGTGTTCTGACAAAACTGGGCAAAATGCTTGTGCGTAAATTGTCATCCCAGATTAGCCTGTGCAGTCCGCACAGGCTAATCAGGGACGACAATTTCCGCTTTTGTGGAATTTTTCGTTTAAATGATGTCTCTTCTTAGCGAAAATCTAGTTAAGGCGGAAAGTGTCGTCCCGGATTAGCCTGTGCGGACTGCACAGGCTAATCTGGGATGACACTTTACGCACAAGCATTTTGCCCAGTTTTCTCAGAACACGCCACAATTCATCGATCCACAGAAGCGATTGCATCAATCTACTGTTTGAAGTATTACATTGTTTCTATCTTAGTCATCATCAATTTGTATTTCTAAGAAAAACACGCCCGTCTTAAATTTGTTGAAACAAACCATCTGACAGTGGCACTATCTCACACTTTTAATCTCATTGAACCACAACACGAAATGAGCGACTCTGGACACTTTGTAACAACCAATCTTATACATAATGCATTGCGCTACATTAGAATAAACTTTGTTAAGAACCGAACACATATCATATCACCCCGCGGCCTTGATTTTCAAAGAGAGCCTTCCGGCGAGAACAGGTCACCATAAAGTTGTGTGAGAATACACAGAGATCTTGGAGTCACGAGAGAGCGAGGTTGAGGAAGAGTTATATCATTATTATTTTTTTGTTGGGGGGTGGGGGGGGTGTTACNTTTGCAGATCTTGATAAATTTCAGTCTCCGAAATAACAAAACTGTGAATGCCAACATGTCCTTTTTTGCGTCATCATCACAAAAAGCCAAAAAGCGTTTCATGGAGTTACTGTCAAGAAGAAAAGGAAAATGAGAGTCTGTGTTATTTATTATGCAAAGTAGGATCTTAGTAACTTCACATGAGCCTCGCTCTGGGGAAATGGGGCTTAATGCATGTGCGTAAAGTGTCGTCCCAGATTAGCCTGTGCAGTCTGTACATGATTATCAGGGACGACCCTTTCCGATTTTAATATAATGTAATAGGAAGAATTTTCTTTGCGAAATTCCAGTTTAGGCGGAAAATGTCGTTCCTGATTAGCCTATGCGCAATGCACAGGCTAATCTGGGACGACAATTTCCGCAAATGAATTAAAGCCCGTTTTCTCTGTGCGAGGCTCATATATTATGTAATCAATATTTGACAGGAACCACTGCAGCAGTGTAAACACCGTCGTTACAGGTTGTATCGTTTGCCATAAAAAATCATTTTGTGTCAGGGACGGCGCACGCTACCTTGTCAAAGTCTGGTATTTGGTATTTTCCCATTAGGGATAATGCCGACCAGCTGCATGGTTGACATCAAATTAAAGGCGGTAAATATAGTTTAAGTGTATCCAACCATGTTTCAAAAGACAAATGTCCTCAACGCAATGCACGAAATGAAATTATTGGTAATTCTAAAATGCTTATCTTATAATATTAAGCGTGGGCCGTGGGATTCAAATAAAATTAACTTGGGCACATTGTCTGCTGGATTAGTGTCACTACTTATATATGAAGCATTGTATTTATAATTGAATCATCTGCCGCATCTGCAAATTTATGTATTTATCCGGTCCGCTCGTGAATAAAGCAAATCGCTTCACGCACTTTGAACATAACCAAATGTCGGTTTTCTACGGAATCCGGAAAATGTCATCTTTAATCTCGCCCTTCTTTCATCAAGGGTGACCCACGACACACGAAGCGATACACGATATTTTGCGTACGGAATACCGTTAGTGCCATCGTGGTTACACATTAAAATCCAGAGGGCGACAGTGCGAGAGTGCGAGAATACGATGACGACAGAAAGACAATACGATGGCGACTTAGCGATAGTAAGATGGCGACAATGCGATAATACGATGACGACAATGCGAGAGTGCGAAAATACGATGACGACAGTGCGACAATACGATGGCGACAGTACGACAATACGATCGCGACAGTGCGATAGTACGATGGCGACAATGTGATAGTACGATGGCGACAATGCGACAATGCGAGAGTGCGAGAATACGATGACGACAGTGCGAGAATACGATGACGACATTGCGACAATACGATGGCGACAGTGCGATAGTACGATGGCGACAATGCGACAATGCGATAGTGCGATAATACGATGACGACAGTGCGACAATACGATGGCGACAGTGCGATAGTACGATTGCGACAATGCGATTATACGATGACGACAGTGCGACAATACGATGGCGACAGTACGATATGACTATCGCATTGTCGCCATCGTACTATCGAATTGTCGCCATCGTATTATCGCGTTGTCGCATTGTCGCCATCGTACCATCGCGTTATCGTACTGTTTAATCGTATTATCGCATTGTCGCCATCGTACTATCGTTCAAATCATATGGGCGATATTTAAATTATAAAATATCGTGTATCGCTTCGTGTGTAGCGCAAAATATCTTGTATCGCTTCGTCTTTCGTGTTTTGCCCTTTAAACGCGAGACACGATATTTTGCGCGATACTGAAAGCGACACACGATATTTTGCGTGAAAAACGATATTTTGCGCGATACTCAAAGAGACACACATGATATTTTGCATGAAAAACGATATTTTGCGCGATACACGAAGCGACACGCGATATTTACCACGATATTTCGCCTTTTGGGCTACCTACGCAAGGGCGATATTTCGTGGTACGTTCTCGCGCGTGTCGCTTCGTGTGTCGCGCAAAATATCGTGTATCGCTTGGTGTGTCGTGTGTCGCCCTTGATGAAAGAAGGGCGATATTATAGAAGGCACTATTCGGATTCCGTAGTTTTCAATGCAGAGTACTATTTTGAACAAATGTACAAATTCGCATAAGAAACCACTTAAATATCAAAGCGCTGATTGCACCTCAGTTAATCGCGATTACGAAACATAAGGCACACGTCTCTCTACTAGCAAATATCGTCAGTGTTGGTATACGGTTAGGTAACATAGATTTCTATTGATGTGGATAATAAAGTTCTTATAAAATTGAAAAAATATCAAAATAAGATTAAACAATTAAAACAGACATTTAAATGTTTGGTAAATTTATATTATTGAGATTCAATCTTCGTTGACAGTTGATAAAAAAATGGACAAGACAATTATGGACACCGTATAAAATGTAAACACTATTCTCTATAAACAACCGGCTTTACTAACATACTAGTTTGTCTATTTTCGTTAGTCCCGTGCTTTTCATGAAAAAAAATCTACTTCTAATCGTGATAATCGCCATTTTTAGGGCCACTCAACAATACAGGTAACACGACTCGTTTGAAGCGCTTTATGATTTTAATGAACTTCACTCGTTCAAAAAAGATTTCCAAACGGTTCTCTTCAACAATGTGTATATGTCATTCAACAAATTGCACTTTGCCTTCTTCTTTTTTTGCGTCGATGGATTGAATTGTGTGTGGGTGCAAACATCATACATTTTAAAAGAGCTTAACGACTACACTAGCCCAATTCTGAATGAACTACATGTGTATTAATACTCACGTTGCTATCATTACTCTATGTGGGGAAATTATTGTCTACGTTTTTCGTAGGTGTATAAAAAGCTAGACTATCGCTACAAAACCTATAAACCATAATTTTATAATCAATTGCAGCAACACTTAAAGCTCGAATAAACTGCTTTTACAATCCGCTGCTGTCAGCGGCAATCCGTTTCCCGCGATTTTAGGATCTCAAGGGAGACTACTCGGTCACGAGAAAGGGAGTCATAAATCTCCGTGGCACGAACAGAAGCATTTACTGCGGACCTGTTTTGCGCCAATGTGTTTCCGGGGATATAAGATGATTGCCTTACTGACATGTTCATATGTTATTTGAGCAACTAGCTGACGGCGTATTATGTACGACACGAAAGCCTAGGCTATCTGCAATTTGTAATCATTACTTAAACTAATGAATCGAATTTCACAGGCACTTTGTTGGTCTGCGTCTGTGATACGCTTGTCGGCCGATTTCATTGTTGGTAAGGAAGCACGAAACGTTTCTTCAATATGTGAAAACGTCTATTCTCTATTTATGGCAAGTTTTATTGATGGAATATATTAAAACTTCCTGTTTTACAGATTTGATAAAAAGTTACACGGCAAATTAAACATGATTTAAATTATATTAATAAAAAGCATAGACAATTCTATATTCCAATATCCCTCACAAAACAAAAAAAATCATACGAGAACTATGGTCATGTACCTGTTATTTTATAGAAATAACATATTATATTATAGTTTTCTATAAGCAATAAGTGATCTGCGCTTGCCATGCACGTGTGCTATCCAATAGCTGATTGAGGGCTGACTATATTTGTACGAGAGAAACAACACAACACAAACACATGTATTTTTCGGTCATTTTTTTTTCTTCTAATCTATTGGTACGTGTTTAAGTTTAATTAATATTTAGAAACTACAATTCCCTGTTTTAATTAAAACAACAATAACGTTCTGATCCAATTTTTAGATTTTACGACTCCCAATGTCACGATAGATCTGTGGTTCGTTATTTGAACGCGAGTAAAATAATTTCATTTAGTTGGTTCGTTCTTACCACACCATGTCGTTTGCGTCCGTAACTGTCCTCTAAGTAGTAGTTTATTTATTACCTACAAATGACATTGGCGCTCCCGCCAAAATATATGAGCGTTCCGGAGATAATCAGCAGACGACATTACAGCGGAAGTGCTCTTCAGTCCCGAAGGCGCGAAAAAGTGTTGGACGGGTGTAAAAACTAATCTACTCTTGACTTCGGCCAGCAGTGGCTGGTGTTGAAATTCATTTTCACGTAATTGGAAAAAGCAGCGTCTGTGACAATAGAGCTCTGTGCCCGACTGAAACCGTCAAATCCAGTCCAAGATTTCGCTCAGATGGCGAGGCGTCAAGTCTCGGGTTTGAGAGCTATTGATTCCATCCTACGTCTTCCGCCAGTCGAACCTGATCAGCAGTGCACGATTAGACTAGCAGTGCATGAATATTTATGCTAAGCCATAGTTATTATATGAATCGTTTTTTTTTGTTTAAATGTACACTGTGACCTTATGTATATGGGTTTATAGATTGTTGGTTAAAGCCGTTATTTCGAGCTTAGAGATTGCAGGAAATACGTTGTATTTTACAGACTACAATGCACTTACAACTGACACCAGATATTTATACGTTCTATCGCCTTTTTTTATTCGTTCAGAATTATTCGACACGTCAACTATTAAAAATGCATGTTTGTCATCGTCTCCACACAACCCTACATCTCATGTACATCTAAAAAGAAGATGAGGATATAAGCATACGTGATTCGAGTTTTCCTTTTTTATATATAATTGCGATTCACAGATTCTTAATTAATTTAAAAATAGCTAAATCCGTCATTTCCAATTTATGTGGGTTCTTCCACTGTTATGCCTATAGTGCATTATTTGTATTAGAACACTATTTCTACCATATTAGCGTTTTTTTTTTACACCGCCCATTTGTATGAAATAAATTATGCAAACTTACAGTAAATATTGTAATTACGCGAGAGAGCAATTAAAGATTCGTTTGCGTGTATATATAGGTATTTAGGTCGTTTATACTTGTTTGAAGTTATACACTTGATCCATTCTTCAATTAAACGTTGAATTATTTAAACGAGAAGCGCTCGGGTCATTTTATTTACTTTTAATCCACTTACAGTTCGACACGCGACATATTTGTTTAAAGGTTTATCTGCTAAGATTTTCAACACTGAACACGATTTTACTGTAAACCGCAAGAAAAACTCGGACGGTAAAGCTGAACTTTCACCAGCGTAAGCTGTCACAATATTGAATGATAAATTAAATAAATCCCGTAGAAATTTGACACAATTTAAAAATCTGTCATTCTATGGAGGCCGTGTTTTAATTGCCTCAACAAAGGCCTAATAATTTTTGTTTTTACAGGGAACAATGTTTGCACAATAACTTAATGAGACGTCGAGCATTTTAATTGCAGCAAATCTGGATTAAATCACTGGACTTAATCCTAATATGACTGGCACTGCCTACAGATTTGCATAAACGGACAGCGTATGGCAAATTCGAGCCCTGTGCGTACTTCGTGAAAGCCCAAATGAAAACACGGGCGCTTCGGACACATGCCAGATCTTCTTATCTGGGGTACGCTCTTACGTCAACATCTTTAGTATTGTTTTAAATGTCTATACACTGTTAGTGTATGCCCCGCGTGTGACCTGTCCGTAATAGGATAAAACGATGATTTTTATAACATATTTTAGAAGATTTAAAGATTTAGAAAATCGGTCGAATTCCGGTGAAGGACGGTTCAATAATGTTTTTGCGCACACCAATATCCATACCGAGTGCAGTTTCAATCCAGAGTGTTCAGGTGGTTGTTACAAGCGTTGAAAGCACGCAGGCAAACTCTGATGCAAATGCGTTTTTCAAAACCGACGTCATTAACGTGCGACTAGTCGTAACTCGTAAGTGCTTGACAAAGTATAAACGGTTACAAAACAATATAAGTGACTCGATGCAGAAATTCATTAACAATATTTCTTTTTGAAACGGATGAAACAGCATTAACTGTTTTCATTTTGTGGCCTTTCATCATCATCATAATCACCATCATCATCATCATCGTCGTCGTTGTCGTCGTCGTCGTCGTCATCATCATCATCATCGTCATTATCAGAGTAGCTGTTGTCGTCATCGCGAGTATGCTCCTGGAATGAGCGACCATATCAATGTAGAAACGCACATATGCTTAGATTATCTTCATGAAAACAAAGACACGAGATTATACATGGAAGCCAGTGGTCCCTAATCCGCGACACGCTAACCAGACAGATAACGCTAGAAATCGCATTATTCTTGTATCACAGTATCGTTCAAATCGTGTTTCGATGACACCTTCAAACAATAGTAAATTATCAACAATGGCTCTATCAAATTTGAGAATGACGTTTTAACCAATTCACCTGCTTTTGTTAGATTTACAGCACCGGGCTGTTACGATTAGAAATTTTCTCAAATCTTCAATTCCGATATACAATCTTTAGTTTACGGCACACTTAACGCTGATAAATAAATCTTTCATGTGAATTTTATTGTACTCGAAGATACAAGGGCAACACGAATGTTTCGCTGTCGTTTGTTTGTTTCGTTATTTTTATCCAAATTATCTGGCAATTTATCACGCGGGCCACTTGGCCCCGTCCTATAACGGTACAGGGCACGCGCCAGATGTCAAACTCTCGCGGGATCTCAAGTCAAATCACATGACCTTTACCCCTACGGTTCTTTAATGTTACAATCGGGGTAGCTACCGACACTCGAGGGACACCGTGTAATAAACGGCACACCGACAGATTATGGTAGTATTGTCGATTTCTGTTTACGACCCCCGTAACATGAAGGCGAGTCACGATCAAATCATGTTGAAAGCATAGTTTTCTCTTCCGATTATTTGTAAAAGCCAAGTTATTAGAAATACAAACAAATAAAACAATTTTATTTACAATATTAAAGAATGCTACTCTATAAACTGTTAAGCAAATGCGTATTAGATCTCCGATGCGGTACAACGTTTTCATAAAGGCGTGTTTTTTAATGCTCCAATAGTGAAAACGATAA
>VMBQ01001382.1:117077-201699 GCA_007657795.1 Dreissena rostriformis
GGGGGGGGGGGTGTCGTCTGAATTTGATTAAATACGCGATATCCGAATGCGGCTTTACTTGCCCTGAAAGACAATACTATTAATATCATGGTTACTTGTGCACGCTTTTATCCGGACAGATATATGTGTGTGAAACACGCGTGTATCCTTTTATTCGAAACCACTTAACTACTAAAACGATTCAATGTTGTACTTAATTAAGAGCTATTCTTTTAAGAATATAATGTAATTAATTCCAAGTTCTTATTCAACGTTGAAAGAAACACAGCCGTATTTTATGACGTACTTTTCCTAGATACACATTCATTTACGAGCCCTTTTTTGTTACAATATTTATACAAATTGTTGCTTCCACAATGTTTGTCAGATGAACTTCGAGCCGGCAGCGAATTTGATTTTACTCGCGGTCCTGTTGTTTTTCAACGTGCTTATTGCAAATCCCCGAGGGAATCGTGCTACTGGCGAATTTGTGATCAAACTTAACCCCGGTGCATTATGGGTACATCTGGATAGTGTTCCGGTGCTTGAAACTATTGACTCTTTTGATTTAATTAGCTTAATTGATTTAATTAGCCTGATCGAGGTGAACGGTTTCCAAAACGAAATCAATGCCTTGACGAACCAGTTGAAATAATGATCGTCTTAATTTCTGCAACTGTCACAGTGTTCAAGACGGATTGCCCAAAAACAGAGTCTCGGGTCTGTACTGCGCTCCAGATGTTAAAACTAAGCCCTACGGGATTAAATTGCAGAATTTAATTATAAAAATAATTGTTGTAACAAATATACCGTCTTTTTCGATATGGGGCGCTGCACGAAATATCACATAGCTAAAATTTACTCTCAGTCAATTGTCGCGTACACATATCCTACACAACTCCTCTAAGAACATTATCTTAATAGTGTTTTCATTAAATAAAACAACATCGCTGTAATATTGAACAAGTACTCTGCCATTCACAATCGCGTTCAGATCTGAGAGAGGGCGGGACACACACAGATAAGTCGCGACCACATTCGCCCAATAAGACCGCGGTGTTACGTCGACAGCCAATAACCGCAGTCTGTGGAGATATCCGTTCAATACCTATGGCATTGTTGCGCATGCGTTAACAAGACTGTTCCCTACATGGGATACCTGATTTTACTTAAATTTAAAGACGTGTGCGCTTCTTTTGTAAATTATTGTTAACAAGGAGTTAACTTAAAGTGTAATCAGCAGATAAAATAGACTTATGATTTGTGTTTGAAATTATTAAAAAACTTAACGAAAGAATAAACTTTTATTTTAAAAGCTGTCGTATGTGTTACAATGAATTTCAGTCAGTTGGAACACAGTAGCGCATTTACAATGATTGCACCACGACCTCAAGGTAACTTTTCTAATGCACTTATTTATCAGCGGAAAGAGATATCTGTTTTCAAAAAAAATACAGAAATATATAAATAAGTGAAATAAATAAATATATAAATAAATAAGTGATTGCTCGAAGTGAACCTTATCAGATCACTTATGCATTTTAACAAACAATAACGTGTTCATTTTGTGTTATTTTTTAACTCTAGGACTTTCACATGACCATGAAACCGCCGTCAATCTCACACTGCCCCATCGCGTTACGTCGACAACGTCATCGCTGATTATGTCATCGACTCACTCGCGGATTTCACTGAGCGCCAACCCTTCGCCCGTGTCCTCGCGCTCATCGACCCCACCGGAACAGGAAATGGTGTCTCCCAAGAGAGGTCACGCAGTCCCGAGGAAACCCGTGTTCCGACCGTGGGCGACCGGAAACGAATCAGAGGGCGAGGAACAAGATACAGACTCGAACAACGAATCATCGTCCGGTAAGAAAAAATGCGGTTTATGTTGTTTTACTAATAAATAAATGAATATGTTTCGATAAAACGTTGTTTATCTATAAATAAACAACGATTTGGCGTTCTGGTGCATAGGCGGGCACCGGCCAGAGTGGTTTCATACTCACGCGTCAGACCGACACAGGGTTGCTTATTAGCCAACATACAACGATAACGCGCTCATTGTTGCAATTCTTGCATGATCTTACACAGATATTAGCAATTGAAATGTTAACTATATTTTGGTATGCTGCGCTCAGGGGAAGGGCTTCTGTTGGCGTTGTTAATTGTTAGTTCAACAACGTTAATTTTATTCTGTAGATTTAAAAAAAATCAGCGAATACCACATTAGAATCAAACATTTCTATGAAGTTTAAAATTGCAATACACTGTTTATTCAGCTTCTATCAAGCTTCTATTTAGCGAATATCCCCTATGGTCAAAAGTTGCTTCTCGACCTTAAACTGCCGAAAGATAGAACTTTTTGAATTAACACAATATAGAGATTATAATTATATATTATATAAACTGTATTAAAAAAACAAATGTATACGGGGAAACACAACTGAGCTTCTTAAAACCATAACTTTCGAATTTCATCTGGAAAAAGTAAATTGATTTTGGAACAAATAATTTAAAAGGAGTGAACACAATTTAATAACTGATATGTTTGATTAAAGATATTAAACAAACTACTTTACCTAAGATTATCGTTTTATCAATCATTAAAACTTTGACACGATGCTCTTCAATGTATTACTAAAGTTATTATTATTGTATTTTAAATAATAACAATAACAATAATAATACTAATATTAATAAAAAATAAATAAATAATACTTATAATACTACTAATAATACTAATACTACTACTACTACTACTACTACTACTACTACTACTACTACTACTACTACTACTACTAATAATAATAATAATAATAATAATAATAATAATAACAATAATAATAATAATAATAATAATAATAATAATAATAATAATAATAATAATAATAATAATAATAATAATAATAGTAGTAGTACTGAAATAAAAACATTATCCTTAGTTGAAATGTATTCCCAGAGACGGTATATACATAATAATCAAACATGGCCGTCAAAGTGACACACATAATTTTAACAATGAACATGTTAATTGTAGTTTACGTTTAGCTCAGCTAATATTTCGTTTAGGTGCTTTGTTGTTACGTCCATTGTTAATTTCCATAACCACTTTTCAACCATTCACAGATCACTCCCACTCCTCGCTCGACACGAAGCCATCTTACCAGGATCCACAACTATGCCTGGCGGAGATCTACCGATACAACCTACTACAGGGCCTCTACCGGAACCACTACAACATGGTCACTATGGCTCGCGCTGGAATCGCTGGTGTTTGGTCCGATCCCAGGATGTACCCGTACGCCTGCGCAAAAGGATTCCAGAGCTTCCCGACTGTGGGAATAGGAATGAACGGCGGAACCGCCGGATTTGACGGCCACGTTACCGGTGCGACGTTGACGTCGATGGCTGAGTACGGCGCATTGCCTGGCTACGAGAAAGGCGCGTACGAGTGCGTAAAGTGCATGAAGCAGTTCAGCACGCCACACGGGCTTGAGGTGCACGTGCGCAGATCGCACAGCGGCAAGCGTCCGTACGCGTGTGACGTCTGCAACAAGACGTTTGGTCACTCCGTCTCCCTGTCGCAGCATCGAGCGGTGCACACGCAGGATAAAAGCTTTCAGGTAAAATTTCAATTTTAATGTTAAATCTCCAAAAAACACTTGAAGTTATTTCAAATTAAATATATAATGATGTTTTTTTATTGTGAACAAAACATTCTCCAAAATGTAAAAAAAATGTAACTTTGTCTTATCGATTGTTTTTGCTTATACACAACGAGAACAAATACAAAAGCATACTGACGCGTTTTGAGGGATTACACGTTTTACTTATTTCTGAAACTTTATCTAAAATATGCTGGAAACAAATATGTACTTTTGCGAAGTCTTGTCTTTAAATACGATTGCCTACGTTAACGTGTCGCGTGTTCACGTTGCAGTGCAACCAGTGCGGCAAGTCTTTCAAGCGTTCGTCGACGCTCTCCACTCACCTGCTGATCCACAGCGACACGCGCCCCTACCCCTGCCCCTACTGCGGCAAGCGCTTCCACCAGAAGTCGGACATGAAGAAGCACACATACATACACACCGGTGAGTACTTTGTCGTTGTAGGACATCCTTAAAAATGCTGTAAAGCACACCCTATATATTTCGTAATTTGAATACACGTACATGCATTGTATTTCTTTGTGTTTTTTTGTGTGTTTTTTGTTTGTGGGGGTTTTGGGGTGGGGTGGGGACGGTGAGGTGAGGAAGGGGCGGGAAAATGACTCTGAAACTTAAGTAATTATACACAAGACACAAGTGCAAANGGGCGGGAAAAATGACTCTGAAACTTAAGTAAGTATACACAAGACACAAGTGCAAACCATATTGTAACCAGGGCATCATACCAAATACATGGGCAAATGTACAAAGGCATCACAGCATCACACAAAGCACAAGGGGAAAATAACACTGGTACCAGGATGGCATGTTTCTAAAAGTAGCACCTACAATTCAGCGGTCACTCAGTGTAATTTATAATCTAATGCATAATGCATTTTAAAGTTCATGAAAAGAGCGAACAGAAAACCGGTTACTGCATCCAGTCGCTATAGTTATTAAATGTCATTTGTAATATACCTCGGTTTCAAAATAGTATACAATAACCGTATTCCTAATTCTAATGTATTTAAACTCAGTTTAAAAATATGTATGCTTTTGTATATACAACTTAGTAACGGACACAACGACATTTTAATATATTTCGGTTTAATCGATACGGTTACGTGTCTTTAACATATAAATAATGTCTTTAAATTCATGTATATTCAATATAAGTTAGTATTATTTTTGATACTATAGATTATTCAATAATGGAAGACGCAAATGACTTTATAAAAACGCAACTTCAGAAGGGTATCGCGATAATATATTTATGACACATACTTTATAATATACGTAGAGTTGTTTGAGTGCACTATAAATTAAAATCCTATTCTAATTCATTTATGTCACTGAACCATCATACGTGAATATGCGTGTGGTTACCATGAAAACCACGACTTTGTCACTTGCTTAGTGTGTCCGTGTGTGACATAACCTCTGTGAACGACCTTTAACGTGGAACCATAATCAGACGTTTAAAGGTGGGTCCGTATTTAGCTCAGTATGTACGTGTACTTTACAGGCTATTTGTAGAGAGGTTCACGGATTTTGAGATTTTTTATTTAGCTACACATTATTGCATATTCATTGTACACACTATCTTGATAAAATGTTTCTGTCACGAACATCATAAGGCAGGTACTAGGGATTGCTTAGCAGTATTGTCATAAGTAACTTACATGCAGTTCTTTACATTTCATGTAAATTACATTTACAAAAATATCGGAGGTATTTCACCTAAATAAGTACACACGTCAGAACAATGCCTATTCCATCACTTATTTTATCAAGAAAATATTAATAGTACTATTTTGATAACATCGTTAAATACAATGCCAAATATATTTTTTTTGTCTTAACACGCCCCCGTCTGGATTCGAACTCCCGCCTTAAAAATCAAGCACCTAAATGAGAATATTCCACCAACGTACCGTTAAAAATAGTGCCCATGCGTATCAAGCGTTACTTCATGTACGTTTCATTTATAACGATTTTACTACAGCCCTACAACATGACAACATTTTTTTATAACTAGAAATATAAATATTTTACTCAGCGTTGATAAATAGGACACCTTAAAAGATAATATTGTTTTTGGAAATATCACACCGTACTAGTAGCCGTCGATATGATATGACAACATTCTTACTTTTTTTTATTTATTTATAAAGCTGATGAACATATTTAAAACACGTTCATTGCTCATACATAATTAGCAAATATCACCAAGAAAATAAAACGTTTTGTCAATGTAATGCGTTTATCTGAAATATGAATGGTGTGCTCATCATGCTCAACATCACATGGAAGCCTCAGTTATATCATATCAGATAACAGATACTAATGCTGATATGGGATGAAATTGTGAGACTTCAAGTCGAAATACTACTACAATACTTGTTTACGAACTACACCAGTTCGCCAACCTTTTTTTAATCTTAAAAAATCACGAACACTTTCAGAGCTGGAATATCCGAGTGTTGCATATTGCCAGTTGATTCGATTAGAGTCCAGTAAAACAAATCACGTTAAAATGGCCGCAGATGTTGTTGGGTTAAAGAAAAGTACCTAATGCAGTTACACCATCAATTAATCACGGAGCCTCGCGAGTGATGCACAGTTAGTACTTGTGCCGTGAAGACGGTTGGTTTCTGTGATTTGAAGGTCGCTCCCAGTGATAATCAGTGTGTTTTCTAATTCGATTACAGTTTCATTAGTAAAACATGCAACTCTAATTTTCAATTTGCGTCCTTGATTATTGCACATCCGTGCGTAGAGTTCGAGTTGTTTTGGTAAGGTGGGCGTTGTTGATTTAGTTTAAAATGCATTTTTGGCACCATACATCACGCAATTTAAGTTAAATTAATCCGTGCCATGAAGTTGTATTGTTTTATTCTGTACCGTTGTATCATCCCAACGTTTAAGCTTAGAGCTCTAGTGAATATTTTATGATTACTCAAACGCTAATTCGATTGACAGAATATGTTGAATTCATGATCATAAAAATTAAGGCATTTGGGCTACTTGTAGAAGTGAACCTGTAACCATGGTAACTGTAACTGTTGTATCAACATCAAACATGTCTGGAACTGCCACCGGAATAATTGTGGCGTGTTCTGAGAAAACTGGGCAAAATGCTTGTGCGTAAAGTGTCATCCCAGATTAGCCTGTGCAGTCCGCACAGGCTAATCCGGGACGACACTTTCCGCCTAAACTGGATTTTCGCTAAGAAGAGACATCATTTAAACGAAAAATTCCATAAAAGCGGAAATTGTCGTCCCTGATTAGCCTGTGCGGACTGCACAGGCTAATCTGGGATGACAATTTACGCACAAGCATTNCTGATTAGCCTGTGCGGACTGCATAGGCTTATTTGGGATGACAATTTACGCACAAGCATTATGCCCAGTTTTCTCAGAACACGACACAATTTCAGAGCAACAATAGCAGTCGACACACATGAAACCGAGCGAAGACACGTAACATGGTCGTAAAATAAAAATGCTCGCAAAATGTTTCAAAACCCAAAACTAAATCTGTCAGAACAAATTTTAGAAGCTTCCACGACCCGTACCCCACCCTCCTGACTGCGCTTTTGGGAATTCTGATTTCCAGTAGCCAAATCGGAGTGATTGAACGAAACGTAAATTGTTTCCTCACCCAGAGACGGCGTGCGATTCTGTACAGACTCACCCAGCAATCTGAGTGGAATAGAAATGACCGTAAATATCTGCAATTTACATAAATCCGTCTCTACTCGCGTTAAAACGTTGTAATGAAATAGCAATAACGCGCCGTGTTTGGTCACTTTAGGGACCAGCGTTCCAGAGTCAACAAATAACACAATTAGGCATGTAACGGTGTAATTATTTGTCGCGGTCTACAGGGACAAATCCCGATGCTACGCTTTATTTGACAATGCTGATTTTCGCTGCTGCCTGATTATCACAGATATTGGCGAGGATAAATTGAATTTCTTATGTTTAGTGATAGGCGTTCGAGAAGTGCCATTCCCTGAACAAATTTATGTCGAACCTAATATTTGATTTACTGCATATCAGACCTAATGTAGCCTCCCATAACACTGGATTCTGGCGCTCGATCAGTGCTTATTAGTTCAAAGCGGCAGTGGTTTCCTACACAGATTTGTACCAGGGCTTGAAGTGATGAAAGCCAGGTCTCGAAGTCGTGCGATTTCAAATGAATTAGAACGAGTACTGTATAATTTTCATGTCGCTGTCTGTCATACACCGGAAGACTGGCAATGTGTGACAACCCGTGGACTTTTAAGAACTTTCTAATTCAATTTCAGGCGTTATTCGTTCTTTTGCTATGTATGTAAACGTTTAGACACGCGTTAACGCAAACAAATTAGTTACGTGATTTTTCAAGAACAAATTTAATACACGTTGAATTCATTTGGAGAAACCGTAACTCTCGTGCGTGCGTACCGAATAAGCCCAAAGGTTAAGCAAACCCTACCTAACTGACGCATACACGCGCACACACAATGAACAGTGATCGCATTGTGCAATCGAAGGGTCATTTCGGATAAAAATGTTTGTCTTCAGTTCTAAACGTTCAAATTTAAGACAATTTTTCAATCACGTCACTGAGAAAAGTTTTCATTTCAATGTTTCATATAGACTAGATCATGTACTGATTTCCTCAAATGAACCGCTATTCCTGATTTGGTAGAATCCTTATCAGACAATGACTTGCACACTAGTACACTGACAGTTTCGGCAAGTACTCAATCACAGGGACGTCTCAATCTCGCCTGAGTGACGGTAACTGGTACATGTACAGTAACCATATATGGCATTCTAAGTACTCTTTCCACGTCTTATCAAAGATTTCGTAAACGTTCCGCAGATTTTCACAACAAGTCACATTGCACTAAAACTACAGGTCGTTTACATGTAATTCTTGTTGACCAGTATATACCTTTATCATAACCTTGTGTGAAAGCTCAAATGGTAATAAAACCGTTGGCATTCAACAATTACAATTTATTGCAGTAAAATAAGAACATATCACTTACTTTAATCTCTCACTTTTCTCTTTTGATGCAATCATTGGTTTCCATGGTAATCTGCAGTATCATGTACCGATAATCTTGCTCAAAGTGACCGTTGGACACCCACCTACAAATAATCTCTTGAATAAATGAATACACATTCCTTTATATTTTAAGAAAACAAATATCTTAAAAACAGTCAGCATTTATCCTGATGTTGAAAATAAAGGTTGAAAAGTAACGTTTCTAAATAATTAAATTGAAAACAAAGGATATATTATTGATGGTGTTAAATATATATAAATGTATATTTAAACTGCACACTTATGTACGTATATATAAATGATACTACATAAGCTAATATTATATGTATTATTATATGGTATATTAAAGGGATGTCTTTAACATTAGTATGTCCTTCACGATTGAAATATATGTTATGTTAGTATTTCATTAAGACGCAGTTTTCTTTCCGCATATTCAAATCAAACATATATCTATTTGCGTTTCTAAATGAAATATCAAGACACGATTCTTTTCGAAAGAAAAATTATAAAAAATGTGTAATTAATAGCAAACAGTCAAATGTCAAAAGTTGAAAGCCTATTTTGGCTTTCGATGACAATTTCCAGACAGGCTCAACGCACACTGAACTTGATATCCCACAAAAAGGAATGTATTACGATGAAAGAAATGTTTGTGCTGGAACGCTGGCTTATGCAAAACACAAACATTCGAAATGTTTGTATGTCAATATAAAACTACATAACATGACTTTTTGTTAGTATATCCGGGTATGCAACAACAGGAATAGCAATAATAACATGGTATAAATATATAACTGTACATACTGCAATATGAAAGAAATGGTTAAATGTAAGAACCCCGCCGCTCAGTAAACACGCTCTGGCTTACAATAAGGGACATGCACACAATATATGAGTCGCGCTCTGAGAAAAGGGGGTTTAATGCATGTGCGTAAAGTTTCGTTCCAGATTAGCCTGTGCAGTCCGCACAGGCGAATCAGGGACGACACTTTCCGCTTTTATTGTATTTTTCGCTTAAAGGAAACTTCTTCTTGAGGAAAATCCAGTTTAGGCGGAAAGTGTCGTCCCTGATTAGCCTGTGCGGACTGCACAGGCTTATCTGGGACGACACTTTACGCACATGCATTAAACCAACTGTTCACAGAGCGCGGCCAATATTGAATAGGAGAGTTGAGTGTGGAACTGTTGTACCCGCTCATTGTTTCTATGTGAGATACGATAGCTTCACGCTCAACATTGCGCTAGCATCGTTGCAAAACGCAATTCTGCATCCATATACATTTTCAATTTGACCAATGCAGTAGTTATTCGTGTCCACTGGTGGGGTATTACTCCAACATTTTATTGGCTGCTGATAAAAACAAATGCCGGTCAAATCCTGGGTTAGACAACATCGCCGAAATATACTGTATACTTTCAGGCTAGATCTATGTCGAATGCGTGTACATCAGTGCCAATTAAAAGGTTGTGTACTTTTCAGTTAATTAAGGCATTTACTTTTCAGCATCAACGGATATATAGTCTGCGCGTTTTTTTTTTACAAAATCAATCATTTTGCAAAAAGCATAGCCTGTGTGTTCTTCTCAGCACCGAATTTCTGTCTAACTTCAGACTCAATCTCTATGCATTTACTTTAAAACCCCAAACCAGTTTCTTGTATGCTTTCAGGCGAGAAGCCCTACAAGTGCAGCCATTGCGGGAAGGCGTTCAGTCAGTCCTCCAACCTGATCACCCACTGCCGGAAGCACTCCGGCTTTAAGCCGTTCACTTGCGCCAAGTGCGGCCGGGCGTTCCAACGAAAGGTCGACATGCGCCGCCATCTTGAAACCCAACACGGCGAGGAGAAACTGTCACCGGAAATGTTCACCCTCTCGATGTCACGTGACACAGTTTTGCGCCCGCCGACTGATTCCGGTGTTTCGATGGATTTCAGCAACCAACGCGCCTCTGTTATTGTTTCGTAATTATGATGTGACATTGTAACTATATAGTGCGGTTACCGGTTTGAAGAGTTAGATCTGTAAAACGGATCTGTTGGAGAGACTAGATTTTACTGGCATTTCTTTTGTATAAATCACACGAGTGAAAAAAGATAATTGTTTGTGAACATATGCTTAATGGCTGGACACAGTGAACTATTTCTTATTCTTTCCAATTTTAAATGAATTAAAGCTATGAACTATGACTTCTGGGCGTCAAGAAACATGTAATACGTCTTTTGAAGCGACGATGTTTATGTACATGGAGTGTGAGTTGGGTAATACACACACTTTCAAAAGTGATTAATAACAAATGAACTGATATGAAAATGTAATGTATTCCTTTTCGGAAGTTGTAGAATAACTTTGCTTTAATGTAAAATATATGAGCCTCGCTCTGGGAAAACGGGGGTTAATGCATGTGCGTAAAGTGTCGTCCCATATTAGCCTGTGCGGAATGGGAAACTTTCCGCTTTCATGGATGTTTTGATTAAAGAAAGTCTCTTCTTAAAGAAAATCCAGGTAAGGCGGAAAGTGCCGTCTCTGATTAGTCTGTGCAGACTGCACAGGCTAATCTAGGACGATACTTTACGTACATGTATTAAACCCCGTTTTCCCAGATCGAGGCTCATATATTTATGCTCATATGTTTGTGTATGCACATGTTCTTGTTTTACCATGAATTGTTCACGGGATCTTTTAAAGGCAGTTACACGTTTTGTACAGTTCACAGTTTGTATTGAATTTGTTGCTTGCACGTGATGTGCTATTTTACTTATTTATATAATGATTAAATTATTACACACAGCATGAACAATTGTTTGTTTCCTTAAAATCCCAAGAAAACCTTCCCAAAATAGTAGTAAGTAACATGTGAGTTATTTCCCTTACTTAAATAGAATAACACCGCACATCGGACATTCGATCCCCGTTTCCGAAGACCGTTAAGCTGCTTATACGGAAAGATTTAGTGTAAGAAAAGTTTGTTTTTCCTATTAACGAAAATTTTCACATTACATTTTATTATGAAAATATTTACGTGTCTAGAAGAACCATGTCACAAAAGCTATGCTATCTAACGTATCAATATTTTTCTAACGCACGCTCAATGAATTTAATTCGCTATTTAATGATGTGCACCTTAAACCAGAGTTAAGTTAGATTTAATACATTCCTTGCAACCTATAACCATTGTCGAATAAGACCAACTGACCAAGGTGGTCTATACTAAGTAATATAAGAATATGGAGATTTGAGAACACTTAAACAAATCGCTGCTTGGATTGTTTGGCTATGATGGCACAGAGTTTTGAAGTCATCGACCGTGCTGTTTGATTGTTATTAATTAAACTGATTTAGAACTGATGGACTGTAATTCAGTAATTCAGCTTTTGAGCTTGAGTTGAATTACAGTATACAATTCAACAAAACTCTAGGATTAACTTAACTGTGATAAGAGTAAAAATGGTCAACATACAAAAGAATCGGTGATGCGATGTATTGAAACAATATGCGCGTTTCAATCCTTTTCACTTTAACTATACAGTATACAAACGAACAAGCGTATACTACGAATGCCAAACTCTGTGAACAAGCCTCTGTACTAATGTAGCTACAACACATACTCCTATAAAAGAAGGTAATGATATAATACTGAATACAAATCAATGTGAACAAGCCTCTGTACTAATGTAGCTACAACACATACTCCTATACAAAAAGGTAATGATACGTAATACTGAATACAAATGAATGTGAACAAGCCTCTGTACTAATGTAGCTACAACACATACTCCTATAGAAGAGGTAATGATACGTAATACTGAATACACACATTTCAAAACACACGATTTGAACAAAACAAATAAAGTCAAAGTACATGTTAAATGAGGCGTTGTGTATTCTTTAATCGTTGTACAGTTCTGCGTCAATTTAACTCGCCAATTATATGCAAGTGTTCCAAATAAAATATACATTAGGGCTAAACGCTATAAACTAAAGAAATCGCCGCGCTCATAAGAATTTCTTATCCTTTTAAGATTTATAATTAATAAGACATTCAACATACTGACACTGTGGTGGGCTGTACAAATATTATTTGTTGAACTATAAAAACAGGAAAAGATTTCTTAACGAAATCTTAACGTGTTTTTCTTACCAATCAATCCATTATTTATTTACCGAAGTAAATATGTTTTCAATGCTCCATTAAACAAATCTTATGTTACGAAGTCGCAATTAATGTAGCATAATAAGTAAATTTCTTACTTAAAGAGTGACTTTGAAATAAAAACGGATACATATCCTTGATATGCACTTAATTTTTGTTCACTTTGTATACAACACCATTACTTGATAACATTTTTGATACCTATTTATTTGATTATCTCTGGTGGATCACAGTTAAGAACTAGTGAAACAAAGTTATCGATTTACATTTTTAAAGGAACATATTTGTCAACGGGATATAACTAAAATACCATAAATTCAGCATTTTGAGCAAAAATAAAAAAATATTACTGTTTTTTAATAATGCTTATTTTTTTGTCAATTTATTATTGAATATATTATATATTCCTTATTCTGGTTGTGCCAACCTTGAAAATATGTATTTCAATGATCATTCTTGGGTAAAACGTTTACAGTATTATATTAACCCTTTGCATGCTGGGAAATTTGTCTTCTGCTAAAATGTCGTCTGCTGAATTTCTAAAATTAGCATTTTCTTCGATTTTTTTTCAAAGAATACTATCAGAGTAGCAAACAGTTTGGATCCTGATGAGACGCCACGTTCTGTGGCGTCTCATCTGGATCCAAACTGTTTGCAAAGGCCTTCAAAATCCGGTTCCAGCGCTCAAAGGGTTATACTTGCACAGTTTTACAGCTTTAAATATTTCGAGAAAATACCCGTTTATATATGTCAGTTAAATGTATTGGGAAATAACTTATAATATACATGCATTTCAATTCATTTACACAGTGGTTAATATGTTGTACCAATGTTAAATTTGCATTTGAATTGTTAAAGTGTGTGTCTCAAAAAAAAATAAAAAAATGTACAAGTAAAAGTAAAAATTATAACTCGTGACAATCTGTTCTCTATGTTACTTACTTACTTACTAACTGGCGTTCGCAGTTCTCTACGTTACAATTGCATTGACTCAATTAAGGAATTATTAACTGTGGCGTGAATACGTACCAGGTTACATTTGTTTATATCCTGGAATTGACAAAAACATATGTCGGATTTACTTGTTTAGCATGTGGTCAATATAGCAATCTAACACATTCGTGTACTGCTTCCCTGTCTATATTTCGTTTAAGAAGCAGCAAAGCGCCTCGTCATTATATATAACATCAAAACTATAGTAACTTTTTTCACTGTGTAAATAGTGCAAACATTTTAGGTTCTGAAAAAATCTTCATCACGAATAGAAATGGGATGTTCATATTCATAATAACATTCACAGCAACAATAATAAATAAATAAAAATGAGAGCTGAACGCACTTTAATACTTCGCCTTTTTATTAATTTAGTTCAATTGCGTTTTTCGCTGAGGCCGTCTAAGCCTTGGTTGTGACCTTTATTGACCTTATAAACAGCCAATGAAATATAAGAGAAATATCCCACCAGAAGACCCGAATGCATAATTCAGAAGATTGCATTGGATAATTTGAGAGAATTCCTCCGAAGCTTTGTCTTCGTATCTTTTTCGCGGTTAATAAAAAAAATCAATTGTTAATAAGGTCCATCTCTTTACATTATTTACGTTTATTGACTGTTAAATGTTTCATGCTTAACATTGGAAGGCTCTTTTTTCACTGAATTAGCTTATTTTTCATTAAATTAAGATATTAACAATCGCCCATTTAAGTAAACCCCCAGTCCCATATACGCGGGGTTGGACACGGCAGTCCCAGATCCCCCGGGTCAAGAACCGGGACGTACCGGGACGATCCGTGGCCTTTTGGGATTTTTGAGCGTCAGTGGTCGTCCAAAGACCATCACCCCGATTACAACACGGCACCCACACGTACCAACCCGGCAGCTACACGCCATCAACACGGCGCCCACGCGGACTGTCCCGGACAGTCACGACAGAGCTACGGATCTACACGACAGAGACATGGATTAACACGGACCAACACGGCATCTACACGGACCTACACGACAACAACTCGGACTAACACGGTATACATACGGACCAAACACGATCTGCGCTGGACCGACAATAATAAAAGCAGGTTGATTTTCGGTGATTCCATCATTCTGCAATCAAATCTCGAAGGTGTAACATCGTATACATTGCTAAAACGTCAAAAGCTACCTAAAACGAAGCGTATTGTCAAAGTGGGCCTTCCAGTTCCCAAAAGATCGTCACGAGCAGCATCCGCTACCGATGAAGAACAGCAGCAACAAGGAGAAATAAGCTCGAGGCCCAGATCAAGATTGCCATTACATTTACAAGTAGATCAACAACCATCTGTACCACCCACAGAAACTGACGCCTAAACACAAAAGAAGACGTCCCTCGTCCTTTTAGAGAAAAAGAAGGTCATCATGGCCGATTTGCTCAATGAGAACCCTATGTTGAACACGAAATGCATTTCTGCCTAATTCAAACCAAATAAATGTGTAGTCGGCGTCGACAAGGCCATGATAATTATAGAATGGTAATAGTTGTAGTAAAAGGAGCTGCAACATCGAGGACGATGCACGGCGATGTGCTTCTCGTCCAATACAGCAACACCGTTGTGCAACTTCTTGACGATGCTCTTCTACTCATCTAGCGTTTCAGGACAGGGCATGCATTGGTTCCTCAGCAAATTCTGCAAGTACGCATCGCAGACCCGAAGGATGATATTGGAAATGGTGCTGTGTGCGACCCTAAAGCAATACATCAGACAATGGTAACTGTCCCCGATGTAAGGTACCGCAATGTTTTTGCAAACTTAATGCCAGCTGTCAGATGCTTCATGTAGTTTTACTTCTTCGGCTTTATTATTTGCTAAATACATGTCAGGATCTCTTGGTATATATGATAGCCCATTTGCAGGGTATTAAAGAAGCCTTTGCGTCTTTCTTGAGTTCGTCCATCAGCCGTACGTAATCACCCAGGCATGGTCGTCTGGCGAGCTATTGTCTGACCCAGATCGTTCTCCTTTTCATTCTATTCACTGGTTAAGATAAATATCTTTTCGCGAATTTTCTATTCCTCTGTCCTAGCTTCGCTTTAGCAATCAGGCTACGGTTTTAAACCTGCGCTTTTTGCAGTAGAAGCTGGCATCTCATCAGCATCAGCTTGTCCTCAGTCGTCATCTCATCGCCATCGCCCATGTTGCATCGTCGGTAGCACAGGAGACAACCGTATAGCTGCCGTGAAGGTCAGGGGGCTGAAATGTGTTCCCGGACTGTCAAGGACGGACATGGACAAACAAGGCATAACAACGGTTGTCACTGGACACTATACGGCTGTCCCCGGACCCTACACGGCAGCCACACGGACCATCCCGGATGGTGCTATCATCCCGGATCGTCACGGATCAACACGGTAGTTTTGAACTACCCAAAACTGCCGTTTGGCCTCCCGGAGCGCCAAGGACATTCCCGGACATCCAAGGACCTACACGGATCGACACGGAGCTACACGGCGGCTACACGGTTCACATGCCGGATCATCCCGGGTATGAACCGTGTTTATCCGGCATCTGTATGGGACTCGGGCTTAAGTAAGAATAGTGTTTAGAAGGCCGATTACACTTTCCTCTTTTATGGATTTTTTTCGTTATAAGGAAGTCTCATCTAAACAAAAATCCAGCAAAGGCGGAAAATGTCGTCCCTGATTAGTCTGTGCTGACTGCATATGCTAATATATGAAGATACTTTACGCACATGCGTTAAGTCCGGTACTCCCAGAGACCGACTCGATTGTTTTCATATTAAAAAAGAATCGTATATTTCATGAAGAACTGTTCACGTACTTGTTTGAAAAAATGAAGCGTGTCGCTTTAAGCGATTCATTAAATAGAGAAATACAAAACATTTCATTTATCTTAATACAAGGTCTGTGTATTAATCAACAACACAATTCCATTGTTATTCTTGGAGGAAAGCGTGCATTGAGTAAAATAAGTAAAGAGCCAATGGCAGTATTTCTTTCTGTGGCGAGCGTGTACATTGCAGTTGTTTGTACGATGATGTATGGGACGAATTGCTTATTTAAAAAGACAGAATGTTTTATTGACGTAAACTTTACAGTTTTTTTTGTCATTTACGAATAGTTCTTCATATCTTTATGAATATTTAATAGAAAGTTGCGTTTGTTACATTTTAATCTTAGCACGCATCAAGATGGAGCGACTGTTTATATTTGTTGTGATGTTAGCCGGTGAGTGAAAAAAAAATGATTTCGTTAGTTCACCATTTGCTTTACCAGTATCGCTTAATTAAAAACGGTTGCATCGGTCATTTGTAAAATAAATGTGTCGCAAACGATTGTATTACAAACACAATGTGAAAAGGACTTGATGTATACTAGTACATTATGTTCAAACATAATACTAACAATACTAATAATAATTATGATGATGATGATGATGATGATAATAATAATAATAATAATAATAATAAAATAATAGTAGAAGTAGTAATAATGATAAAAATAAATAAATAATAATACTGATAGTAATAATAATACCAATATAGATAAAATAATAATAATAATAATAATAATAAATTGATAATTATATTTGTGTTGCAGGATACAGTTTAGCCGTTCCCCAATCAGGTGTGTATTTGAGTTGCATTTCTCTTACTCTAGATGAATTATTTTCCACAAGTTCGCAAACATCAGGATTCCAAATGCACATGTTAATAGTTCTTTATTTTCATATACAATTGTATGAATTTACCATGGTCGTTTTACAAGGAAAGTTTTACAATAATAGCATTTTTTTCTTTTACGAATAAAAAGCGTGTTATGTGTAAATGTATTATGAATTTGTTATTTCGATTCTAGTGTAAATGCGTTATTCAAATCCAATATACGCAGATTGCCTTGCGCCCTCTGTGGATCCCGACGGATCGACGCCGGCAACATGCGGCGGTATTGTTGGCACTCGGTGCCCGTCGCCGTCGGACTCCTGCGAGTTGCCTATCGGGGTACTCGGGTAGGGGTACTGCTGTGTGGCATGTGGTTCTAACGCAGCGCATCCCACTTCCGCCTGCCTTAATCCCCGGGACTTCCGCCGAGGTGAACGTTGCGTGAGACCCGTCAATAACGGGCTTGCGAGAGGGGTGTGTTGTCGTAATAACGGCGGTACGTATACAAGTGATCTATGTCCTCACCCTGTTTGTAAGTTGAATGTTTTCGTCGTATTCAACTGTAGTCCTGTATACGCAGTCATTTTACTAAATCACTATTTTCTTCGGGAATCTGTTTTACTTTAACTTCGTTCACATGCGACTTTGGACATTGCCCATACTTGAGTCACAGGTAGGAGGAGAATGGTCGTATGAAAATTCCATTCCCAAAACAAGTTAATTTGCTGAGTTGGGAATCGAAATAGCGTTCCTCGGATTATAGCTCAAAACTGCTCTGATGAGTTTATACAATACGGTTCAAAGGTTATTGATCACTGCTTATATGCGGGCGTTAAGAAGTAGAGCATAATAAATAGCATGACCTACATTGTCTTGAAATCGCATAGTACGCTAGCAAAAGTGATCGTGGCAGTGTGTAATGTATTTAACACGTACGGACACCGATACATTATTTTATTCTGTTAATATGCTACCTTATATAGATGGACAATATAAGTTTCCAGAAATATTTGTTTCATCCATGACAATTTCTAATTGCAGGTTACTAACGGAACGTCTGGTGTCTGCCTGGTCTCGTCGATGGAACGCTTCTCCGGATAACTAATGCATTTACTAACTGAAATAAAGATAAATAAATAACGTTTTACATTTAAAGGCTTGTTGATGTTGTTTTCCACTCTAACCAAACTGTTCCCAGCATTCACATGTGTTGCTTACTCGCGGACTTTTTTAATTGTTAGCTTATGGAGTTTGTCATTATATATCCTCCATATGCGAGTTTACCTAGTGTTTTTTTTTTATACCAGGGAGGCTTATAGTAATCGCATCGACCGCCCATCCGTCTTTCTGCCCTTCAGTCCTTCTCGCTTCTTTTGGGGAGCATGACTTAGGAAGTATGGAAGTGACAAATGACTTCATATAACGATAGAGGGCTTTAATTGGAAATGCACAGTACAAGAACCATAACTATTTCTTCAAGAGATAAGGAATTGTCACTATTTGTTTCTTTATGTTGTGCTTTTGTATTGATGGTATTGGAATAAATCTTCCTACAATGGAAGAGGACAAAGAAAGAAAGTTTACAGTACAAGAACCACAACTCTCTTGTCAGAAGTTTTGGAGTACTAGTAATTTCCCTTTGCTTATTTTTGTTTAGTATATTTCCCATTTAGAGCACAACTCTGCAAGTATTGATCGTATACAAACCAACTTTCATATAATGATAGATGGCTTTAAGAGGAAATGCAAAGTTCAAGGATCGTAAATCTCTCTTCATATTTTTTTACCATTTGTTAATGTTACATATGCCAAGCATAAATTCATAACAAATGAAGGATTATAATAAAAAATATAATATTGATAATTACAATGAAAGGAAGTGCTGGGTAGAAGAACAATAACACTTTCTTTAGTATTTATGGTGTTATCGTCTTTTGCTCATTTGTTTGTGAAGAACATACCTACCGGTACATTCTGTATTTTTTTGTACAAAGCAAAACGCGAAAAGTATTGAATGCATTCAAATGGAACTTTATATATTGATACAGGTCTCTGAGATGACGTGCAACGTAAAAGTATTGTATTCAATATGTATTGTTATTGAGTGAAAGCGCAATAACTTTCTATTCAGTGTTTTCGGAGTTATTGCCCTTGATATATATTTCTTTTGCAGAGCCAAAATACAGTTTGTACTTTTTATTGCACATATCAAAACTCAAACTAGCAATGAGTCCCAATGACATGGATTCCAGCGTTATATTTCACTAGACACAGAAACGAGAATTGTCTGCCACACTTAATGTGAACGGTTAATACAGAAATTAGGTACCAATCATTTGTTACATAAACCATATTTCACATACATATAATGGTCCTTTAAGGAAGCACCATAGTTGGTGCATACATTATGTCTTCTTGAAATGATGAAATTGTTATTAGCTTACACTCTATAAAGACTCTAGAATTGATTGTCACATGAAAATCTGCTATCACTTATACCTTATAAGTACAATTCACACACTTCAATGTCCACTGTGACCTGGACCTTGAAGCAACCGACATATCTTGGCAACGCGACATATCGTCCAGATATTATGATTATTTCTGTCATTTATTTCGAAATCCTATAATGCACGACAAACTTATTGACAATATATGGAAAAAGCACATCCAATTATCCACTGACGGCTTGACCTTTAAGCAAGCAACATGGTTTTTCATGCGACGCGTCTTCTTCATATGAATAATTAATAAATTTGCGCTAATTTATGTTGAAATCCCACCACGAACAACAAATTTATGGGCCAAACACGAACATATACTTTCCCCTAATACATATAACGAATATGCAAACATTTCAAGCATCCACTGAGATCTTGACCTTGAAGCAAGCGACATGGGTTTGCATGCGATACGTGTTTTGATATGATGATCCTTTGTGCAAATTTACAGCGAAATTCCATACACAACAAACTTATGGACAGAACATAATCATTCATTTTCATTATATACATATAAGAAATATGCAAACATTTCAAGAGTCAACTTTCACAATTACCTTTAAGCGAGCGACATGGTTTCTATTGTGATATCTTGTTGGAATACCATCATTAATTAATAACAAAGTTATAGGCCTAACGCAAACATGTACTTTCACTATATGCATATACGGAGAAAGCAACAACTTCAAGAGTTCACGTTGATCCTGACCTTTAAGCAAGCGACATGGTTTTGGTTGCGTTACTATATTTGATATTTTCTATGATAAATATCATATAAAATCATGTCTTTATGTCGTAGATTAAATTGTATTTGATATAAACTTAGTATATAAGTAAACAAAATTCGCACTAGATCCATAAATCAAATGTCATTGTTTTATCAGGTATAGCATTTCATTCATTCATTAATTAGAAAACTTGTGTTAAATTTATGAAATTTAAATAGCTGTATATAATATATATATAGATAAGTGTAATATTATTTTTTAAGTGTTTTAAAGTTTTATTAAATAAAAACCAGGTATTTTCACAACTAATAGCATCGTGGTGCACGATTATTACTAATCATAAACTAATTATTAACCCCTGTCAAACATCTAGTTCGTATTGGTCCGTTCTTTTTATTTTGTGATGTCTATTTTGTCAATGTGTCGTTAAGACAACACATTGAACAAAATATAAACTCAATAAATCCTTGCAAGGTTCCGCGCGATTTCGACCGCAAAACGTTCGCAAAGTAATTTGAAACATTGGGTAAAAGTTTAAAGGTAAACAAACATTTAACGGTGCGTACGGCATTATAAGAATTGTAAACAGTTCAATTGCGTTCGGCGTTTGTTTCGAGTATTAAGCGGAATATCGAGTGCGGTGTACACACATGCAGTTATTGAGGGGCAGTTGTAATCTGACAGTCGGTGTTGTTAAGAATTAGAGTATAACGGTAGTTAGTTTTATTCTAGTAGAACGGAGGATTAGTCCTCGTGAAAGTGAATGCCGATTTAGAGTTTTGTAGCAATTTGGAGAGGTTGATTTTAGGTGAGATATTTTGAGTTGTGTATTATCGGGACTGGTTTAAAAATAAAACATTATTATAGGAGAAGTTCGCATTGAGTTACTGATCATGAGGACGTCGTGCAGCAGTTGTTTCCCTTGACTCGATTAATTTAACTGTGGTTACGCCCCTTGTATATTATCCCACAGAAATAGTGTGCATTTAACTGAGCGCAGAATTAAAATAAATGATTATATAGAAAGTTTGGTTGCTCACTATGTGATTATTATCAAATAANCATTCTCGCCATCGCGTTCTCGCACTCTGGTCATCGTATTCTCGCACTCTTGTCATCGTATTCTACGCACTCTCGTCATCGAACTCTAGCGTTCTCGCATTCTCGCCCTCTGGATTGTAATGTGTAACCACGGTGGCACTAACGGTATTCCGTAAGAAGGTCCGAATGCATAATTTTGAAGATTGCTGGGGATAATTTGAGAGAATTCCTTTAAAGTTGTCTACGTATCCTTTTCGCGATTAATAAAACACAATTGTAAATAAGGCCCATCTCTTAACTATTTCAAAATGGCGAACTGTTGTAAATGACTATTCATTACTTTATTTTTACAAGGAATTGTTACCCTTTTTCGAAAGATCCATGTATTTAGACAAAATTGAAAATTCGAAATTTAGAAACATAATAGCAAAATTGAGATTGTCTTCTCATGTTCTATTTATAGAAACTGGAAGGCACCAAAACATTCCAAGAAATGAAAGAACACGTACATTTTGTACACTTAATGAAATTGAAGATGAGTACCATTTTGTTCTTATATGTCCTTTATATGATAATATTAGAAACACATTCATATCTGATTTTTACGGAAGAAGACCAAGTATGTTTAAATTTGTATGATTGTTGAATGAGACTAGAAAATCTATATTGATACGTCTAGCTAAATTCTGTATTAAAGCATTTAAACTTAGAGTCTATATATAGGCTTATTAGAGAATAGCTTTTTTTCCCCCAGAATTGATAGTTTGTATATATATATATTTTTTTTACCACATTTATATAGCGCCCTTTTCATACAGTATGTGCGTTCAGAGGCGCTTCACCTTTTCCCCCTGATCACTGGGTAATAAGTCGTCTGTTAACATCTTGGCGCAGTATGCAGCCACGTCACATTGGCTTATTTCCCTCACAGGTATCCATTTATACACCTGGGTGGAGAGGAGCAGATGTGGGATAAATTTCTTGCCCAGGAAAAATTTCAGTGGTCAGGGCGGGATTCGAACCAGGGACCTCTCGATCTCTAAGCCAGCGTCCTACCATTAGACCACTGCTCCCACAGTATAATTTCTAACTGCATTTTTGTTCTCAATCAATAACGGATTTTAAACATTTACTTAACTAAGAGCCTTCTCTTACATATTACATTCTCACAGAAATCATATATTTGTAAAAATGCATATTTTTTTTTTGACGCGTGTGTATGCATGTGTATTTATGCTTGCTTTATTGTTTTTGACGATGGGCTGAATATGCTTAAGTCGCAAAAAAACTATTTGTTCTGTTCTGTTCTTAACATTGTTTACGTTAATTGACTGTTTTATGTTTCATGCTAAATCTTGAAAGGCTCTTTTTTCACAATATTAACTCATTTTCAATTAAAGTAAGATATTAAAAATCGTCAATTTAATAAGTAAGACCATTGTTTATTCGGCCGGTCGTTTCTTATTCAAAAACGAAATGACGCTTCCGCTCTTATGGATTTTTTTCGTTAAAAGGAAGTCTCTTCTGAACGAAAATCCAGTATTGGTGGAAAATGTCGTCCCCGATTAGTCTGGGCTGACTACACATGCTAATCTGTAAAGATGCCGTAGGCACTTGCATTAAGCCCGGCTTTCACAAAGAACAAATAAGTTGTTTTCACATTAAACATAATTTTTATATTTCATTTAGAATTTTTGACGTTCTTGTTTAAAAAATTAAAGCGTGTCGCTTTAAGCGTTTCCATAAACAGAAAATACAAAACACATCATTCATCTTAATACAAGGTCTGTGAATAAATCAACAGCACAATACAATTGTTATTCTTGGAGGGAAGTGTGCAGTGTGTACAACAAGTCAAGAGCCAATGGCAGTATTTCTTTCTGTGGCGAGCGTGTACATTGCGGTTGTTTGTACGATGATGTATGGGACGAATTGCATATTTAAATAGACAGAATGTTTTATTGACGTAAACTTAACAGTTTTTTGTCATTTACGAATAGTTATACATATTAGTATGTATATTTAAAAGAAAGTTGCGTCTGTTACATTTTTCTTAGCACGGATCAGGATGGAGCGACTGTTTATATTCGTTGTGCTGTTAGCCGGTAGGTGAAATGAAATTATGATGTCGTTAGTTCATTATTTGCTTTACTTATATCGCTTAATACAAAAATAATTAAGTGTTCGAAACGTTGCATCGGTCATTTGTAAAATAAATGTACTGCATACGTTTGCATTACAAATACGATGTTAAAGGGACTTGTTCACAGATTGGCATGGTACTAATAATTAACAAATACATAATAATTATAATAAATAATTGGAGTAATCGTCAATTTGAAAAATACATGTATTACTAATAAACAAACACAGAGACACGCTTACATAGACACATACACAAGACAGTGTTGTTGAATTTGTTTTCCAATCTCACCAAACAGTTCCCTTTAATTTGATATAAAAATAAAAACAATAGTACTGATAATAGTAATACTGATAATAATAATAATACTGATAATAGTAATACTGATAATAATAATAATAATAATAATAATAATAATAATAATAATAATAATAATAATAATAATAATAATACCAATTCACGTAATAATAATGATAATTAAAATACTAATACAAATAACAATTATTATGATTTATTATAAACAATATGATAATAATTATAACAATAATGATACTAATAATAATAATGACAATAATAATATTTGTGTTGCAGGATACAGCTTAGCCGTTCCCAAACCAGGTGTGTATTTGAGTTGCATTTCTCTTACTCTAGATAAGTTATTGTTCACAAGTTCATAAAAATCAGGATTCCCAATGCATATGTTTATAGTTCTTTACTCTCATATACAATTGTATGAATCTACCTTGGTCGTTTTATTAGGTAAGTTTAACAGTACAATTATAGCAAAATGTTTTTTTTTTCTTTTAGGAATAAAAAGGCATGTTACGGATATTGTGTATTTGTTATTTCGATTCTAGTGTAAATGCGTTAATCAAATCCAATAAACGCAGATTGCCTTGCGCCATCTGTGGATCCCGACGGATCGACGCCGGCAACATGCGGCGGTTTTCTTGGCACTCTGTGCCCGTCGCCGACGGACTCCTGCGAGTTGCTTCCGTCTTCGGACTTTGGTTACTGCTGCGTGGGGTGTGGTTCTAACGCACCGCCTCCCACTTCCGCCTGCCTTAATCCACGGGACTGCCGTCGAGGTGAACGCTGCGTTAGACCCGTCAATAACGGACTTGCGAGAGGGGTGTGCTGTCGTAATAACGGCGGTACGTATGAAAGTGTTTGTGTCCGTACCCTGTTTGTAAGTTGGATGTTTTCGTCGTATTCAACTGAAGTGCTGTCATGTAAAGCAGTCAGTTTACATAATCACTATGTTCTTCGGGAATCTTGTGTACTTGTACTACGTTCACATGCCGCAACTGGGCACTGCCCTACGTGACTCAGAGGTAGGGGGGGGGGAATGGTCGAATAAAAATGACCATTCCCAACACAAACCAACTGAGCAAGATGAGTTCATACAATACGATTCATCAGTTATTGATCGCTGCTTATATGCGGACGTTAAGAAGTAGAACCTAATAAATTGCATGACTTACATTGTCTATAAATCGCACAGCACGCTAGAAAAACTGATCGTGACAGTGTGTTATGTATGTTACACGAACGACCACCAATACATTATTTTATTTTGTTAATATGCTACGTTATATAGATTGATGATATAAGTTTCCAGAAATATATGTTTCATCCATGACAATTACTAATTGCAGGTTACTAAAGAAACGTCATGGACATGCCTGGTGTTGTCGATGGGACGTTTCTTCGGCGAACAAACGTCTTCATAAGCTGAGATAAAATAAATAAATAAATAAAATTGTATATTTATATGTTGTTGA
Organism: Dreissena rostriformis; assembly: GCA_007657795.1. NCBI lineage: Eukaryota > Metazoa > Mollusca > Bivalvia > Myida > Dreissenidae > Dreissena > Dreissena rostriformis. The sequence goes on from VMBQ01001382.1 coordinate 142,777, forward strand.
TATTATTGTCCACTCTTACCAAAAAGTTCCCTACGTTAACACGTGTTGCTTACTCGCGGACTATTTTAAATTCTGTTAATCACACTTGTCCTTTTATGTTCTTTTATATGACAGGGAGGCTCATAATAATCGCATCGTCCGTCCTTCCGTCTTTCTGTCCGTCAGTCATTCGTGATTTTATCGTTATCTTGCACAGACCGTAGTCAAATGATCACATGTACAACTAGAAATGGCGCGGAAGAGGCCGACGCGTATCCCCACACCGAATGTTTGACCTAGGTGTGCCCCAGGGTTGGTAATGGGGCCATGCATAGTCGAGATTGACCGTATTGTCATAGAGAAGTTCAGTATCAATTAGAAGTGAATTGGTGTAGAAATGAAGAAGTTATAGTAAAGGCAATTTTGGGTGGGTGTGACCTATGTGGGCAGGGCGCCCCAGGGTTGGTAATGGGGCCATGCATAGTTGAGATTGACCGTATTGTCATAAGAGAAGTTCAGTATCAATTTGAAGTGAATCGGTGTAGAAATGAAGAAATTATAGTAAAGGCAATTTTGGGTGGGTGTGGTCTATGTGGGCGGGGCGCCCCAGGGTTGGTTATGGGGCCATGCATAGTTGAGATTGACCCTAATGTCATAAGAGAAGTTCAGTATCAATTTGAAGTGAATCCGTGTAGAAATGAAAAAATTATAGTAAATGGAAATTTTTGGTGGGTGTGGCCTATGTGGGCGGGGCGCCCCAGGGTTGGGAATGGGGCCATGCATGGTTGAGATTGACCGTATTGTCATAAGAGAGGTCCAGTATCAATTTGAAGTGAATCGGTGTAGAAATAAAGAAGTAAATGTAAAATAACCTAAAAAAATGAGTGATAATTTCTGACGCGGCCCCACCCCAACCCCTATAACTTTTGACCCAGGGGTCAGATCAAAATTCCAAATAGTGCAGGGTCGCACATATGCTCATAGCTACCATGTGTGTAAGTTTCAAGGTTCTAGTGCTAATAGTGTAGGAGGAGATATTGGCCAGGACGGACGGACGGACGGACGGACGGACAGACAGACGGACGGACGGCGGAGATAACCACAATACCCCCACCTTTTTTTCAAAAAGTGTGGGGATAATGAACAATCAAAATCTTTACTATAACGGAGATATTCAAATTTAAAAAGTGTTGCGTTAAAAAGTCTCCAAGTGCGTGTTGCGTAAGAAAAGTCCCCAAGTGCAGGGACTTTATAGAAACTTCAGTGTCCACTGTTTAAATGCGACAAATTGTCCAGATATAATGATTATATATGCCAATTTATTTCGAAATCCCATAACGCACGAACAAGTTATTGGCATTATAAGGAATACGCACAACTCAAAGTGTCCCCTGACATCTTGACCTTTAAGCAAGCGACATGGTGGTTTTATGTCTTCTTGATATGATGATTATTTTTGCTAATACATGTACAATGTATATATTAAAATCCCATCACGCACAACAAACTTATGGGTCGGACATCAACATGAACCTTTACTATATACACATTAGGAATATGCAACAAATTAAAGAGTCCACTTTGGCCTTGACCTTAACGCGAGCGTCATGGTTTTTCTTGTGATATGTTGTTTTGATATAACGATACTGGCAAACTTATATTGACATCCCACCATTCACAAAAGAGTAATAGGCCGAGCGCAAACATGTACTTTCACTATATACATATAAGGAATACGTAACAACTACAAGATTCCACGTTGACCTTGAAGCGAGCGACATGGTTTTGCTTGCGATTCTATGTCTTGATTTGATGATAATTTGTTCAAATTTATTTCGAAATCTAATCATTCGCAACTGATGTATAGGCCGGACACAAACATGCACTTTCACTATATACATATTAGGAATATGCACAAACTACAAGTGACCACTGCGACCTTCACCTTGAAGTGAGCGACATGGTTGTTGCGTGCGATACACCGTCTTCATGTGATGATCATTTGCGCCAATTTATTTCGAAATCCCATCGTGTACAAAAACTGTATGAGCCGCACACGAAATTTCTTACCCAGACACACAAACAAGCACACGAACATGGATAACACGATAAGCCCTTCCACCAGTATCATTAACTCCCTTAACATATTAAAGGGAAACACCCTGACCTCGGTCGACTAGCATCTACGAGAAAAACAGCGGTCTTCATCTTGAAACGTTAATATTGTAATTCCAACGCACAATTCCCATTCGAGGGCCTCCAAATGACTCAAATGGAAAACAGTGCAACACACAACTTTCAAAGTAACGCTCAAGTGATCGGTTAAGGCTCAGGTACTACTTAAAAGTACCCCGGGTACTCTTGAATATACTACATTGTACCCCATGTACGGAAAATACGCTTAAAGGCACCGACCATACTCCGGGGTACCTTTTATAATATTTTTCGTACCCCGGGGTACTTTTAAGTAGTACCTGAGCCGACAATGACCAATCGAGTCAAAGTTAAAATTAGTTGACATTATCAAAAATCTGCACTATCTATAAGTATTATTACCATTTTCATCCACATTATATGCGTAAGATAATCCACTCCCCATTTTGGTAAGAGAAAGGTACTCTGAGAGAAGAGAATTTTTTATTCCATTACAGTTAACTACCCTGCATATTACATCTTCAACAGGGATTCGAAGTGCTCAAGGGGAGCTATTATGGTCACGCAATAGCAAATTCGTGTGTTTTAGCCTAATGAAGTTTTCGCTCATAAAATAACATTTGTTTTTTCGAAAACATAAATAAAACAATTGACTCCCTGACATCGAAATGTATTGGCAGATGTCTGCATGGATGCAATATGCAGTGTCGTTTTGCAGTTGTATGTTAATTTTACGAGATTTGATTGTACATTTTTTTTTCACCTGATAACTCTGTATTCAGCTTCCTGTCGTTACTGCAAAATGGTAATTCCATCGCACAAAGCGCACACGACCTATTTGCAGTCACAGCAAAGCTAACATTTAGATATGTTCTCATTTACCAATCGCAGTGTGTTTCTCTTTTTGTAATACATTTTTGAAAAGGTATTGTATACTTAACCGCCTGTTAACAAATTCAAATTGGGTGTTAACATGTTCGACCCTAAATCCCTAAGCCCCTAAGGTTTCGTAAACATATTTAAACGATTTTAAAGAATGATGGGTGAACATTGTTTGTGGTCAGAAATTATTGTTCGAAATTTGGGGGTTATACGCGCATCCACGCGAACTCCACCAATTAACGATTTGCAACATATACATGTATACTAACGCGATCGAATTGTTGCTCAATTTCTATTCGACAGTTTTCGCTTGTCGGTGGGCTGTGTCTTCTACTCGATAACTGAAAAATTGAAGCGTGTCGCTTTAAGCGATTCATTAAATAGAGAAATACAAAACATATCATTCATCTTAATACAAGGTCTGTGTATTAATCAACAACACAATACAATTGTTATTCTTGGAGGGAAGCGTGCAGTGTGTACAACAAGTCAAGAGCCAATGGCAGTATTTCTTTCTGTGGCGAGCGTGTACATTGCAGTTGTTTGTACGATGATGTATGGGACGAATTGCATATTTAAACAAACATAATGTTTTATTGACGTAAACGTATTTTTTTTTGTCATTTACGAATAGTTTTACATATCTTTATGAATATTTAATAGAAAGTTGCGTCTGTTACATTTTAATCTTAGCACGCATCAGGATGGAGCGACTGTTTATATTTGTTGTGATGTTAGCCGGTGAGTGAAATAAAATAATTATTTCGTTAGTTCATCATTTGCTTTACCACGGTTGTATCGGTCATTTGTAAAATAAATGTGTCGCAAACGATTGTATTACAAATACAATGTGAAAAGGACTTGTTCACAGATTGGAATACCAATAATAAATCATGTCGAAGATTCAAAACATGATGTATACATTATATTCAAACATAATACTAACAATACCAATAATAATTATGATTATGATGATGATGATGATGATGATGATGATGATTTTGATGATGATGATGATGATAATTATAATAATACAAAAAATAAAAGAAGAAGTAGTAATAATGATAAAAAAAAATTAATAATAATAGTAATAATAATAAACAATATAGATTAAAAAATACTAATAATTATAATAAATTGATATTTATATTTGTGTTGCAGGATACAGCATAGCCGTTCCCCAATCAGGTGCGTATTTAGTTTAAACCTATTTATTTAAGCTCGATTGCATCGAAAGCCGTAGGCTTATATAAACGCTCTCGAGTCCGTTTCCTGGGACTATAACCAGTACTTGGTGTCTTTGAGGGAGATCCAAGGAACGCTCCCAGTGGGATTCGAACCCATGACCTCCCGATCGCTAGGCGGACACCATATCCACTACGCCACGGTGCGTATTAGAGTTGCATTTCTCTTACTCTAGATGAATTATTTTTCACAAGTTCATAAACATCAGGATTCCAAATGCACGTGTTTATAGTTCTTTATTCTCATATACAATTGTATGCATTTACCATGGTCGTTTTACAAGGAAAGTTTTACAATATGGCATTTTTTCTTTTACGAATAAAAAGCGTGTTATGTATAAATGTATTTTGAATTTGTTATTTCGATTCTAGTGTAAATGCGTTAATCAAATACAATATACGCAGATTGCCTTGCGCCCTCTGTGGATCCCGACGGATCGACGCCGGCAACATGCGGCGGTATTGTTGGCCCCGTATTGTGCCCGTCGCCGACGGACTCCTGTGAGTTGCCTATCGGGGTATTTGGGTCGGGGTCCTGCTGTGTGGGATGTGGCTCTAACGCAGCGCCTCCCACTTCCGCCTGCCTTAATCCCCGGGACTGCCGCCGAGGTGAACGTTGCGTGAGACCCGTCAATAACGGGCTTGCGAGAGGGGTGTGCTGTCGTAATAACGGCGGTACGTATACAAGTGATCTATGTCCTTACCCTGTTTGTAAGTTGAATGTTTTCGTCGTATTCAACTGTAGTCATGTCATAATACGCAGTCATTTTACTTAATCACTCTTTTCTTCGGGAATCTGTTTTACTTTAACTTCGTTCACATGCGACTTTGGGCATTGCCCATACTTGAGTCCCAGGTAGGAGGAGAATGGTCGTATGAAAATTCCATTCACAAAACAAGTTATTTTGCTGAGTTGGGAATCGAAATAGCGTTCCTCGGATTATAGCTCAAAACTGCTCTGATGAGTTTATACAATACGGTTCAAAGGTTATTGATCACTGCTTATATGCGGGCGTTAAGAAGTAGAGCATAATAAATAGCATGACCTACATTGTCTTGAAATCGCATAGTACGCTAGCAAAAGTGATCGTGGCAGTGTGTAATGTATTTAACACGTACGGACACCGATGCATTATTTTATTCTGTTAATATGCTACCTTATATAGATGGACAATATAAGTTTCCAGAAATATTTGTTTCATCCATGACAATTTCTAATTGCAGGTTACTAACGGAACGTCTGGTGTCTGCCTGGTCTCGTCGATGGAACGCTTCTCCGGATAACTAATGCATTTACTAACTGAAATAAAGATAAATAAATAACGTTTTACATTTAAAGGCTTGTTGATGTTGTTTTCCACTCTAACCAAACTGTTCCCTGCATTCACATGTGTTGCTTACTCGCGGACTTTTTTAATTGTTAGCTTATGGAGTTTGTCATTATATATCCTCCATATACGAGTTTACCTAGTGTTTTTTTTTATACCAGGGAGGCTTATAGTATTCGCATCGACCGCCCATCCGTCTTTCTGTCCTTCAGTCCTTCTCGCTTCTTTTGGGGAGCATGACTTAGGAAGTATTGAAGTGACACATGACTTTATATAACGATAGAGGGCTTTAATTGGAAATACACAGTACAATAACCATAACTATTTCTTCAAGAGATAAGGAATTGTCACTATTTGTTTCTTTATCTTGTGCTTTTGTATTGATGGTATTGGAATAAATCTTCCTACAATGGAAGAGGACAAAGAAAGTTTACAGTACAAGAACCACAACTCTCTTATCAGCAGTTTTGGAGTACTAGTAATTTCCCTTTGCTTATTTTTGTTTAGTATAGTTCTCGTTTACAGCACAACTCTGCAAGTATTGATCGTAAACAAACCAACTTTCATATAATGATAGATGGCTTTAAGAGGAAATGCAAAGTACAAGGACCGTTAATCTCTCCTCATAATTTTTTACCATTTGTTAATGTTACATATGCCAAGCATAAATTCATAAACAATGAAGCGATTATAATAAACATAAAAATATTGATAATTACAATGATAGGAAGTGCTGGGTAGAAGAACAATAGCACGTTCTTTAGTATTTATGGTGTTATCGTCTTTTGCTCATTTGTTTGTGAAGAACATACCTAACGGTACATACTGTATTGTTTTGCACAAAGCAAAACGCGAAAAGTATTGAATGCATTCAAATGGAACTTTATATATTGATACAGGTCTTTGAGATGATGTGCAACGTAAAAGTATTGCATTCAATATTTATAGAGTTATTGAGTAAAAGCACAATAACTTTCTATTCAGTGTTTTCGGAGTTATTGCCCTTGATATATATTTCTTATGCAGAGCAAAATTACATTTTGTACTTTTTATTGCACATATCAAAACTCAAACTAGCAATGTGTCCCAATGGCATGGATTCCAGCGCTATCTTTCACTAGACACATAAACAAACGAGAATTGTTTGCCACACATAATGTGATCGGTTAATACAGAAAGTAAATTCTAATCATTTGCTACATAAACCATATTTCACGAACGTAAAATGGACCTTTTAGGAAGCACCATAGTGGGTACATACATTATGTCGTCTTGAAATGATGAAATTGTTATTAGCTAACACACTATATACAGACATAGAATCGATTGTCACACGACAATCTGATATCACTTATACCGTATAAGTACAATGCACACACTTCAATGTCTACTGTGACCTGGACCTTGAAGCAACCGACATATCTGGACAACGCGACACATAGTCCAGATTTTACGATTATTTGTGCCAATTTATTTCGAAATCCTATAATGCACGACAAGCTTATTGACAATATATGGAAAAAGCACATATCCAATTATCCACTGACGGCTTGACCTTTAAGCAAGCGACATGGTTTGTCATGCGACGCGTCTTCTTCATATGAATAATTAACCCATTTATGCCTAGTGGACTCTCCAATCCTTCTAAATTGGATCAATTTATTTCCAAAATTAAGGATGTCTAGTATCTGTATTTCTATATTTAGAAATAACTTACAGAAATTCATTTAAGCAAACAGCGCAGACCCTGATGAGACGCCACATCATGCGGCGTCTCATCTGGGTCTACGCTGTTTGCCAAGGCCTTTTTTTCTAGACGCTAGGCATAAATGGGTTAATTCATTTGCTATCATTTATGTTGAAATCCCATCATGAGCAACAAACTTATTGGCCAAAAACAAACATATACTTCCCCTCATACATTTTAGGAATATGCAAACATTTCAAGTATCCACTGAGATCTTGACCATGAAGCAAGCGACATGGGTTTGCATGCGATACGTCGTTTTGATATGATGATCCTTTGTGCAAATTTACAGCGAAATCCCATGCAAAACACACTTATGGACAGAACATAATCATTCATTTTCATCATATACATATTAGAAATATGCAAACATTTCAAGAGTCTATTTTCACAATTACCTTAAAGCGAGCGACATGGTTTTGCTTGTGATATCTTGTCAAATAATATCAAAGCTATAGGCCTAACGCAAACATGTACTTTCACTATATACATATAAGGAGAACGCAACAACTTCAAGAGTCCACATTGACCTTGACCTTTAAGCGGGCGACATGGTTTTGCTTGCGTTACTATATTTGATATTTTCTATGATAAATATCATAAAAAAATCATGTCTTTATATGATGACTATATGTGCACATTTATTTCAAAATCCCACCATTCACAACAGAGTTATACTTCCACTATATACATATAAGAATATGCAAAACACCATGTGTATACTGTGACTGACTTTGATCTTAAAGCGAGCGACACGTTTATGCACGCCGTGACACATTGTCTATATATTATGATGGTTTTAGCTGATTTATTCTGAAATCCCATCCTTCATAACAAAGCTATAGGTCGGACACAAACATGCACATTCACATATATGTAATATGCATACACTGAATGTATCCACTGTGACATTGACCTTGAAGTTAGCGACATGGTTGTTGCGTGCGATACGTCGTCTTCATATGATGATCATTTGCGCCAATTTATTTCGAAAATTAATCGTGTACAACTAAAATATGAGCCGAACACGCAATGTCTTACACAGCTACACACACAAGCACACGTACAGACACGAACATGGGTTATACGATATGCTCTTCCGCCATTATCATGGTGGGGCATTAAATATTAAAGGGAAACACCCCGCCCTCGGTCGACTAGCATCTACGAGAACAAAAACAGTGGTCTTCATTCTGAAACGTTAATATTGTAATTCCAACGCAAAACACTCATGCATGGGCCTTGAAATGGCTCCAATGAAAAACAGTGCATCACACAACTTTCAAAGTAACGCTCAAGTGATCGTTGTAGGCTCAGATACTATTTAAAAGTAACCGGGTACTCTTGAATACACTACGATGTACCCCAGGTACGGAAAATACGCTCAAAGGCACCCGGTCATACTCCGGGGTACTTTTTATCATATTTTCCGAATCCCGGGTACTTTGTAGTATACTTTAGAGTACCCGGGGTACTTTTAAGTAGTACCTGAGCCGACCATTACCAATCGAGTCAAAGTTACAATTAAAGAGAAAGGTACCCTGAGATAAGAGAATTATTCATTCCATTACAGTTAACTCCCCTATGCATATTACATCTTCAACAAGGATTCGAAGTGCTCAAGGGGAGCTATTGTGGTCATGCAATAGCAAATTAGTTTGTTTTAGGCTTATGAAGGTTTCGAAATTTATTGGCAGATATCTGCATGGATGCAATTTGCAGTGTCGTTTTGCAGTTATATGTTAATTTTTCGAGATTTGATTACACATTTTGTTTTAATTTCCTGTTTTCACTTGATAACTCTTTATTCAGCTTCCTGTCGTTTATGTAAAATTATAATTCCATCGCACAAAGCGCACACGATCTATTTGCAGTCACAGGAAAGCTAGCATTTAGATATGTTCTCATTTAACAATCGCAGTGTGTTTCTCTTGTTGGAATACATTTTTGAAAAGGTTTTCAAGGCCTCGGAGTTTCACTTCCTTTATATTTTATACTTAACCGTCTGTTATCAAATTCAAATAGAGTGTGAACATGTTTGACCCTAAAGCCCTAAGGCCCTAAGCTTTTGTAAACATATTTAAACGCATTCTAAAGAATGCTGGGCGAACATTGTTTTCGTCACAAATTATTGTTCGAAATTTTGGGGTTATACGCGCATCCACGCGAACTTCACCAATTACCAATGTTCAGCGTATATACATGTACATTGTGTATACTAACGCGATCGAATTGTTGCGCAATTTCTTTTCGACAGTTTTCGCTTGTCAGTGGGGTGAGTCTTCTACTCGAATGCGTAAGAACGCCTAAAGCGGAGACGACTACGGAGAAGGAGTAGTAGTATTATCTTTGACCGTCCGTCCGTCTGTCTGTATGTCTTTTCAAATATTAAGAATTGTCATAATTTTGAACATGGCCATATATCTCTAACTTAGATACTCATTGTCTTTGGCATTCCTGTAATGTTTGAATAGTAATTTATCCTGAACATAAATAGATAATACAATGTTTCAAATAATATATATTTTTATACATTTAAAAACGCTAACAATAACTGTTCTGTTCATTGATTTTTCACATGCCTTTGATTAAGTGTGGAGAACAGGCCACTGGTACATCATACTTGGCACAGAAACTAATGGTAACTTTTTTCGGGTCCTGTTTAATATGTACAGGAATATAAAAGCACGCATCTCCCAAAATGGAGTATGCTCCCAGTCCTTTTTCAGAAATAGGTGTTTGACAAGGACATAATTTATCCCCAGTCCTGTTCTGTTTTCTTAATAACCTTTATTCATACATAAATATACATGGGCGGATCCGTTGGGGTTAAACTAATCGACATATATACTGCAATATCGTGGCTAAGGCGTGTGGTCCTATTATATGCAGATTACACCGTCATTGTCTCAAAACGTGCCTCTGATCTGTACAAAATCTCAACACGTTTCAGAACTATTGTATAAACTGTCACCTCAATTTTAATATTTCAAAAACAAAAGTTATCATTTTCGGTGCGAGAAAAACAAGAAACTTTAATTTTAAATTAGCAAACATCAGCTCGAAATAACAATTACTTATCCTTATCTTCGCGATACATTCTCGAGTAATGGATCTTTCTTAAACGCGTGTAAACATGTAAAATAACAAGCCTGAAAAGCCATGTACATGTACCTACTTTGGACTCGAGTTCACAATGCAAACGTACCCATCGACCTAGCTATTAAACTGTTTGAGCACACTGACCTACCCCTACTTACGTAAGGCTCAGAACTATTTGGATATGAAAATCTAGAAATACTGGGACAAGTTCAAAAATACTTCATGAGAAAAAAAATCACTAAGACCCGCGGTTCCATACCAATCAACTGTTTATATGTGAATTACATTTCAGATGGTTACTTAAAATTAAAGAAACTCTCACATCTGTTGGAAGACCGGACATTTGGAAAAATCAGACACTAATTACATAAAACATACATACAAATTAAACAAATTCGTATTTCAGCAATCATGGGCAGCTGAACTACACATAAGCTACGAAAGGCGCATTTACAGCAGTTAAAAAAAATATAATCAGTTAGAGCCTTACCTGACCGAAATTCACCCGGATGAGTCCCTAAGTATCTTTAAACTCCGTACTGCCAACCACTTCTCTCTTCCCGTAGAAACTGTCCGCTTTGAAGGCAAGCCATTCCATGCTCGCATATTCAACCTATGTCACACAAACAATATAGCTACTGTAGCAACCACTGCACCTACGTTGTTCAGGGAAGATAAGGTTTTTGTATATTCCCAAAACAGACCCAAATGTGGGTTACTTGTTGAAAACTGACTTTCAGCAAATAAACAGTTTATGGTTTGAATATTTCATTCAACAAACTTGCAGAATTGGACCAATATTTTCCGCGATCGCGTGGCATTTTATGCAATGTACGGTGATTTTTATTTTACTTTTTTTTTTTTAATTTGTCTGTGTTCTTTGTTAAATTCTTCCAATTTATTGGTTTTATTTAGAAAAATTTTGTCTATTTCCCATTATAAAAAAAAAAGAAAAAAAAGAAGACTTTTCTCGTATATGTTATGTTGTTAATTTCTGAATTACCTGGTAAACTAAAACAAGGGAGGTAACTGGTACATTATAAATATATAGCAACAATAACTTGGTTGAGACAAACGAGAGCAGTGTACATGTATTTGTTTGTTTCATAACAATATTAATTAACTTACACCTGTGTATGGTTCTTAATTGTTTAAACGCATTAACGTTGTGAGTGTGTCAAAGTAAAGGATAACCAGTAAATACAGTTTGTAATGAATGCACATTTTCTTTACAACTTGTACCCGACCTAATTCGTAACAAATTTCATATATTTGACATCATTAATAAATAATAACACATATACTCATACCATTTGAATAACATTTTATAATTTGCACAGTTAAGAGTGTATTGTTTGGGCGATGGTGTTACACAGACAACTTATACATTATCCTGCATAATATCGGACTAATTATTATTAAATACATTACAGATGAGGTGACTGATTTCAGTTGCACGCAAATTAACCCATTTATGCCTAGTGGACTCTCCCATCCTTCTAAATTGGATCAATTTATTTCCAAAATTAGATATGTCTGGTATATAAATTTCTATTTTTAGAATATTGCTCACAGAAATTCCTGTAAGCAAACAGCGTAGACCCAGATGAGACGCCGCATCATCTGGGTCTACGCTGTTTGCCAAGGCCTTTTTTTTCTAGACGCTTTGCATAAATGGGTTAAGACTACACATACTATTTCAACTGGTGCTATACATTTAAAAAATGCACATATTTACATTTATATCCATGTTGAGTGTTTTAATCTTGACAAATCTACACAGACTTTAATTCAAGGACAAGTACCAGTTTTGTAAAAATAAATTTCATAGAGAAATATAACATCGCATAACTTGATATTGTTGACAGTAAAATTGTCCTAGCACATAAACATTTTGCTTCAAAGCCACACGATAAAACGGAAACTAAACCGTTTACAGATGAGATCAGAAAGTTTGATAAATATGTGCAGACATTTTTAATTACTGATGATGAAGACGTTTCTTATCTTATAGGTCTAAGAGAAATGGTTCACAAAAGTGGTCAAGCACACTCGACAAATTACACACGATATTTCAAATTACTGTCATGAAAAAGTTAAAAACATTATGAGATAAACGTTGGTTATATAATACTTTTGAATACTAGACATACCATTTCTGACAGAACCTCCACGGACAAGAATTTTAATACATTGTTGGAAAATTATAGAAATGACATTATGCCACAAGTTATTTCAGGATGGACATGAAGAAGTGGCTAAAATTTAACATATGATTTTTTTTCGTGGATTGCATCGTTTGGTAGGAATTGACAAAAGACATTTATAGACGCCAAAAGCATTGGATCAGCATTAGCCTGAATAAAGATTTATAAGAACAGCGTCCAAAGAATTTTCAGTGAGACCTGATTAAAAAATGGACTTAGTTAAGACTGGCAGGCTTTTTTAAAGAGTTAAAAAGAAAACACTTTATAGTTAGATATAAACATAACATATTTAATCTGGTATTCAGTTACGCCGTAGTGTGTATTTTCACAGACACAGGGCAAGCATTTTCCTGGAAAAGATACTCTGATCTTCAAATGATTTATTGAAAGCGGTTGCATTTGGCACTACAGAAAAGCTTGTGTAACGGGACTGAAGGTATTTGGTTTAATATTTGGTTAATAATCGGTCCTCTATCGGAATTATTGAAAGAGTTTGACCACATACTAGACATGAATGTAAACAACAACAAAAGTTGTAGATTTCTTGCTTCAAGGGGCACATAAGATGGAAACAATTTGTAACTTTGTTACAGGGGATGAAAGTCTATTTCATATTGTGTTATCTGAAGATTTATGAACACAATGTTTTTTTAAAGATAATGAAGATGTGTCCGATATTTAGTTTCCAATGCTCCTAGCACTCTTTCTTATCATTCACGAGTTGCTTTGCAGAATGGTTGCAGATCATTTCCCAGGAGGAATTTGTTTAGCCTTCAGATCAGCTAAGAAGTGAAATTTGCTCAACCACAAAACATAACTAGCAGCCTGAATTTATATTTGGTCAATTTGATCCACTACTTAGATGCAGACCTTATTCATCTTTTCTGACAAATGAATCTTATGTAATGTATTCACATAACAAACGTAGAAGGTGGTTATCAGGACTGCCACTGGAAGAAAAATAAATATTACTTAAAGAGTGCAGGAAGGAAAGGAAATTACGGAGGATATTTTTTATGTGTGTTTCAATGAAACAAAGCGGTTGGAACTAGTATTTTGAAAACACAATTCGAGGAAACAGAAAGAAAAAAGTTGGTAAGGTTTAGAGTGTGACAGAGGAGGTATGCTTTTAGAAACTATTGCAAACGGAGGAGCAAATGAATGGAGGATTTAGAGAACTGACTTAAGACGATTAGAAACGTAATGCATAACAGCTGCGGTTTCGTAAGAATGTACGCTACAGTTAAAAATGATAGTAAAATAAATGTTAATTTAAGCACTGAATAGTTAAACCAAAATGTCTTGTCCCTCATACAAGAAACTCTTGCACAATCAACACTTGCGAAATCAAGTACCGATTTTTTTTCTTTTGGTTTGTTAACAAATTCAACATTCGTGTCCAGATGGTTTGAAACTTACAGGAATTGTAAGATCAGTTCTACCAGGCTTCACAAAATGGTACAATATGAAATATGACAATAACAGTGCCATAAATGCCTAAAACTTAATGAAAGACTAAAAAGCTGATGATTAAAAAATAAGGCTTGATAGTGTACAAAGGTAGTGAATTTGTTGAATGTGATTCTCGTACGGTGTATAAAGTGAACTGAAAATTGAATGTTGAATGATTTTCATCAGAAAACATAGTATGCGATTTTTATTTCGATTTTTTTAATAATATTACCATGTGCATCGACAAAGCAAACATATTAATAACTGCTACATGAAGCAAAATGTAAACGTTTTTCATTTGTATCACACAATGCTTCAAAAGTTTGTACATTGAGGTTATATTTCACACAGAATGCCAATGGAAGGAGAAGCAGATTGCGATAATATGTAATACATCATGCGAGTTAAAAGACGAAAGTGTAATGACTAAATTTATCCAGAAGAAACGATATTATACGCCTTTGCATTGATTACAGGAAGCTTAATAGCCGTACACAAGGATTTGTATGCCATTGCCCGTATTGAGGACACCATTTATCTCCTTTCAGGTTCCCGTTACTTCACTACGCTCGACTTTAAGCAGGGATACTTGCAAGAGGAGACGTTAGAAACAGACAAAGAACAAATTACGTTTCAAGTTGGCAGCTTAGGCTTCTTTGAGCGCAAGCGTTTGCCCTTCGGTCTCTGCATCGCCCCGGATACATGCCAACAATTAATGAGAGTTGCGAGGGCGAATAAAACCTCAAACAATGCCTCATATACCTCGATGACATTATTGTTTACAGCCATGATTTGTTTGAGATGGTTCAAAGGCCGAAACCCGTAGTACAGCGTTTAAGATACCATATACTTACACTCAAAGCCTTCGAGTATGCATTTATGAAACCGGAAGTGGTCTATCTACGTCATTTAGTTTCAAAACACGGTATCGAAACCGACCCTAGTAAGATTGATGCAGTACCTATAAAGTAAAGTACCGACATCTATTAAAGAGGTCCGATGTTTTGTAGGATTTGCCGAATAGTATCGGCATTTTATACAACACTTTCGCCAGATAGCCCGGCCCCTCAACGACCTTCAGACAGACTCCTCTGGAGACAAGCCAAGTTCAACGTACGTTTACGTGAAGTGAAGCACAGCAGAATGCATTCGACACGCTTGTTTACAATGTATCGACGGCCCAAGTACTACCCCGTATGCCGACTATTAAAAGCCGTTTTAGTTGCACACAGAAGCATCTTCGCATGGTCTCGGTGCAGTACTGTATCAAGAACACGGCGGTATTGATAACGAAGTTGCCTTTTCAAGCCGCAGTCTGAGGACATTCGACAGGAATTAATATTCAAGAGAGCTGGAAATTTTCGCGTGTAATTGTGTAATCACCGATTAATTTTATGATTACTTGTACGGTATCCCATTCATGGTCTTCATGGAAAATAACCCACTAAAATTGGTTCAAAGATCTGCCAAATTATATACATGTGGTCATAGATGGGTCGCCGCGCTATCTAACTACGATTTTAAAATGTCGAGGCCGATTCCCTTTCTAAACTAGATGAGGTCGTTATAGTACAGGCTGTGGAAGGGTATACCCGGACAAAATTGGAACAGATTTGAAACTTATATTTTTTGAAAGGTTATAGCTCGTAGATTCTGAAATCACAAAGTTCCCGAAAATTCCCATCCGGGAAACCTCAGAATCCAAGATGGCGTCCAAGATGACCGCCGTAAGTTAAGATCAGGGGTACTATGAGCACTTATTAGATTATTTCTTTAAAAGTATAACCCTTTTTGTGCCTAAATCTTTTGAAATAAGTATATAATAGCATAATTTAACCAATCGCTTGTTCTCATACTAAAATAACCAATATGGCATCCAAAATGGCGTCCAAAATGGCGGCCATTTACGTAAAAAAGCCTTTTTTCTAAATTATTTAAACAATTTACAGTATTTTATTGTGGAAATTGTTGCCTTCATTCACGTAATGTCACAACAATAACATGTTTGCACTTATTGTTTGTTTTATCAACTTGAAAATCCATTATGGCGTCCAAAATGGCGTCCAACATGTCTACAATGTGCCTTCAAATGACCTTTTCTTATGTAATATAATAATGTTCACTCCATTTTGTAGTGGACATTATCATAACAATATACATAATGTCAAAATTAAAGTTTCAACTTTAATATTTTTGACTGAATTCAGGTATGTACAACGTTTCAGGTATGTTATTATAGAAGTGGGTGGGGTACTGTTATTTTTACGACATACAATTAAAACAATCTTTTATTGCTTGAACATTTATCGTTTTATATATATTTCAAGTACATTTTAATTGAAAATACACTTACTAATACTTGCATCATAAAGAGTCAAGATATAAACAACATTAGTCTATCAGAGATCATTACCCTTTAAAAAAAATCTCGTGATGTACACTGGGGATCACTCTAGAATCTTGTGATGTACCATGGTGATCACTCTAGAATCTCGTGATGTACGATGGTGATCACTCTAGAATCTCGTGATGTACCATGGTGATCTCTCTAGAATCTCGTGATGTACACTGGAGATCACTCTAGAATCTCGTGATGCACCATGGTGATCACTCTAGAATATCGTGATGTACCATGTTGATCACTCTAGAATCTCGTGATGTGCCATGGTGATCACTCTAGAATCTCGTGATGTACCATGGTGATCACTCTANGATTGTCACATGAAAATCTGCTATCACTTATACCTTATAAGTACAATTCACACACTTCAATGTCCACCGTGACCTGGACCTTGAAGCAACCGACATATCTTGACAACACACGTCACATCGTCCAGATATTATGATTATTTCTGTCATTTATTTCGAAATCCTATAATGCACGACAAACTTATTGACAATATATGGAAAAAGCACATCCAATTATCCACTGACGGCTTGACCTTTAAGCAAGCAACATGGTTTTTCATGCGACGCGTCTTCTTCATATGAATAATTAATAAATTTGCGCTAATTTATGTTGAAATCCCACCACGAACAACAAATTTATGGGCCAAACACAAACATATACTTTCCCCTAATACATATAAGGAATATGCAAACATTTCAAGTATCCACTGAGATCTTGACCTTGAAGCAAGCGACATGGGTTTGCATGCGATACGTCGTTTTGATATGATGATCCTTTGTGCAAATTTACAGCGAAATTCCATGCACAACAAACTTATGGACAGAACATAATCATTCATTTTCATTATATACATATAAGAAATATGCAAATATTTCAAGAGTCAACTTTCACAATTACCTTTAAGCGAGCGACATGGTTTTTATTGTGATATCTTGTTGGAATACCATCATTAATTAATAACAAAGTTATAGGCCGAACGCAAACATTTACTTTCACTATATGCATATACGGAGAAAGCAACAACTTGAAGAGTTCACGTTGATCCTGACCTTCAAGCAAGCGAAATGGTTTTGCTTGCGTTACTATATTTGATATTTTCTATGATAACTATCATATAAAATCATGTCTTTATATGATGATTATATGTGCAAATTTATTTCGAAATCCCACCATTCACAACTGACTTCCACTATATACATATTAGGAATATGCAAAACACCACGTGTATACTGTGACTGACTTTGATCTTGAAGCGATCCCCACGTTTAGGCACGCCACGACACATTGTCTATCTATAAGGATGGTTTGGTTTTAGCTGATTTATTCTGAAATCCCATCCTGCATAACAATGTTATACGTCGGACACAAACATGTACATTCACATATATGTAATATGCAAACTTTGCAAGTATTCACTGTGACATTGACCTTAAAGTTAGCGACATGGTTTTGCGTGCGATACGTCGTCTTCATATGATGATCATTTGCGCCAATTTATTTCGAAATCCCATCGTGTACAACAAATGTATGAGCCTGACACGAAATGTATAACACAGACACACAACCAAGCAAACGCACACACACGGACAGGGGTAACACGATATGCCCTTCGCCATTATCATTGCGGGGACATTAAACTATTAAAGGGAAACACCTCCGACCACAGTCGACTAGCAACTTCAGAAAAAAACCGCGGTCTTCATTCTGAAACGTTAATATTGTAATTCCGAAGCAAAACACTCATGCGTGGGCCTTGAAATGGCTCAAATGGAAAACAGTGCATCACACAACTTTCAAAGTAACGCTCAAGTGATCGTTGTAGGCTCAGATACTATTTAAAAGTAACCGGGTACTCTTGAATACACTACGATGTACCCCAGGTACGAAACATACGCTTAAAAGCACACGGTCATACTCCGGTGTACTTTTTATCATATTTTTCGTACCCCGGGTACTTTGTAGTATACTTTAGAGTACCCGGGGAACTTTTAAGTAGTACCAAAGCCGACAATGACCAATCGTGTCAAAGTTACAATTAAAGAGGAAGGTACTCTGAGATAAGATAATTATTTATTCCATTACAGTTAACTCCCCTATGCATATAACATCTTCAACAAGGATTCGAAGTGCTCAAGGAAAGCTATTGTGGTCACGCAATAGTAAAATTCGTTTGTTTCAGCCTAATGAAGTTTTCGCGCATAAAATAACATTTTCTTTTTCGAACAAACACTAATTTTTGACTCTCTGACATTGAAATGTATTGGCAGATATCTGCATGAATGCAACCTGCAGTGTCGTTTTGCAGTTGTATGTTGATTTTACGAGATTTGATTGCACATTTTGTTTGAATTTCTTTTTCACTTGATAACTCTTTATTCAGCTTTCTGTCGTTTATGTAAAATGGTAATTCCATCGCACAAAGCGCACACGACCTATTTGAAGTCACAGGAAAGCTAACATTTAGATATATCATTTAACAATCGCAGTGTGTTTCTCTTTTTGGAATACAATTTTGAAAAGGTTTTGTATACTTGACCGTCTGTTAACAAATTCAAAAAGGGTGTGAACATTTTCGACCCTAAAGCCCTAAGCCCCTAAGCTTTCCTAAACATATGTACACGCATTTTAAAGAATGCTGGGCGAACATTGTTTTCGTCACAAATTATTGTTCGAAATTTGGGGGTTATACGCGCATCCACGATAACTCCACCAATTAAAGATGTGCAACGTATATACATGTATACTAACGCGATCGAATTGTTGCTCAATTTCTATTCGACAGTATTCGCTTTTCGGTGGGGTGTGGATTCTACTCGAATGCGTAAGGACGCCTAAAGCGGCGACGACTACGGAGAAGGAGTAGTAGTATTATCCCTGACCGTCCGTCCGTCCGTCTGTCTGTATGTCTTTTCAAATATAAAAAATTGTCATAATTTTGAACATGACCACATATCTCTTACTTAGATACTCATTGTCTTTGGTATTTCTGTTATGTAAAAAGGATAAAATTAAAAGAAAACTTGTTGGATTCGGTGGATAATCGATTTTATTTTACTCGTGATCATAGAAAAACATATAAACAAGGATATAAACAAGGGAAGTACATCTTGATATGATAATCTAATAAATAGAAAAAGAAATTCCGAAAATTTGTTCTTTTCACCGGTGAAAAGAACAATTTTGTTCTTTTCACTGCTGTTATTTCACTGCAGAAATGTCATATTTTATCATTAGGTATAAAAGAAACGCCTTTGAATTATGACGCATATACTGTTTTGACTTCTTTTTTGAAATGTTAATCGAGTAGTTTACAATTGATATATTATATAAATAACACCGGGAAAAACACGCATGATAAGGATGTATATTGGATATGCCTTATAAATTATTATCGATTTTAAGTTTTTGTTAGTTAATTACAAATACAAATGATCTGTACTTTTTGCATTACTTACATTTTAAGGCATTTTTTTTTCAAAAGTACCAACATCTGCCAATACGAATCTTCGCATTTTGTACACCTTTAGATCTTGAAAGACTAATAGTTAAATTATGGCTACCCAGTTGAAACATATTAATGCAGAAAATACACATCCGGGTGTTTATACAGAATAATAAACGATTGTCTCTGATACACGAAAATACATCAGTAAAATTAGTTTGGTATTCAAGTGTTACTCAGACAGCGATGATAAATCCGTCAACGAAGTTTCGCTCAGTGCGCTGGCTAGGTTATCAAACATCATGTTTCTGACTTCGCCTCTCACGGCGCCGGCTAGCCCGTTCATAATTCCGCTCCCTAGCCCGTTCAAAATTCCGCTCCCTTTGGGGGCTTTCGGTGCCGGATATTGTGGAGAAGCTGGCTGAAACGGCATATAGCCCGATTGTGGCCCAGCTGGCTGAAACGGCAAATAGCCCGGTTGTGGCCCAGCTGGCTGAAACGGCAAATAGCCCGGACTAACTGTCGGTAAGGTCGGGTAGGGGTTAAATGGAGGCTGCATATTTCCCGCTGGAGAAGGCACTGTCGTTAGTTGCCATTGCGGGTAGGCTGTAAAAAGGGACACAATTGTAAAACTTAGAGAAACAAACCAGTATATTGAACTATGTAGCCTCGTGGTTTATGTGTATATCGGTTTACCAAATATATCAATGTTACTTAAAGCTCCGATTGTCCGATTATTCAGCGAAACATGTATGTATGCATTATATCAAGCAATATAACACGTCAGTTCTGCATTTTCAAAGTTTAGTTGTGACAGTTTGACCTACATGCGTGTGCGGCCTGTGTAAGGCTTGCTACTGTAGCAGCTCTACGCGCTGCCACCCGCCGTCTCCACAGATAATAAATCAGTACAAACACACCGATACCGACTGCTGTGCCGACGCCGATGCCGACCCAGGACCCGACTGGCATCGTGTACGTACAGCAGCTCGCGTATTTCGAGTTTGAACTATAGCAGCACCCATACGTGCAATACGAAGTCTGCAGGTAACTCGTGTAGCAGCTGTCACCCCCATACACGCAGCCTAAAATTAATGTTGGCTTTAGGTTTTGTCTGGGAAACAGCACTGATATTCAGGACAGGGACAGCATTCACAAAAGCGTCTAACGAAAATATTAAATTTAGTTGTAATAATGTTAATTTGTAAAATTCAATTTGTATTACATGATATAATACAAAAATAATAATACAATATTTTGAATATAAATCATTTTTACCCTTGTTTAAAGTTATTTAATTAAAAACGACATAAGGTCGAAAATCTAGAGACACACGGAATTAATGTTTTAAATACATGTTTTTAGGGTTTTCCCTATGGAAACTTTGTTAATACCAGCGCAAAGAGGCGTGATGTTTAAGGCCGTTTTTGAGATTCTAAAATAACCGGCGGTCAGTACTGCATAAACTATGTATTTTAGCATAGAATAATAAATGATATGGTAAGCAAGATACGCTGTACATGTAATTTTGGTCAGAAGGCTCGATTGACCGTATGTCTGAACATTTTGGGTCAATCATATCACGATAATGATGTGAATGAGTATAAACTTAAAACTAGCAAAGCCCTGATTCGATAACAGTTTTTGTCAGACAAACAAAAGGAGAAATAAAACATCTTTGCAAATTCACCAAAACAACTTACCTGGACATGATGCCAGCAGAATCACTGTCATGTGCAACGCGTTATAAAACATGACTTTTTATCATGCAAAAGCTGCACACTGACTTAAATGCTCCTAAATTGTAATGATGTCGAACCACTGGCTGAGTATGCCAAACGTTTTGTTATAGAGATAAATCACTTATAAGACTGAAAGCAAGTAAGACGGGATGCATTACCATATTTCGTGTGTCTTGGTCTGGTTGGATGTATCCACTACGAAAACAAACTATTCTGTTAACAGATATTGGCGTTTAAATGGCTGTAATTGCACATAAATGCCATTCTGTGAGTTGCGATACGTCTAACACAGGTCACTTTAAATAATACAAACCTGGAGATAGGGCGCAGATGAAAATGGCCTTTTGTTGGTGGCCCTGTAAGGTTAGCCCTTAATTTGAACAAGTACGGTACTTGTTATTCGTTTACAGATGCCTGATCACATTTAACGTACCGCTTCAAAAACGACCAAGGTGACCTTTTGTCAGATTGTATTACGGAACGTTGAAATCCTATAGTATAATGGAAATTTCAATGTGCACGTTTTTTTTTTTTAATTTCTTGACTGTCGATTTTGAATCAAGTTGATGTGGGACCAGATGTAAGCCGTACAAGCACTAATGTCTGAACACGAACCTCATTAGACGCCCGCATTAAACCTTTACTCACCCAAATTCGCAATTTAATCATCTGCTCAAGACAGTAATCATAAAATGCACATCTCAAAGCAAGTCATAGTGGAACTAATCAGCTTAGAAATGAGCCGCGCTCCGTGAAAAGGTGGTTTAATGCATGCGCGTAAAGTGTCGTCCCAGATTAGCTTGTGCAGTCCGTACAGGCTTAAAAGGGTCGACACTTTCCGCTTTTGTTGTATTTTCGTTTAAATGAAGAATCTTCTTGATGAAAATTCAGTTCAGGTTGAAAGTGTCGGCCCTGATAAGCCTGTGCGAACTGCACAGGCTAATCTGGGACGACACTTTACGCACATGCATCAAACCCACTTTTCACAGAGCGCGACTGAAATGTTATCATTGAGGTCACCGACCACAATTAGTCTGCAAGGACGCACAATGCTCAAAGGATGTGTCAAATAGTTAAAATTGTATTAAAATTACAGCATTCTAATAATTGAAAACGTCGGCCGATGCATTGTTGTATGTGAACACTATAATTATGACGTTAGTATTAAGTTTTGTTAATTAACTGAATCAAAACGCTGTTTTAATTGACACAATCGGAGATTGGATGCATTATTTTTATCAAAACAATAAGAGTCATCAGCAGAAATGTGAAGTTGGTGAAGTTAAAAAAGCATGTTAGAAGAAAGAGAAAACAACGTTTACTGTGCTTGTGTATTGTTATTGACTGCTGGTTTCAATTTCAACGGATGAAAAACAGGGCTGACTTTAAAACGCGCACCACGGAAATTAGAAACCGTATCTAGACGACTTTCCGGTTATCATTACACAAAAATTATTTCAAGCATGCAATATGTGAATGGATACTACAATCAAAGGTTCTTGTTCAGAGATTAAAGAATGTCGTTAATATATTTACCAACAAATAATTTTTTAATAGTTTTTTACTAATTTTAATAGCAAGGAAAAAAAATGAGTTTAAAGTATTGCCACCACTACGTTAAGCAAGACTTTAGTACTTTTCAACAAAATATTAACGCTGCTAGTCGAGTTTAGTTTAACTCTATTTATTTTAGCTCAATTGCATGTTTAAGTACTTACTACTTATTTGAAACTACTTATACTAAAGAACGCTACCACAGTGGGGATCGAAGCCGTTAGCTCCCGGTCGCGAGGCGGAACCCATATCCACTAGGCCACGGCGATACGATACCGGTAACTCTGTTAGTACCACTCAACGTATTTTCCAAATTATGGAGGAAAAGCATATCAAACGCTTTGTTATTTTACCGATTTCGAAGTATGATAATCTATAATGAACCAATATGTTTTCTTAGTCAAGAGTGTTATTTTGCTTGTTTCAACATAATGTATACATACTTTATTGAATCTATGATAATTATTTAAAAAATCGTCATTGAACGAAGCTGTGAACAAATCCCTTAAACATCGATTTATCAGCTGAAACATGCTTGTAAAGGATGCTTTACAAAAATGTATCCATAATGTCGTATATTAACATTCTTTTTTTTACATAGTTATAGAAAGTTATTTTAGCGAATAAGGTCGAATGTTGCAAAACAACGGTCGAAAGTTCAATCGTTACTTAAGCGAATATGGTCGAGTGTATCGGAAATGAGAAAGAATTCCAACAATCCGCCAGATGCTAATTATTTGTGCTTACCCTTAACTTTTTTGTAGTCCATGTTGAGTTTTCGATTAACAAATTAACTAAAATTGGCTAAAGAATGCATGGTTAAAAGAGATTTGGCAGATGTGAGCATGTCATAGAATAGTCATTGGCAGATGTGAGCATATCATGGAATAGTCATTGGCAGATGTGAGCATGTCATAGAATAGTCATTGGCAGATGTGAGCATGTCATAGAATAGTCATTTATAAAATTGGAAATAAATCGCGTATCGTTAAAAATAGGAAAAATAAAGTTAAGCCGACTTACCGACCCTATATTTAATGAAATGTTAGCGAAAACAAACAAGAATATTTAGCATTAGAAACAAGATAATATAACAATAAGTAAAAAATAAAATAAAATATCAGTACCCGTGTATTATTATATATAAACAATTAACACTCATTTAACTGAATTATTTCTTGTAATCGATATACGAATAAGTAGACAAGGGTTGATTGAGTCTTCATAACTCTATTCCAATTACATTAGCGTCTAATTGTGGAGTGTACTGAGAAAACTGGGCAAAATGCTTGTGCGTAAATTGTCACCCCAGATAAGCCTGTGCAGTCCGCACAGGCTAATCAGGGACGACAATTTCCGCTTTTATGGAATTTTTCGTTTAAATGATGTCTCTTCATAGCGAAAATCCAGTTTAGGCGGAAAGTGTCGTCCCGGATTAGCCTGTGCGGACTGCACAGGCTAATCTGGGATGACACTTTACGCACAAGCATTTTGCCTAGTTTTCTCAGAACACGACACCTATTCCAATTACATTAACGTATTAAGATGGAAATCCAATGCAGTATTGGGAGTTCGGGTTGCCCGGGGAATGTAGCCACGGTTTACATAGAATATATCTGGTGTATATGTTGGGTTCTAAGACTTTGATTAAACACAACATAACCCGATTAATTTGCGGTACATATAGCTTGTTTAGTATTAATATGATGTACTTTTAGTTTTCACCATGCACACCAGTAAATGTAAGTTATTTGGTAAAATAACATACAATTAAACACTAAAAATCAAAGAAGTGAATCGATAAAATTATGATTATATATTATACAAGGCTTGTCACCATAGGATGACATATGCCCCCTTTTTCCAAATTTTTGTAAACCTTAACTCAAAGTGTTTTTCCACATTTTTCGAAACCTAAACGCAAAGTGTGACGGAATTTCAGACGGACAGGCAGACGGACGGACAGACGGACAGTGCGATCACTATATGCCCACCTGCAGGGGCATAATTATCTATGATTATAGTGACTCATGTTTGTATTCAGTTTTAATGCGATATATAGCATGATATATACTCGTTGTTCTCTACAAACGCAAAAAATAATTATCACTGTCAACATACCCTATAAACCGATAATGTGAGCGCAGCTTCGTTGAATAAACTTCGCTTTTATATTGTGCAAGTATGTGTAGGCTTCCATTTAAATAAAAGCTTTACTATTGTTATAATATAGTGGCTGCATAGTTGTTATTTATAAGACAAAAAAACAGATTGTTGTCGCTTTGATTAGTGTCTATCATTAAAGCCCAATTAACACTCACAATCAACATGGTCTGGTAACAAAGATTTAACGAGATACAAAACGCACGTTTTTACTTTTTTGTGGAACAATATATTCCATTTCAATTTCCCGTAACGATATATATTCATACAACACACGAACACTAAAATGGTACATGAACATGTGTTTGTTGAACATATTGTCCCCCCCCNGCCCAACAAAAAAGATCAATTTGTATCTTGTTAGATTTATTTTACCAGACCACATCTAACGTTTAAATATTGGCTATTGCTATAAGGAACACTGCTTTTTATGGGCCTACTTTATTTTACGAAATATGTTACGACCTATTCGTTGATTTTGAGTGTTAATGGGGCTTTAATGACAATACAAGATGCAGCATAAGATTATCTTTTACGTATTTGAGCAAAAAACAAACAAATGTTTTATTCTCAATTAAAGCAGCCTTTGATGTTCTCAATAAAAACTATATACTATTTATTACATTATATTATTATATTATTATATATCAAATGGAATAAGAAACAAGAGCAAATATTTCAATGTATACAATGTACATAAGAAGCAGGGGCAAACATTTCAATACGTTAATAAGAAGCAATTGTAGATGTGCCAGTCACTGCAATATGATATATGTATATTTGATATGTTACACGCATATTTTCAATGACATTTCGTATTAAGAGCACATAGAGGATATTTGTTCATGTCAGTGTAAGATCGTTTGTTATTTCACGAGTGATCATAGAAAATATATTTTCACGAGTGGCGCAGCTAATGTATATAAACATTATAAGTGAATAATAAATGTATATAAACATTCAAAGTGAATAATAAATGTGTTTACCTATGTCTGTAAACGACCAATGATGCCTCCGTTAAATTATAACGTTGCAAGGTTGGACCGACATAAGATTTATCAATAATTAGACATTAAAGATAACTGACTATAGTACAACTGCTTACATCACGAAATCAAAACAAGTTTAATAAAATAAGCAGCTGTTTAACAACTTTATTTTTACTCTGTGGTTCACCACGCACACACTCATGCGCGCGTATTCCACCGTTTCTATGTCTTTATGGTATCCAGTGTCGAAATATTCAAACTTTGCAGAATAAACACTTATAAATTGATGCAATCAATTAATAACTCTTGAAATAATCATCCTTCCCAGTAAAGTGTATTTTCGTGCACAGATAACGTTTAAAATATGTAAACACCATTTTCAAATGATGAATTAATATCAAATGCAATGTAACTGCTGTTCAAATATGCATGTATATGGGAAATCAAACAATTGGGCCGTGGTGGAAACGGTCACTTTGGTAACAAAAACGTTTAGTTAAAAACAGGATTTTGGAACGTTCGCGGGTGGAGTAGTGATAGTAATCATGAAAACTACTTATTAAGGTCATCTTGTGTATTAAACGAGAACTGTTGCATACTGGGTGTGGCAGAGACGCATTAACAGAATGAAGATACCATTACGATAGACGGGTACTCTCTATTGGCTGATATATAAACATTTCAGGATAAGGGTATGATATTTCTGTGCGGGACTTTAATAGCCGTTGTGGGAATTTAGAGGATTTTATTAATGGTATTGACTGTGTCCCTAGTCCTAATATTGTTGATTTTAAAACAAATCATTATGGAGTGCTTTGGATAGAGTTTTTAATAAACGTAAACCTGTGCATTTTGAATGATCGTAATTTTAAAATAATGATTTCACCTCAATCTCAAGTAAGGGGTGTTCGGTGGTAGACTATTGTCTTGTTAAATATGATGACTTGCATTTATTTGACAACTTTTCTATATGTGAAGCTATTGACCTAGTTGATACATGTAATATTAGTGACGTTACACCATCTGCAAGTATTCCTTATCACTCTTTGTTGTCATGGGACATAATGACAAACTTTTCAGAACAAAATGTATATTGTGATAGTTCATTTAATGGTCAGGACAGGTATTTTGAGAAGTTTGACCTCTCTCAAATACCTCAGGACTTTATATCTTGTCCAGAATGTCTTGGCCAGGCGAATGTACCTTTTGATAAGTTAGAACAAAGCTTGCAATAACAAGATGATGTTGATAGATTTTATGATGAATGGATTAGTGTAGTAAAAGATAATATGTATGATAAGGTGCCGTATCAGTCTATACCATTTGCGCATATTAGTAATAAAAAGAGACAACCATGTAAACAGTGGTGGAATGACACCCTCTCTGTTTTGTGGTCAAAGGTTTGTAAAGCTGAACGTCTTTGGTTGAAATGCCCAAATAAGGGTGATAAAAAGGTACTGAAATCAAATTATATTGGGGCGCGTAAGAAGTTTGACAGAGAAGTTCAGCGTTGCAAACGCCTATAGTGGTACTCATTACAGAATGAATTGCTTAATTATTGTAATGTTAATCAGTCGCAAATCTGGAAATCTAGTGGTATAATAGGGGTTGGTCATTGTAAGAAAAATGGTATCCCGACGGAAGTTATTTTAGAGGATGGGTCTATATCGAAGGATGTTTATGAAGTTTTGGATAAGTGGAATAGGAATTTTTGTACATTATACAGGAGCAATGATGAATAACACGTAAATATTATAGTTGATGAGTCAGACATAGTAAATGAGCCCCTGTTTGATGATGGTGTCAGAAGTCTTGAAATAATGACCGTTATTAAAGATGCAAAGCTAGGAAAGGCCTGTGGTATCGATAATATACATGTTGAGTCTTTTAAGAATAATACTTCAGTCTTATATTTACATTCACATTTTAATATATGTTTTAACAGGGGTGTGGTTCCTTCTATTTGGGGTAAATGTATAATAAACCCCATACCCAAATCAGCAATGTATGATCCAAGAGACCCGCTTTCGTATAGGGGGATTTCCCTTGCATGCTCAATGTATAAGCTATATTGTAACATTTTGAACAATAGATTGGTTAAATGGTCTGATGATAACAATATATTAGTTGATGAGCAGAATGGTTTTAGGAAAAACCGCAGCACTATAGACCAAATATCTGCTTTTACCACTTTGATTGACACTAGGAAGAAATCTGGATTGTCGACTTACACCGCTTTTATTGATTTCCAAAAAAGCTAACGATTTTATTAACAGGGCTAAATGATGGAGACGCCTTACACAAAATGGAATACATGGAAAAATGCTCTCCAGTATAAAATCTTTATATAGTTCAGTTTTTTCCTGTGTCCGGTTGAATGGGTTTAAGACATACTGGTTTGATGTCAATTGTGGCTTAAGACAAGGGTGTTCGTTGTCGCCTTTATTGTTCAATTTTTATATTAATGATCTAGCTACTTACTTAAAAGCTACTGGTATAGGTATAAAGGTCGATGAAGGCAGTATTTGTATTATGTTATATGCAGACGACATTGAATTACTAGCATATAGTCAACGAAGTCTACAATTATTGTTGAACCATTTAGATAGGCGATGTTCATAAAATGATATGATGATTAACGATAAGAAAGGTAATGTTGTTCACTTCAGACCTAATAGTATCCAACAATGTGATAGTGTTTTCAAATGTGGTGAATCAGTGGTGTCAACCGTGGATAGATATACCTACTTGGGTGTTTTATTGCAAGACCATCTGGACTTCAATATTACAGCCAAGGTGGTTTCACAGAGTGCTAGTCGGGCGTTGGGGCTCGTTATTGCTAAATGTAAAACTGAAGGAGGGTTTACATACGATGTTTATACCAAGTTGTATGATAGTTTAGTTTGGCCCGTGATAGAGTATGGCTCGGCAATATGGGGAACAAAATCCTATTCATGTATTAACGCAGTGCATAATCGGGTGATGAGGTTTTTTCTAGGGGTAGGTAGATAAACTCCCAGTGCAGCTGTAGCAGGCGAAATGGGTTGGGTTCCTACTATTGCGCGACAGTGGAAAAATATATGCAGTCATTGGTGTCGATTGTCCGCAATGCAAGAATGCAGACTTAACAAACGAATTGCACTATAGGCTCTATACAAGGATAAAGGGAAACTGTAGAAACTGGTACTATTTAATTAAAACTAAGCTTACCGGTTTAAACTGTGAAGAGTTTTGTGATCTGGGTAGCTTGAATACTAATTGTGCACTACCTGTAATTGTAAGAGACAAGATTTTTGAACAGTATGAAGTAGACTGGCATGCAACTATTAATCGTGAGCGAAATGGTCGAGGTAATGGAAGGAATAAACTAAGGAAATCTTGTTTATTAAAAAACGTCTATGGTTCTGAAACTTATTGTAAAATGATCCTGTCTTTAAATCATCATGCAGCGTTTAGTAAATTCAGGTGTGGTGTAGCATCACTTAGGATCGAAACCGGGCGTTATGAACATTTAGATGTCAATGATCTGATATGTTCATTCTGTGATTCAATTGAAGATGAGTCTCATGTTTTGTTTCAGTGTTCTGTGTACAGCCATAGTACACATATTCTTACCCAGAAAGCATGTATAGTTAATCCAAACTTTGAAAATATGTCATTGTTAGAGAAGACTATTTTGGTGTTCTCCGATCCACTTTTGATAAGAATAACTGCCAAATCCTGTTTTAAAAGTCTTCAATTACGCTCATTTTATCTATGTAAATAACTAAATAGAGGATTTTTAACAACCTGGTCAACAGGTATTTTATTCACCTTTGTGTAATACTATGTATTTTAATCTTTGAGTAGTTGTACTCATCATGGTTGTAGATATAAATAGTTGGTTTTATTGTTGTATACTTAACTGTTGCTCTTCATTTCCTACCATTATAAACTGGAAAACTATGATGTATCAATAGCTGACTTGTTTTTTTTTTACACTTTCGTCTTCAACATCAAATTCTTAAATTATCCAGTGTTGCCGTTAGTGCCATTATAATGTCAAGTAGTTTTATTTAGGCCAATATTCTCTTTTTGTCAGACATCACTTCGTTTTCCAATTTTCCAACTCTGTTTGTACAATGATTATCATTGGTTAGTTTGTTTGATTGTACAGACAATATGTTGATATGCATGTATATCAAAGTCCCTTTAAAAGGCTTTTGTACTTATATGCTGGGACTTCAATAATTGACTAAACTTGCTTCTTAGCGCATTTGAATGTTAATGAAGGAAAGGGCTTCAGGGCTTAACAAGTAAATATTTTAACGATAGGGTCTGAAGAGTTACTTCCCTTCAATCTGATATAGAGCAATTGTCTACAGTCTGATAACTGATTGTAAGTTTATAATAGGTTAGAAGTAAATATTATCACCACAAATCACTTTATCATGGTATGCCATGATGGTTGAATGTTCTCTCTAGTCTGTTAACTGTTTGTGCAATAATGTTACAATTTACAATGTTGGATAATATTCGGCAACAAATTTGTATGACAATGTTTAAGATGGGTGGTGGCAATATAGCTTTTAACGTGTATATTGATTGTCATGTAAAGTACATTGATACACAGTCTCTTATAATTCATTTTATGAGTGGCCAATTTTTTTATCTTATTGTTTTAGATATGCAAAATTGTGAAAATTGTAAATATTGGATGAGACTATAATAAAATAATTAAACTTCGCAATGCGAAGCTACGGTGATGGCCCCAAGACCTCACATTGAGCCAGCCCGACGTAGCGGCCCGAGCCCTTTCCGCCAACTCAGAGGTAGATCTCACAGTCGAACGCGTGTCCCAATAGGCCGCCGGGCTAACGAACCATATCCACACTATCTGACCGGCATTAAGGCGTCCGGTCAATCACCTAAACAAGCGCTTAGTCAGTTCAGCAGGCCATGGGACATGCGCGATACAACCACGACCGGAAATGACCGCACGCCCAATAAGGAAATCGAGGGGAAAGCTACCCCGGACATAATAGTAAATAGTGACAGTGATCTTCAAATCGCTTCCCTTAATGTTCGGGGCCTTAAACACTGACTCAAATTTCCAGAATTTATTGACTTTGTTCATAGTTATGATATAATATGTATTACAGAGACACTTGGATAACACTGTTAATGTAGATGTTCCTAACTACACATTTATAGCCAAAAATAGAAATCAACCCTATCTAAGAAAATCTGGTGACATTGGTGTTTTCATAAAAAATGACATACTAAATTGGACAGAAACTAAAAAAAACTAATAGTGAATATGTTTTATGGCTTAAGTTTTCCAAAATTTTAAGAAACACAGGCAATGACATTATGTAAGTCGTGCTTTATGTTCCACCAGAAAAATCTAATTTTCTAAATGATGATGATTTTCAACATTAAGACCACGAAATAAACATACCGTGTCACGAATTTAAACACACCATCCTTATAGGAGACATGAATGCCAGAACAGCCACTCTATACAATTTGACATGTTTCGATGATTTCTGTGCAGATATACAGGGTATCGATTCCGATACCCTGAGTACCCTTAACAAATCCCGTATCTAAACCAAATAAAATGTACCCCTGTCCAGAACATCTATTGATAAAATACCAATAGTAGCGTATTAGCGTTGATCGATATTTGTCGTAATAACAATCTGTTTATACTAAACGGTCGAATGGGCACGGACACAGACACTGGTCAATTTACCTAACGGAATAGCTCAGTTATCGATTTTACCATTGTCACTGTGTGTGAATGTCCGAGTTTATTTACAGGTCATCGCCGAGTCTTCACGACTACCTTATGTACTGACCTGATCATTGTCATCTATTTGACGCTATTGTTGGTTCCATTTTAAACTTTGCCTCGGAAGTTTGGGTCTATACTAAATNGCCCCTGAATCCATAGTCATGTATGTTTCGTTGCTAAATTGTATTTTGTATTGTTTGTATTGTTTGTATTTTAATGATCACCGTCGGATCATGGATTACTTGTATTTGTGTATAAGTAATAGTATTGCTGTATTTATATGAGTTTCGATTCTTTACATTCAAAGAGTATACATCTCTTTGTTGTCTTAATGATATTTCTTACCATTAATACATATTTTACAGCCAAACGATTTTATCCTCCACGATAGAACCACACGGAAACCTTCCGGCAACATAAACAAGCACACACTTACTATTATGAACAGGACAGAACAGAACACAACTTTATTTACATCTAAGGCGAACATGTTTGCAGTAAGAGGGACAATATATCTTTAGTTATACAGTATTTAAATAGACATGTGCTTCACGGTTAACGGGGTACAGTCAAAATACAAGTGCGAGAAACAACAACAAAAAAGACAAAAAAGAACGATAAATGGGGGATGCAAGATACACAATAGCGTTGTATTTTCTTACTCGCATCGATTTTATGTATATACGGACACACACACACACACAACTTTAATATACACTTTTTAAATAGACATGTGCTTCACGGTTAATGGAGTACAGTCAAGTGCAAACAATATTGTTCCTCTTACTGCATACCTGTATGCCTGAGATGTAAATAAAGTTGTGTTCTGTTCTGTTCTCAGATGTTATGAAGAGCATAAAAAAAAATTCAAGATAGAGAAAAAAACACAGCATTTAAATAACATCAGTACAATATATATTTTACCCATAGACAGGCAAAGGCAATAGCTTTTCAATGTATAGGTGCTATTAACAATACTGATCTGATAATTATTAGATACTTTAAATTACAAGGTTAAGAGCATCAACAAATTTGATAAGTATAAATACATGTAAACAAAGTTGTTAGATATTTATTACACAGAGGATCTCATTACAGATTAATGAACAGATGGTATTTCTGTAATATAATAGAACAATTATATAATAGATTTATACGAATTTATGTCAAAAATATAGAAGAACCACATTTAGTCAATTAAATTAAAAGATTTTATGGATTATGTGTTCCAAATTAATAAGAGGTTCGGTTTATGTTACCTATAAAAAGAGCTTCATTTAGTCACACTTAAAGGCAAGATTATTTGTCAAATACAACAAATACAGTCACTATTCTTATTTGAAGATTTGTTGTTATGATTATTTAAGAATACACATATAAGTATGAACGTTTTATCGATAAGTCTATTGGTGGTCATTTAGTATTAGTTTTACCCCAAATGTGATCACCTATTTATTCAAATAGATGATTTTTGGTGAATATTTATCTCAGTGTTGGTAATGTTATTTTTTTAACATAAACTAAGAAATCTCATAAAGAAAAAACAAGTACAATATAATTAAGAATTCAACTATTTGCATGAACATTATCAATAACATTGTTAGATCTAAACATGTTGTGCATTATTACTTAATCCCATAGACGACCACCTATGGTATGAGTTTGAGTAGGAGTTTCGTCATATAGACGCCATTTTACCAAATATTGACATAAATAAGAACCAAAATTATTTCGAAAAAAAAAGCCGACAATACCAATTTAGAAATCAAACAACTCGACTATGAAACACCTGTTCCGGCTTCAACGGTGATAGAGGACAAGTTCTTGATTCTGCCCAATATTGTTTCAACGTCTCTGGAGGCAATTGATGGGATGTTATAACGGTATTACGGTACGTACATTTCGTAAAACGTACAAACATGTTTGCGAAGCCGGTCAGACTGACTGGCCTAACGGCAAATTTGTTTACACAAATCGCGATATACACATCCTCCAAATAAAAGAACTGTATATTACTGGACACGTTAACTATGTTACCAACGACATCATTAGACATCAAGTATCCTGTGCCGCTGCACATGGCTGGGAACAAGGGTTTGCTATACTGTCTGATAGACACGTACCACTTAGAGTCTGTCTTTCTGTTTGGGGAACCTGGTCCCCAACAAAAGCCTCCCATGAAAGTTCTGTTCGGCGCAGCTTGTAACAAAATAGGCAATACCTCGGTGTTAACAAACATATCGTCGTCCGTTTTCATGACATATTTTGCATGTGAGCAGTGTGTGCGGCTCCATTTCAATCCTGTCATTGTTTTGTATGTAAGATTTGCATAGGTGTCGCGAAAATCTGCTTGAATTATATCATGAAATTCGCTACTCTCTTTCAGCACTAAGGAATTGTCTTTTTCGTTTAAATTGTTTCCGATCACGAAAGCGAGGCGGATGCTGGAATTCAGTGAGTAACAAAGGGACCCCCATGTCGAGCGGACTGCGTCCCGCGCCAACTTGTTGGTGACGGATGATAGCACTAATAGTAGCACGTCGACTCTGCCGCCGTTACACAGTTGATCTGGTGATATCATCGATCTGAAGTCCATTGGAAAACAGTTAGAGCAATCATCAGGACGGCTAACATCATCGGGTGCCTCGGTTACGGTAGATTGCTTTGAAGAGTTATAAGTGGCCTTTTTTGTTGAAAAATTCTTCTCTGTTTTATAAATGTCTTGCACGTTTTTTTCACTCAAGTTAAATATATTGGCTGTTACATCATATCGAAACAGAGAAATACGCCGCCCATCAAGCCATGAGAAGGACAGTGAGATAACAATCAACCACATGAATATGGCGATGATTGCGAAAACGGTCTTGGTGCACTGAAGGTTGCAATTCATGGTGAAAATGTGTTTGGCCCTTTAGAAGAACATGGTCAGTCTGTCATCACAACTGGAACAGTCTGGAATATAAACTCGATTGTAGCTAAATTTAATTCAAATTTCCATACTTTCTAAAAACATGAAAATTTAAACCGCTTATTACACCGAAGATTATTCACTGCTCATGTGTNTGCGTGAGTGTGTGCGTGTGTTATATAACAGTAAAGCAAAATTTAAACGAGTATTTGAGTTTACCAAAACCAGCTGTTTAATACAAAGCAGGCTGCCGTAGCAAAATAGAAACCAAACGCTTACTTCTTTATCATGAAACAAATGCATTTATTATCAAGTTCAACACTTACACTTGCTTACACATATAAATAGTTTTAATATATCAAGTTTTCAAGTTTTAAGTTTTTATTGGAACATCGGCAAACGCCTTTGATCATTTACAAACAAGTAAACACAATAGAGTCAAAGTGCATCAGAACAATACAAATACAATCATGTAAAAAACATAAACTACAATGAAACATGTTCAAACATCCTGAACAAACGTTTGTGTATTGAAAACAACTAATATTAAACATATAGTTGATATGCAATATTTTAAGGGTTTCAAACAATATGTGTTTAAGAAGCAGCAACAACTTAAATTTTTCCTCACTGAGTTACATGGCATCAGAAAGGAATCTGGCAATTTGGTTAATGACTTGAGTATTTTGACAAGATACAATGTATTTAAATTTCTCTAGATTAGGCCAGTAAGATCGAATACAATATTTTATTTGTAGATCTTTATAGATTGTGCAAGTTAGAAAGAAGTGATATTTGGACTCAACAGTATTACCATTACAAAGTTTACATTTGCGTTCATCTCTAACATTTTATTATATCTACCAGTCTCTATTTCTAGTTTATGGGCGCTAAGTCTAAATCTTGATAACAATGGTTTTACTATAAATGCAGTCTAACAATTTTTCATATGCGAATTCAGTCTTAAACGTTCTAAAGTACTCTATTTTCGGTTGGCCATAAATTGTTTCGTGCCAATTGTGGATACATTGATCTTTCAGTCTCTGGTTAATTTCATTAGAATAATTAAAAAACAATATTTGAATAATTGAAAGACGTTCTGTTCTAATTGTTGTTTGACATACGCACACCACAGTGTTGTATAATAACTATTATTATCCATGATTAAATCGTTGTTAAGATTGCATTGATCGTTAGAAACAGTATACCTCAGGGATTCGGGGTTTGGATTAATTTTAATCCAATAACTCGAGGGCACGTTGTTTGCATATAATAGAGAGAGATAATCTGCCTAGTTCGACTGAAACAGCGGCATTAGAAGTCTGTGAGCCTTCACCTAGAATAGTTTAACAAACTTTAAAATGAAGTTTATCGACTTCATCAATGCTGTGAATTCCCCAAATTTCGGATGCATATAAAATAATTTGAACAACTAGGGAGTCAAATAGAGAAAGTTTTGTTTTATTATTTAGCTACACTTTACTAAAAAAATAGACAGCACACGATTGTAAGCTTTTGAGGCTTGTTCATTATTTGCCTTTATTGCTCTTGATATGTTACCAGTGTAGTGTAGTTTTTGGCCCAGGTAGCAAAATTTCTCAACAATCTCAATAGCCTGTTGGTTAATAGTCCATCTACATGACCACTTACTTTTCCTTTTCCTTTGTTCATATTAGCGCATATTAGTTGTGTTTATATTTATTTTTAATCCGCATTTGCACCGGTATTGATAGATAGAATTTAATTGCAAATGTAGTCTTTCCAAAAATCCAGGTTTGTGGAAAATAATGCAACATCATCAGCAAATAAAAACATAAATATTGATAATAAACCTATATCTTTTTTCGGTTAAATAATTTTTATCAATACCATTTTGAATTTCATTTATGAATAAAATTAATAATAAAGTTGATAATGGCTCACCATGTTTTACTCCTAACGTAACATCTAAAAGCTCCGAATACCGAACAGAACGCATAGACTAAGACATGTCGTTATGATTGTTAACACATGGTGTAACATTCTGATAGATTGACTTGACCACCTTTTATATTTTACAGCTTATTCCTGTCTGTACTAATTTAATCCACAAAGCTTAGTTTATAACAGTATCGACTACCTTTTCATAGTCGATACAAACGCACTCAAGTTTTGATTTATTGTTAACATTGCTCTGGAGTATAGTGTGCAAACTAAAAATGCCATCGATAGTGCTACGATTATCTCTAAATCCGAATTGCGATGCGTTAAATGTATTCTCATTCTCGCGCCAATAATTTATTCGATTGCGCTATGTTATTGAGAAAATTTTAGCTATAATATTTATTAATGTAATACCTCAATAATCCTATGCAACATTTTTTTTTCTTCTTTTTTGAAAATAGGAACAATAGCACCATTACACCATGTTGCAGGCTAAATACCCTCCTCGAATTTGTAATTGAAAATTATAACTAAATACGGAGCAATAAACTCATCACAATCAATAAACCAGCCTGCAACATTTTTAGACATATCAGTGCTTTTATGGCGTTTGAGCTTTGATTTTTTTTTTTGTATTTCTATAACTGCAACGGGCGATCTAATTACTCAATATTAAGTGTTTCAATTATTAGTGCGTTTTAATCAACATTGAATGAGCTGTGATGCTGTGTTGGATAGATGTTTGAAATGATCTATTAACTCATGAAAAGTTACGTCATGAGTACCAGTCTTTGCATTAATTTCATATTTGTTATGTATTTCCAAAATTTCTTTGGGTTAGATTTACTTAAAGTTGACAGTG
This sequence comes from Dreissena rostriformis, assembly GCA_007657795.1. Lineage (NCBI taxonomy): Eukaryota > Metazoa > Mollusca > Bivalvia > Myida > Dreissenidae > Dreissena > Dreissena rostriformis. The sequence goes on from VMBQ01001382.1 coordinate 180,644, forward strand.
TTTTACTTTCGTTACTATACAATTTATTTTTAGCAATAAGTTTTATTTTACAATATGTTGTTGATATGGCTTGTAAAAATGACGTTCTGATCGCAATTGGTGGATCGTTTTTGTAAATGCGTTTACAGTCTTAAAACGTTTTTGTGGATTTTACAGCTTTGGTCAAACCATAAAAGATTTTCTTATATTTTTGAGGTTTTGTACTATCAAATTTAGCGTTCGTCCATGTACCTGAAAGGAGACATTATATATATACGTTCACATAACCTATTAATACCTGTATCAAAATTTTCATTTTCAAGTATGATATTATTAGTAATATTTTCAAAACTATTAGTATTCCTATTTAGTAGGATATTTAAATTTAGGATTTACCATCATCCCACGATAACTTATTAATTACCACATGAGTAGCATTAGACTATCGATACCTACATGTTATAATTAAATTAATCGGACAGTGGTCCTATAATTCATAGCACAGTTAAAACATGTAAAATGACCAGGCTCTAATGTACCATTAACAATCAATAAGCTATGTTTTAACAAAGTGACAACAACTTATTACCAAATTGATTGACAAGACTATCAAACGATGAGCGAGCCGATATTATTTCAAGCGGAACATCATAAACAGGCATGTAAACATAATCTTTTTATGTTTGCCATGCTGTGTGTTAAGTTAAGGAAAGTTTTGCGAACTTGAGCATATTTGTATTGCCTTTTTTGTTAAGACGAAGATAAAATGTATTGTGTATTGACTGCAATTGTGTTTTGTGTATTGAATGCGGTAATTGATAATGTGTTGTCTATGGTATGTAAACGAAAATGTAATCCTTTGTATTGAAAATGGATAATTTAAAGATTGTATCCATTATTATTAGATAAAGCAACTGTCGTGGTCTTATTGATGTGTCGAAAAGAGCGGATGTTTTTAAATATTTAAAAAGGTCTTAATGCCCATATATATTGTTTACAGGATTGCCATTTCACTTCTTCAATGGAAAAACAATTTTATTTTTTTAATCAATGTAAAAACATACTATGTATATATGTGCATGGTCAAGAACAAAGTGATTTTATACAGCAGTAGTAATGTCAAACATATAATACATGATATGCTAGTACACTTTACAGGTGTTTTTTTTTATTGTTAGTAGATCTAGTATATGTTTTTTTTTTAAATATAGTTATTAGAACAATAGATGAGTTGCGTAAAGTGGGGTAGAAGACAACTGGAATGGGTTATACAAATTTTGATGTGTTTCCATGTTTGTTAAAAAATGTGAAGTATATCGTTGTTGATGGCTATTTCTTTTTCAATTTGGATCTTTAGTTTTAAATAATTTATAAAACAGTTTAAAGTAGGTGTTTGTTTTTTGTATTTCATGCTTAATATGACATATTTCATTAATAAAATAATGTAGTTCATAGTGTTAATTGATTTCTGGTATTTTGAAGGTATTTACACCGAAACTAATATTTAAGAGGGACATTTTAACTTTTATTTGTTGTTTCTCAAGAAATGTTGTCAATTGGTTCCATAGAGTTTGAATATGTTTACACTCCCAGAAAAGGTGTTCTATTGTGTCAATGTGTTCGCAGCATATATCACATAAATTTGTGTTGGATAGGTTGCACTTAAAAAGATATTTATTTGTTGGTATTATTCTATGGATGTATTTATATTGAAAAATTCTCAGTGTGCTATCGATAGTTTCTTTATATGGCATGATAAATATGTGTTTCCAATTAAATTATTGTTCTCGAAAAAGGATTTGCCTTTTATTTTAAGTTTTTGAGTTTTCTACAGGGTTTTTAATTTGTTGCGTGTAAAATATTTTGTTCGTTTGGAAAAGCAAATTTACTCACAATGTGATGGTGAATGCTATTTTTGTTTTGGCACTTCTACTTCAAGAGGAGTATGTATTTAATTTAATAAATGTTTGGCAAATCTGAATGTTACAGAGTACAATAAAAAAAAGATACACAGGGAAAGTTATTAATTTCAGATTTAACAATAGATATCCATAGATTTACTCTGTGCACTCTTTATGGACCAAATAATGATACTCCTTTGTTTTAAAGTAAACTGTTTAATATAATAGAGACCATAGGAAATATATATATATTTTATGTGGAGATTTTAATATAGTACTTGATATGAATATTGATTATGCCAATTATAAGACATTGAATAATAATAAGAAGACAGGGAAATTGTTATCTTCTGTAATCAATGATAACAACATAATAGACACTTATAAGGTCATAAACGGTGATGCAAATAGGTTCACTTTGCGAAAGCCGAACACTGTCCAGCAAGCCAGATATTATTTTTAAAACTAATGTTTTAAGTCAGTTTATCGGGAAATGGGATATACACGCGAGCTACAAATCAGATCACTCCCCTATTACTTTGGAATTGAATTTTAGCAAAATAGAACATGGAAAGGGTCTGTAGAAATTTAATAATTCGTTACTTTATGACCTAGAATATATTCAATGTATAAAACAAAAAAAGATGAAATAAGGCAGCAATATGGCTTACCTATGTATAAAATTGAATATCTTAATATTATAGAACATGACTTAATACAGTTTACCATAAATGATCAACTGTTTTTAGAAACTTTATTAAAAGAAATCACAGGTAAAACCATATCATATTCGAGCTTCAAATAAAAAAAGAGCAAAGAACGAGAATTTTATATTTTAAAAGCAATTGAAGACATTGAAAAAAAAAAATAAAAAAAAAAAACAAAAAACATTAAAGAACTCAATCTATTGCATCAAGAGCTTTTATACATTCGGAATTTGAAAATGACAGGCGCTTTTATTAGAGCTAAGGCAAAGTGGATTGATGAAGGCGAAAAACCCTCAAAATATTTTTTTACTTAAAAACACAATATGCATCTAGAAAAAACATCCCTTTTATTGAAAACGATGAAGGTCAACGACCTTTTGACAATCATTGTATTTAAAAAAGCTGCCCAATTTTACAAAACATTGTATACAAAGTCTGTTCTTAATGACTCTTATAATGTACATGATTACCCTAAAGGCATAAACAAAATTAAATTAAACAGTGCACAATCTCAATCATTCGAATGCCTTCTAAGACTTAAAGAAAAAATAAATAAAAGTATAATCATGATAAAAGCCCGGGATCAGATGGTTTTACACCAGATTTATTTTAAAAGTTTTTTGGAAAATCTAGGCCACTTTATAGTGAGAAGCCTCAACTATGGTTTGACCTCTGGAACCATGTCAGTTACTCAAATACAAGGTATAATCACATGTATACCTAAAGAAAATAAACCCAGACATTTTCTGAAAAACCTAAGGCCATTAACGCTTTAAAATGTTATTTACAAGCTTGCATCTGAGACTATCGCTAACAGATTACTAGTAAAAACTATCCTTGATACTCTTATTTCTAAAACTTCAGACAGGATTTATTAAAAGCAGATATATTGGTGAGAATACCAGACTTTTATATGACATTATGAAATATACAGAAGATAACAATATCCCTGGACTCTTGATGACTATCGACTTTGAAAAGGCGTTCGATACCATTGAGTTTGATTTTATAGAAAAAAGCATTAGTTTTTGTTTAATTTTGGTTCAACATTGAAAAGGTATTTTCAGAGACAAAACAATACATTTCTAAAACGTTCATACACACACAATGTGTGTCAGTAAAATATGTATCATGTATTCATGAGCCTTTATGTTGGTACGCTGTTGTGTTGGACAATTGAGGTCATTGTTTACGATTTACGCGTGCTTACAAAACGCAATTTTTAACTCACAATCACTAAATGAATTACTAGTATACGTTAATTATATAAACACTTTGCAGGTTATGACAGAGTATTAAATGTTTCGTTTAAGTTTATCGTTTATTTACAAAATGTATGATTGTTTTTGGTTCGACAATATACATCAATATAATGAGAGAAACCGATACGTCACGAACGAAGTCGATATTACCCGAGTCCATCAGTTTGCTACTAACTTACATATTAACATCATCAACTTCAAGTCATACACATGTGTTTTTACTAAGTGTATACTTTTAAAAATATAAATGAGTGAAGAATAAAATTGTTCCTACAAAATTAATATTATAATTGTTATTTTCAGAGGCAAAAAGACAATCATACCTTTAACTTTAAATATCCACCCGACTTCAATTTACTCCAGCTGAAATATGACTCCGGGTAATACCCGTCGAATACGCAAGGTTGTACACGTAAACCGATCCGCAGTTTGTAAAGTGCGTGACTCAAGCTATTTGTTTAAGTAGACGAATAAATATGTAAAGGATATTTGTTGAGTTCGGTCGATTATCGATTTTAATTCAAGAGTGGTCATAGACATTAATTATTCACGCGTGACAAAGGCCGTCATCAGACAAACTGGAAACTTGAATGGAATAAGCGATGTTGACCGAAAGGCATTGCTGTTCTCAACGACGGGTGCAAGTTATTATAGAAGGCATAACGAACTTAGATCGCTTTTCAGATAGAGTCCTTTGCTACTACCACTTTGCGCAGGTGATGAATTGTGGGATTTATCTGGGTCCAAACGGGTTTACCTTCGCCATAAAATGTAATTTACATCGCACTTTTATCGGTTTAATTTATTTACGTATAGAACATGGAAAAATTGAATCTTCGGAAACTTCTCACTGCATTAGTTACTGTATGGTGTGTGTTAACCTCACACTATTTGAACAGGATTGAATTAGCCGCACTATTAATGTTTGCCATTTGTACATTGAATACATTTTATGGTGATAAAGTTTGATGTAATTGAACTATCGGCGCACATTTGTTGCTGCCAACTGAAAAGATTCTGTGTCGACTACATAATCAATGTTGCACGTTTCAATTCGAAAATTGAACACCCTTGAGCCAAAATATATGATGGCTCAATAAAATGTATGAAATATACATCATAGGTTTTTTCACATAATGTGCATATAATAATAATAAAAAAACAACATTTTTAAATAAAATTGTTGATGTTTTTATTGAAAAAATACATGTGCGTTAAAATTAATTTTATTTACGCAATTTCTAAACCACACGATAATATTGGATACATTCTCTTCCAAATACATAATTTCTTGTCAACATTCCTGAAAATGCTACCTTAGAAATTCAGAACAAGAATTTTGGACATTATTAATATATTTTTAGATTGGAGATATTTTTATTTTTTTTATTTCGTTGAAGCTGAGAGACCCAGGTCCTGACTTAANCTTTTTTTCTGTCTTTAATTGTTCTTCTTGTTTTATACTGGATCTATTTAGTTCCTATATTTACATTTATCAATTTAAAGCATTTAATGACAAACTTCTAAACATGCTAAAATCTGTGAACAAGTCCCTTTAAACAGTGATATGATGAAGATGCTTGAATTTTCATCCAAGCAGACCGAATACCGTAGGTGTTACAGAGTGGCAAGAAGGCGTCCATCCAGTTGTTTCCATTCAGCTACGTCTTTCGACGAATTTTCAGCAGCCTTCAATCTCGTGCATGTGCCATTTACATGAATGGCACAGTTCGGAGTTCGGACGTTCCGATCCAATATTTATTCAAAGTGGCGCGTGTCTTTGTAATAGCCGAGGTCACGAACAATTTTCCGGACATGTTAATACTTAGAATCGCCATTGTAATTGCTTCTGGATCATCAAGACATTATGTCTACATCCTTAAATATCAAAAACAATATTTGCCTACCTCCCCCAAATCATGACTCTATCCCAAACCGGCCCGACCTCGTGACCCTCAGGTTGTTTGGATGTTTGGTTTGGGTTGATACACGTTTGTACCAATGTTCTATGATGATCGAAATACGAAAATACAATGCAAAAAGATCACTCCATTCATATTGATAACATATGCACCAGATATGTAAGCACTATATGCCATTTGCTTAAAGATTTTGGCACACCGAAATCACACATTTCCTTTGGATTCTACACAGGTATCAACATGCAAAAGTAACTTATCTAGCAAATGAACATTAAAACAAACGAGATTCGACACATTCACCGCGTCATTCAATACAAGTAATGTATATCCAATGTTGTAGAGTTCTTAGAGGGTGGGGATAAATTTGGTTTTAGAATTTTTTAAATGATACCGCTGTCTGTGAGACAAAAATTCAATTCTAGACATATGTTATATGATATTCTTTTGCAAACAGTATACTGGACTATCCAGAACATATTGACTCATATTCGCTCTTTTCAGAAACCTTATGACTTTACACGGGTGTGGTCGATATGAGTTAACGTTAACAGTATTAAAGTTGTTCGTCTACTAGAAAGCATCACCTTTTAAGTTTGACATCAAATATATGCGATTTTAAAATATTAAAGTAACAATTCTCAGGTTTGCATAAAGGAAATAATTTATAAAACCACACACATAAATCTAAATGTAGTTCAACCTTGTTGAAAGCAGAAAACACGCGCATTATTGTGATGTTGTTCGCGGTTTGTTTCAGGCAGTGTCTTTTGTTTACTTTCGAAACGAACTCGTAAACATGTGTAAACTCGTCGTTTTAGCAAATGATGTCAACTCTCAGATAAGACGATGATCTGAATAAATCAAACCCCGTTAGAATTTTCACACTTCTCTTATTTTATGTGTATCAGGCGGCAATCAGTACGTTTGAAATGTATATTAACAAAAAACATTATAAATGAATTTTCGAAAAGATTTCCTAGAAAAAAAACGTCAAGTATCTTTTAAAAGCATGTTCACATATTCTTTGAAACTATAATCTATCTCCTGATAATTGTTCTGTAGTCTCAAAAATCAGTTACTGCAACATATTGAACAGTGATTGTCAGGGAACAACACACGTGAAATATCGATACGCATGTATTTAATATAAGCGCGCGTTGTCATATTAAAATAAGAACAATATACACAGATGAAGTAATAAAGGGAAACCATTGAAATGCTCTTTATATGGGAAATTTGTCTAATGCCTTGGGACCCGCAACAATATTTATGTCGTTCATAACAGTTTCCGTTGCCGTATTTTGTTTCGCTAAGATTACATAACGTGTGGTTATACTTTTTAGAGGATCTCTTTGTTAGGACATGAAAATGATTAAAGAATATGTTGTCTTCTTTACCATTGGGCGTAAAAATTTATTTTGATACACATTACATTTTCAAACCCGAATGCAGCCTGTATATTAATGTTTTTTATTTGATAACATTATATCGCTATAATCAGTTTTCGAAACAATCCACTTCATTCTAATACATTCAGGACATAATTGTCTGTATCGTTTGTCATTTGGTTTCATATTATAGTTGACGTGCATGTATTGCATAAATTGAACGAATCATGTACCATACATGTGAATTTAATGTATTTCTTATAAAGTGCATTGTATGGGTTACATTAAAATGTAGTATATCGTTTTCACATCCTGTATATAGTTTTGAAATAAGACAACAAACACGCTTTATTACCTTCCTTATTTCAGGGAATATATTGAAATACATTTTTCGGTAACTTTGTTAAGGCATACACTTCTACCAACATTGTGTCAAAATGTTAATATATTAGCCGTATTGCAACATCAAGGGTACATCACTGCTGACCTTGGGTGAGTGCAACATCAAGGGTACATCACTGCTGACCTTGGGTGAGAACATTTGAGCCTCGCTCTGCGAAAAGGAGTCTTAGTGCATGTGTGTAAGTGTCGTCTCATATTGGCCTGTTCAGTCCGCACAGGCTAATCAGGGACGACACTTTCCGCTTTTATTATATTTTTCGTTTAAAGGAAAACTGTTCTTGACATAAATCCAGTTGAGGTGGAAAGTGTCGTCCCTGATTAGCATGTGCGGGCTGCACAGGGCTTATCTGGGACAATACTTTACGCCCCCTTTTCAAAGAGCGCGGCTCATTTCAGTTATGCGTGACCTAAGTTCATTTTATGATGGATACCATGTCAACATTTTCTTGAGTAGGAAACGCCTTTTGTTTAGAAGCTGAACTACCATTTAACTGTGCATGACTTTATATTATATTTTAGATATAAACATCATTTGCATGTGTAATTGTAAAATACAATCTTTGCAAAGAAACGCTTTGATTGTTCTATTAGTACTGGGCGTTAAACTCTAGTCCAAACGGACGTGCGGATCATTCAAACGATATCAACGAAAATCTATATCCATACACAATTATAGTCGGTCGTCATCACAGATTATGGTATATAAAATATTTTCATATGAAATTCAACATCGCTATGTACATACCAAGTAGGTGATGAATGTATAATCTAACTGTAATTTATCTTGTATTCAATAATTGTAAACACCTGCTCCCCGAATTATGTAAATATGCAAAGTTATATTGTTGATGCCTATTCAATGACCGTTTTGTCCAATAACTACTTTAATGTTACAAAACCGGTTCAAATTGTTATTGGATGCAATAGTAAATCAGCGGGAATGTCACAAACCGCCACGTAAACGACTTTTCCACTTAAAGCCGGCCGAGTTGATGTTGGTATATTTTCCCATTTTTGTTATGTGTCGCAAAAAAGTGATTAAGAGTCAGAATGTGATGGTATTTATGTCAGATGTGCAAAACATTTGGTCAAAATCGGTCGAGAAATGCCCGAATTCAGAACAAAGATAGGGCTTTTTAATTTCTGTCCGTGGACAGAAATGATCTAAATTTAAACACAAGCGGGTCACATGTAAAATCACGTGACCATTGCATAATTGTTTACAACGTCATTTGCCATGAAGAAACCGTGTTATTTAGAAGTTCTTCTTTGTTTTGAAAAGCGCGGAAGTGGAAATCACGTGAAATTGGCGCTCACGTGACCCAAAGCGTGCATACGTCAAAGGTTAATAATAGTCTTGAGGATTCCGTTATGTACATGATTAGGTTTCGTATTTTTGATGTTTTTGGCACAATTTTTGCGAAAATCGGTATGGAAGAGTTAAGCTTTAGAATGTATTTGACGAATACTGATAAATTCTGGTCAGTTGAGAAAATCAAATTGTTGTGAGAAATATCAACTCGGCCGGCTTTAAACATCAAAGCAGCGCGTGTTCTGTGAAACCATGTAGATACGTGTAAAGTAATTACGGTTTTCATGTACTCTGATCGTTACATTACATGTTTTGTATAACAGTCGGGTTTGAAATAATTCTTGAACATTTTGCAAGTTGATAAAACACGATTGAACTTATAAACTTAGCATTTAATGGCTATACAAATGCAAAATTGAAAGGGAAAGTTTCATAAGAACGTGAAAAATGGAAAACATTCGGAAATGTGTGAATCAAAGCAGCAGTTAGTTTGCGATACAATATGCTGTTCGTAGCAGGCATTTTCAAATATAATATATTATATTTAAACGTGTTGCCGTACATACAAATGCAAGCATATACTCTTCTGCTTGGCAATCAAGAAGCGCATTTGATTTAAAAGCAAAGACTCGCTTTTACTTTTCGTATGAGTCCTTACACTTTAGTTCAATCACTTTTTTGAATGTTTAAGTATGTGTATAGTTGCTGCTTTAAAATACAAGTCTAACACATGTCGTTAAAAGCGTTTTCATCTTAAACTAGCATATACGACAGATAGTATGACGAAATAGGCTCTTACCACGCAATGGTTTGCATGCCATATCGCAATCAATGTTCTTTGCGTGATTGGTATTCAATTACCCCGGTAGTGTTAAATCACTGACTTTCGAAACCTTACGATGCAAAAAAGAAGCGAGAGTAGCCGAATTTCGGAATCTCTTTGCTTATTACGATATAACACAAGGGAAAAAAACATATCGTTGTATGTTAACGTTTAAAACATCATACCCATCGGCTAAAGACGGGCAACGATTACAAAATCGACTCTTAGTAATAAATGACGCACTCGTAACTTAAAAAAACTCATTTAAAAACCAATCTGGAAATGACCAATTAATCTTTAACATGAATTTAGATTCGTTTAAATCATTACCCTGTGTCCATAAAATAATTCCACCGTTTTACACAGATCCCATTAACAACTACATTGAATTAAACAATATTTAACCCAAACCGAAACCCAAAACCTTTTTTGATATAAGATTTCACATATTGTGGGGTAACAGGTTTATTTAATACAATGAAAAATGTTGACTATTCGCTAACTGGATCGATTCCGGGATATTATAACATAAACGATATTATAACAAACAAAGCAAATTTATCATACCGCAACAGTGATATCTGCCTGATATAACGCTGTATGATATATTTTTATATATCATGTTCAACAGGAAGTTCTTATATCAGTCGATGTGTCAGATTAGTAAGACATTAAATAAGTAATATTTTATTGTAAAAATGAATCAGATTCATCAAAACAAACAATTTGATCCCAAGATGTATAACATTTAATTCACAGAAAGTAACAAAAAAACAGCAAAAGAAACGTATTTTACAAATATTAATAATGAATGTGTAAATGCTGATGACGTCATGTTCAACAGGAAGTTGTTAAATCAGTCGATGTTTGAATGTAAGTCATTTTACACGGAATGAACTAAATTAAGTAAAAAAAAACTCATTTTACTAACAACGCACATGATAATAACGTTTGACCCAGGGGTAAGATCAAAATTCCAAATAGTGCACAGTCGCACATATGCTCATAGCTACCATGTGTGTAAGTTTCAAGGTTCTAGTGTTAATAGTGTAGAAGGAGATACAGCCGAATGGGGGTTGGGGTGGGGCCCAAAATTTGTTTTAACATAACTTCTTCATTTATTCACCAATTGACGTCACTTTAATACTGAACATCTCTTATGACAACACGGTCTATCTCGACCATCCACGTCCACATCCCCCATGCCATTGATAAAGGTAATGGCAGCTTGGTTCCCGTCCTCTCTAAAATTTATCTAGAGGTCCACGGGTACAACTTCCCCGTACCCCCACTTTTGTTTCGTACCCAAAAATGTTCGCACCCATTTTTTTTTCGTACCCAAATTTTTTTTTCGTACCCAAATGTTTTCGTACTTAAATTTTTGTTTGAACCCAAACTTTTTTTTCGTACCCAATTTTGTTTGTTGTACCCAATTTTTTTGTCGTACCCATTTTTTTTTTCGGAACCAATTTTTCTTAAAGTAGTAGTAGTAGTATTGCTGTTGCTGCTGATGATGCAATTGCTGCTGTTGTTGCTGCTGTTGTAACTGCTGTTGTTGTTGCTGCTGCTGCTGCTGCTGATGATGATGATGATGATGCTGCTGCTGCTGCTGCTGATGATGATGATGATGATGATGATGATGATGATGATTATGATGACGATGATGATGATGACGATGATGATGATGATGATAATGATGATGATGATGATGATGATGATGATGATGATGATGATGATGATGATGATGATGATGATGATGATGATGATGATGATGATGATGATGATGATGATGATGATGATGATGATGATGATGATGATGATGATGATGNACTTACACTGTGTTAATAATACCGTCGAATGTCTTATATTACACACACTAAATGTGACCGTTAAGTATGTGAGAAAACATATAAAAATAACAATTAATAATATAACAATTAATAAAAATATTAAAAAATGATAACTCTTGATTTCCTCAAGTGAAAATGTTTTCCAAAACATTCGCTTCAATGCGGAACTCATTCATGACAGTTATTTCGCATAAAACCTTCTAACATAGGAAAAAGCTATTTATCATTTGGAAGTCAGGTCCCAAAATGGGCTTAAAAGGAAGTTAGTTCCCAAAATGGGGGTTAAACCGTTATAATTCGGTATTAAATGAATTAATAGACATACAAACGCGTCGAGATAATTAAATAATCGTGATTTATGTTATAGTTTACTGTAAACATGCACAAATACTGTTTATTTTGAGAGAAAATGATATTCGAACATCCAACATCTCGAAGGTCAAGAAATTAAACAACAAATTTGTCGCCGGTTTTGCTTCAATAACTTTTTTATTCCGACGTCTACGGCATTGAAACAAAAAACCGAGGGGAGCACAAACACCGTAGAGCCGAAAGGGCGTATTCATTTAAAAGAAATATAAATATAAACTGGCTTACCGGTTGAAAATATCCGCTACTCCTTCACGAAAAACACGAAAACTACGCCATCTTTGAAGTTTTGCTACCGTAACCTCACTTAAACGCGGTAAGCTCCCGTATACGCATGCCCCCCTGCTGATATAACGCTGCATGATATATTTTTTATATATCATGTTCAACAGAAAGTTCTTATATCAGTCGATGTGTCATATTAGTGAGACATATTAAATAAGTAATATTTTATTGTAAAAATGAATCAGATTCATCAAAACAAACAATTTGATACCAAGATGTATTACATTTAATCCACAGAAAGTAACAAAAAACAGCAAAAGAAACGTATTTTACAAATATAAATAATGAATGTGTAAATGCTGATGACGTCATGTTCAACAGGAAGTTGTTAAATCAGTCGATGTTTGGATGTAAGTCATTTTACTCGGAATGAACTAAAATGGGTAAAAAAAAACTCATTTTACTAACAACGCACATGATAATAACGTTTGACCCAGGGGTAAGATCAAAATTCCAAATAGTGCACAGTCGCACATATGCTCATAGCTACCATGTGTGTAAGTTTCAAGGTTCTAGTGTTAATAGTGTAGGAGGAGATACAGCAGAATGGGGGTTTGGGTGGGGCCCAAAATTTTGTTTAAACATAACTTCTTCATTTATTCACCAATTGACGTCACTTTAATACTGAACATCTCTTATGACAACACGGTCTATCTCGACCATCCACGTCCACATCCCCCATGCCATTGATAAAGGTAATGGCAGCTTGGTTCCCGTCCTCTTTTAAATTTATCGAGAGGTCCACGGGTACTTCTTCCCCGTACCCCCACTTTTGTTTCGTACCCAAAAATGTTCGCACCCATTTTTTTTTCGTACCCAAATTTCTTTTTCGTACCCAAATGTTTTCGTACTTAAATTTTTCTTCGTACCCAAACTTTTTTTTCGTACCCAATTTTTTTTGTTGTACCCAATTTTTTTGTCGTACCCAATTTTTTTTCGGACCCAATTTTTCTTATTATTATTATTATTATTAGTAGTAGTAGTAGTATTGCTGTTGCTGCTGATGATGCAGTTGCTGCTGTAATTGCTGCTGCTGTAACTGCTGTTGTTGTTGCTGCTGCTGATGATGATGATGCTGCTGCTGCTGATGATGATGATGATGATGATGATGATGATGATGATGATGATGATGATGATACGCTGAGAGTCTGCGTTCATCTTTGATGCACATGCTTGATGACATAAAAATATCCCATTTTTGTCTCACCTGATTTTTTGAAAACGCGACAGTCGACAGACGATATTATTACAGCGATATTTGAACAGTATAGTATCGCGTGTCACCGCGACTGTCGCGCAAAATATCGTGCGTCTTTTCGTGTTTCGTGTGTCGCCCTTTGAACGCGAGACACGACACACGAAGCGATATACGATATTTTGCGCGACAGTCGCGACGACAGTCGCCTATTTTGCGAGAAAATTGCGGCGACGCACGATATTTTGAGCGACAGTCGCGGCGACGCACGATATATTTAACACGATATATGGCCGGCTGCTTTTTAATTGAGTTTAACACACCTTAGCGCAAGTTGCCCACGGTAAATTCCAATATTTAAACATTTCAATTGATTTGCAATTAACATCAATGCTTTCGCTGCACGCGAGTAGAAAGTACAATGTCTGTAACTGAAAAACAGCTCTTCCAGTGAATCAAGAGGAATTTAAACAGGCTATACTATTGTATATCTCAATAAATTAGTGTAATATTAATCAGTGACATTTCTTTTTAAGATCGATGACAGTAACTAGTATTAATCAAATGCAATCTGTTCCTGCTACGTATGCATCATTTCTGAATTATAAACGAACTAGAAATGCGAAAAAAAAACGTATTAAAGACTTCCCATGATAAGCAATAAAAGTGCACCGAATGATCATTAAGTGAACAACAAGTAAAACTGTATTAATCTTTTCTTAACACATGTCACACACTTTATATGGTTCAACAACAATCGGATGTAACGCGTGCTTAATTTGATTGGATTTCCGAGATATAAAAACTAAGTATAAGGGCAAAGTTCCGTTATTGAACGATGGACTCTATGTGTGCAGTAACGTTGATTCTAGCAGGTATGTGATTGAAAGAATTAAACATATGTTACATACATGCAACTATTATAATGATGCAAATAGGGTTTATATATTATAACAATTACAAAGGACATATTTTTCAATATAATATGACAAACAAATGAATAAAACGACAAGCTGTTATATGCTAAAAAAACATAAATCACGATATAGCTGTAGACATTTGAACATTTGATTTTCATGTAAAGCCTAATAAACGTATAAACAGAGAGCCTCTTAACGTGTAAAAACTTATCCACGTATTACATCCAGTTTGTAGATAGTCATCATCCAGTAAAATACTGAACACTTCTAATATTTAAATTAAAATAGTATGCGCATCTGCGTAACGTGGTGTTTTGTTTATTTTAGTTGCAGGGCGTGGCATAGCGACAATCCCGGACGGTAAAGGTAAATCAATACATAAAAAACATTCTTATATTTTATAATAATAATACAAATACATATGTTTTACACGCGCTTACATGCGGTAAACGACGACTCTACTTAGGCAACTGTATATAACATTATATAATTGTTCACATACATTACAATAATGCAAATTACTTTTCGTGTATACATTATTTACTTATTAAATGCATTTACTCCCATCATACAATTACAATAGTACACAACTCTCACCGTGTAATGATTTTTGGATATTTATGATAATTTTATAAGTGACATTTATTTTCAATAAGTAAACAGTACTTTAAGTTTCTAAACACTTTAAGGCTGCCTTGTTATATCGGTCAATTCCGATGGTTTGACGCCGGCTATTTGCGGGGGTTTTGTCGGCGCCAATTGCCCGTCAGACACCGACACATGTCCGTTCTTCCCGGGGGCGGACTTCGGTTTTTGTTGCGTCGGGTGTGGCCCGGACGCCCCGCCTCCCACGGCGAGGTGTATAGGTTCCCCGCAATGCGGCCCTAATGAGAAGTGTGTCAAACCAGCCAACAACGCTTCGGCTATTGAAATGATGAAATGAAAACGGCGACTGAAAATTGATACATCATTGCATAAACATATGGAAACTATAAAGTATTAATTCTAATATCTGGTCAGGTATAAATGATAAAATTATATGTTCTAGTACATAGTTCATCCATCCCCTAATTTAAAACATACCGTTACAATTGTGAACGCCTTTTTCAATGTCGAAAACAAATATATACTACAAAAGTCGCCCTTGATATTATAGCTTGCATTGCTCCATCGGTGACCACTGACGGAACATCGATCGCCATTTGTGGAGGTTTCGCTGGCGCTCTCTGTCCATCGCCTTCCGACAGCTGCCCGTGGGAGCCCTCATCTGACTTCGGCTACTGCTGTGTCGGCTGCGGCAGTGACGCACCGCCTCCCACGGTCGGGTGCAAGAGTCCCAGTGAGTGCGGCCCGCGGGAGCAGTGCGTGAAACCCGTGAACAACGCAAACCAGCTGGGAGTGTGTTGTCCTTCAGTGAAACTAAAAAGTAAGAACGATAAAAATCACTGTGTTCACAGATGTCGCTTCTCAACTTACCGGTAAGCGTATGCGCTGTGCATGATGGGAAATACTGTTTTATTTACTTGCACATGAGCTGCTTCCACTTAAAATTTGCAAAAGCAGCTGCAAGTCTTAAGGGCGTAACTTTGTACATACGTTCATTATGAACATCAATTCAGTTTTAAAATGCTAGTCGTCCGGATCTGATGAATAAAAAAACGCCTTTAACTCAAATGTGCATGCTTGTATTCTATCTGGAAGTGAAAGTAGAAATTACATGGTAACGGAAGTACGCGCATTTTATTACACATACATGCTTGAAAACACTGTTCCAAGTTTTTAAAATTAATAAACTTTTGTTGTCATTATGTCAAAACATTACTTTTAATAAAAATGAAAAAATAATGGTTATTTAGATAATTTCTTTTTTCCGCCGACTATATCATACATAGTGTTTACATGTGGAGAAGTGTGCTTACGAATCCGCACAGAGACCGAACGCAGGTAATGAAGTCAAATCTCTATGAAAAAGATGCACGCAAAAAAAGAAATGTACAATTGTCGAATTGCATTTGGCCATTTGCAGCTGCAGTTTAATTTTAATGGCTAAATACTTAAATGTATTCGTCCAATGGTTTATTTACAATTTAGAAAGGACTGCACACTTAAACAATATCACCTGTATTCGTGCTGTAAACGATAATCACATTATTTGTTTTTACACCTGATGAATACGTGCTGGTATTGCTCTGTCCGTTCAAACTGTTAGTTATTTAAGCACATGGTTATGCTAACAATTGATGATTGTGATTATCGATGACAAACATATACAAGATGTACTACTTTGATCGGTCTTGTGAAAAAAGTTGTATTTCTATAAAAATTAACAAAGCAAACGTTATATAAAATAGTACACATTTAAAAAGATGTTATAAATATTATATTCAAAGAATGTCTAGCCCCCTCGCTGAACACCGACGGTACAACGCCCGCCATTTGCGGAGGATTCGCCGGGGCTCTCTGTCCATCGCCTTCCGACAGCTGCCCGTTCGAGCAGCCCGGATCTGACTTCGGCTACTGCTGTGTCGGCTGCGGCAACGACGCCCCGCCTCCAAATGTCACGTGTAAGAGTTCCGCCCAGTGCGGCCCGCGGGAGCAGTGCGTGAAACCCGTCAACAACGCAAATGCGCTGGGAGTGTGTTGTCAAAATCCCACATTGGGAAGTAAGAATTCACAGCTATAAATTGTTTATTCTGTCGAACAAAAATAGCAATCAGAAGGAAACTACCATTATCTTCATGGATCTTATTAAGCACCACGACTTTTTTATATATATTTTCAAACGAACACTTGCAGTCGACAATAGCCCTCTTACGTATACATGTAATTACATTACACTAGAAATACACTGTTCATATGCTTAAGAATTTCACTCAATACACCTATGTCCATTATGCATGTATGTAAAGCAAATTCCTAACTAATCATATTAAGGCTTAACTAATCCGATGATTGCTTCAAGAATGTGTCGCCCCGTCGGTCGGCACGGACGGCAAGACGCCGGCAATGTGTGGCGGTTTCATCCCGGCACAATGCCCGTCGCCGATGGACGACTGTCAGATCACGGGAGGCTCAGTCGGCGTCTGCTGTCTAACGTGCGGCCGCAATCTTCCGCCGCCCACGGTGGCATGTCGAAGCGCCCGCAAGTGCGGCAGGCGGGAACGCTGTGTGAAACCGGTCAATAATTCCGCGGCTCTTGGGGTGTGCTGCCCACTGTTCAGAGGTTAGCTGTTTATTCTCTAATTTCATGTTGATATCATAACTGAAACATACTTCTTTTATATGGATGTACTCGTTGATCACAGTATCCTCACCAGTTTCCACTGCGTACGGATATAGTGATTTTCAGCGCATGACTTAATGATAATTGGTACGAGTAGAATATGTAAAAACAATAAATGGGACGTGCTTTGTACCAGCAGGTCGTTTGTTGATGATAATTCAGGATTTAATAAATGGTATTCAAACATGCTTACGGAAAGTACATGCCTTTTTCTTCAGCTCATATAATTTCATACATAGCATATGAGAAATAAAAAGCCGATTGCACATATGTGGCACCTATGTTTGTTTTCAGGTTAATAAACATGTCAACAGACAGTTTATTCTTGGGGTCATCTCTAAACATCTCCAATGTATCGGTACTCTTACAGAGCGGAACAAGCTGGAACAGATGGCCCTGAAATTAAACTGTCACATATTGATATTATTTAATATTATTGAATGAGCCGCGTTCTGTGAAAACTGGGCTTAATGCATGTGTGTAAAGTGCAATACCAGATTAGCATGTGAAGTCCGCCCAGGGACTTCATTTTCCGCCTAAATTGGATTTTCGCTTAGGAGAGACTTCCTTTAAACAAAACTGCGGACTGCACAGGCTAATCTGGGACAACACTTTACACACATGCATAAAGCCCAGTTTCCCAAGAACAAGGCGTATATAAAAAAATAAACTTCTGAAATTGATATCTTCTTAAGTGCATAAACATGTAATTCTGCTCTGAACGCTTGAATTGTTACCGTTAACATGTTATATAAAATTGTGTTTGAAAGAAAAAGAAGATTCTATTGTACATTGCTAAATTTAATGTAAATAGCACGTCTGTTAAGCCGTTTCCATGCCAAATCAAGATTTGCCTGTACACGTAAATAAAGTGCTTTATTAATTTCTAGTGTAACTGATAATTTACACGTCATATCAAAATGTGCGGATAATTGAGCAATAAGATCAATTAGTCCATGGCAATGTTATGCCCATAAATGACAGTCTCTCTTGTAATCAGTAGTATTGTTGCTGGGAGGACACCTTTGGTCATTCTCAGATCTGTTGACCGGTACCTTCCCGTGACAGAATATCCTTAGTTGTTACCTCGGCCAGTGTTAAAAAATATTCTTACGAAATATAAACAGAATTTTGCATAATTACTTTAATTCGTCAATGTTTAATTTAAAGATATGTTTGATGTTTTAATCAGGTGAGTTTTGGAAAAGAAATATATCTTCGATATAGCTTATGTACATTATCCAGTTATCATTAACGACTCAAGGTAAGATGTTCCTTGTCAGCTTTGCGAGAACCAGCCCGGCGTTTGGGGCAAATACAATAATCAATCGTTTTCAAGGTGTATGTCACAAATTGATTTCTAACAATAAACTGACTTATCTTCTAAGAGACGAAGAATACATTGAGGGTTGAAGAACTATAGAGAGCAGGGGCGGTTCAAGGATTTCTGGTTATGGGGGCTGGATATTAAAAGATTTGCTGGGGGTCCAGGGGGCCGCTAATTTAAGTGATTTTGAAGGCTTTGACAATTTCGGAGTTCGTTCTCTGCGAGGTTTTATTTCGACCAACACAGAAGCAATGTTAATGATTTTATTGCAGTTGACCGTATTAATCGNAGGCATCATTGGTAGTTTACTTTGGGTACCTGTTTTTAAATTTCAAAATCATGTTCCTCCAATCTTACTACATTTGTTCGACTATGGAAAGGCCCAGAAAACCGCTGAGAAAAACGCAAGATTGCTGGTATCTAAACGGTAGGACTTATAATTCAATAGGTTACAAACCAGTAAATAATGTTTAACATTGACAGGGTTCAACTTAAAAAAAAATAATCGGGACTCTTGTTGTTTAAACAAGGAACTTCTTTAGGCGAATAAGTAATTTACTGGTGAGTGATTTTTAAATTCAGTGATACGTAATAATAATAAAGGAAGTTTAATGTTTAAATGTGTATACGTATAAGTACATCTTCTCGAACCTCACCTCTTTTCGAACCCTTCATTTGTTTAAATTGTATGCGCATGTTTTTTGTGTATAAGCAATTTGTTTACGACGACTCGCGCGTAGCTGTAAATTGACGAAAATGCGTCAAAAACAGGAAGAATAGGTAGATTAATCATAAAACCCGTAAAAATCATTGTATTTCTTAACGCTTTTACATATACATGTATAATGATTTTCATTAATAAACCTATAAAAAAAAATGGTCTAATTTTCGTTCTCAACTTTGCTTGACAATTTATACATTTCGGCTGCTGCAATAAGTAACGTGACCATGGTCAAATCATGTGACGAATTTATGTTTAATGTTGAAAATTGAAGGGTTCGAAAGCAGATCCTCGTTGTTTTGGCGGCATTGATAGTTTTAAATGATATGGTAGTGCTGGAAACTTGCAAAAATCTTTTATCAAAAGACGATTTACATAGCAATTTAAGTTGCCAGCCATATAGAAACAAGTTATTTATCAAATAGAACACCGTTCACATTTCAGGTTATTCAGTCATTTCTACCTGTGTGGAGTTATAAGTTTCACGGTATTACTGGTGTTGAGCTTATATGTGGCAATAGCAAACAAACAGTTACCTGAAATAGTGACGGTGTTGCTGGACCTTTTGAGATACCCAGGCACTGACAGTGAGTTGTTTAGCCATACATGTTTATTCACATGGATCTGGGTACCGGTTTTCTTAAGTTTTAATTAAGGCTGGGGATTCACAAAAGGAGGAGAGGAAGTTTAGTTTATGTTAACTAAAGCATCAAAAAGTAGTGTGGTGTTGTTAAATGTTTTGATCAAAATAGCAGAGCGATTGACCGGCCTTTCGTGTCTTAAAATATTAAAACCCCTATCGGTTGCAAAATTTCTTTTAATATGACTTTTAACCATACCGCATACAGGATTTTTTTTTGGCCCGATTGTATAGCCGAATAACGGCTATGTTCCCAATGGCAAAAGGTATACTTTTTTCCCAAAATTTGGAAAACAATCCAAATTAAAAAAAAAAAAATTTTTTTTTTAGAAGTGTCTAATGATTATTTTATCACAATTTTATTTCAATTACATGTAACAAAGTACATTATAATGATTTATATGATTTTGATCTTTGAATTTGAATTATTATACAAAGTTATATCAATATATATGGTTGTACTAAAGTCCTACCAATGAAGGCTACGGAATTTATTTTCCCAATTTCTTGAAAATGCCGATAAAATTCCCAATTCCAAAGCCATGGGCTATCTTCCCAAAAAGGGGGAAAAAAACCTGGCATATTCGTAGTGTTTTGCATGGTCTAATATTGATTGAAGCCTTTTTATTGATTATTTTTCAGACCTGGGACATCCCTTCTCTAATCTGCTGTTGCTGATATGTTGTGATATTCAGGTTATCAGGAGATACATTGAGTGCTTGTTTATAAGCGTATATAACCCCTCAGAAAAAATGAGCATTGTTTTTTTC
>VMBQ01001383.1:0-26731 GCA_007657795.1 Dreissena rostriformis
AAACAAAGACGGTCTTTTATTTTAAGGACAACATTTGGTGAAGATACTAATACTAATACTAATACTAATACTATATGTTTTAATATATGGTTAAGGATTTCATTGAATAAAACTTGTTATTGTATAATTACTACACTGTATTTTAGTTTTTTTGTTTTATATTATTGGTGCAGGCATAACTAGTTTTTTTTCGAAAAACGGGTAATTTCAAGTAGACCGCGTTTGAAACTTGTAGCCTGTTTCCCAACTGAAGCGCTTACTTCATATTATACCGGTATAATTGCAAGGAACCAAGCATAATTTCCGTTGTTAAGGACAACTTTATATTCCAGCCTCACTCTGAGTTTACTCGAGCTAGCAACAAGACGTGTTGTTGAAGGTAGGCATATATTTGGGGTTTTCTTATGGTTTAAACGGTTATTCGTGTGCACAGAATACACAAATAGAAGAAAAATAATTCCTCAATCGATTTGTATCACAATTTTGACCGCAGCTTTATACTATAATACATGTATTTATTAATTTGGTAAAGGTCATTTTATACATCAATGGGTGCCAGGTGGAGAACACTTTTATTACTTCAGTTGTATTTTTTTTCTCGATAGGAATCATATGATGAATCAATCAATAAATCAAACATTTAATCAAAATCATATGATGAATCAATCAATAAATCAAACATTTAATCAAACATATATTAATATTTTCAAATAAAGTATAGGCCGTGTTTTTTACACCACGTACAAAGCTTATGACAGTCTTTAAAATGCATGACAATCATTGTTTTTTTTACTAACAGTAACAACATGAATGTCAGTAAAGATGTATGTTTGTCGATGTGGCTGTCTGATTGCGAACATAACAAATTTAATATATGTTTAATAATGTTTTTGTGTTTATTTTGTTGATTATTTTCACATTCAAATACTCGGTCTTAAACTATTTTTTTTTCCCCCAAAGGTGGGCATATAGTGATCGCACTGTCCGTCTGTCTGTCCGTCTGAAATTCCGTCACACTTTGCGCTTAGGTTTCAAACAATGTGGAAACACTTTGCGTTAAGGTTTACAAAAATGTGGAAAAAGGGGGCATATGTCATCCTATGGTGACAGGTCTTGTTTATCATTGCATTTGACCGACCAGTGTCTATTTGTATGACTAACTTTGTTTATGACTGATTTGGTGTGTGACTGACCTTGTGTATGATTGAATTAAGGAATGAAATACTTTTTTGTATGATTGATTTAGCGTACTATCTTTCACTAACTTTGAGACTTAAAATGAGTAAAATGACTGAATTTGTTTATGGCTGACATTTTGAATGAATTACTGTTTTTGCTTTATTTAGTGTACTACCCGTTAATACCCTTTGTTTTCGGACACTTACAAGTAAACAAATAATACGTGAATGACTGACCTGGTGTATGACTGACTTTGTGTATGACTGACCTGGTGTATGACTGACCTGGTGTATGACTGACCTGGTGTATGACTGACTTTGTGTGTCACTGCCCTGGTGTATGACTGACTTTGTGTATCACCGATCTTGTGTATGACTGGCTTTGTGTATGACTGACCTGGTGTATGACTGACCTGGTGTATGACTGACCTGGTGTATCACTGGCTTTGTGTATCACTGACCTTGTGAATGACTGACCTGGTGTATGACTGACCTGGTGTATGACTGACCTGGTGTATGACTGACCTGGTGTATGACTGACCTGGTGTATGACTGCCTGGTGAATGACTGACCTGGTGTATGACTGACCTGGCGTATGACTGACCTGGCGTATGACTGACCTGGTGTATGACTGACTTTGTGTATCACTGACCTGGTGTATAACTGACCTGGTGTATGACTGGCTTTGTGTATCACTGACCTGGTGTATGACTGGCTTTGTGAATGACTGACCTGGTGTATGACTGACCTGGTGTATGCCTGACCTGGTGTATCACTGACCTGGTGTATGACTGGCTTTGTGTATGACTGACCTGGTATATGACTGACTTTGTGTATGACTGACCTGGTGTATGACTGACTTTGTGTATCACTGACCTGGTGAATGAATGGCTTTTGGTATCACTGACCTTGTGAATGACTAGCTTTGTGTATCACTAACCTTGTGTATGACTGACCTGGTGTATGACTTGCTTTGTGTATCACTGACCTTGTGAATGACTGACTTTGTGTATCACTGACCTGGTGTATCACTGACCTGGTGTATGACTGACCTGGGGTATGACTGACCTGGTGTATGACTCACTTTGTGTATCACTGAATTTGTGTATTACTGACCTGGTGTATCACTGACCTGGTGTATGACTGACGTTGTATATCGCTGCCCTGGTGTATGACTGACTTTGTGTATCACTGGCCTGGTGAGTCACTGACCTGGTGTATGACTGACCTGGTGTATGACTGACCTGGTGTATGAGTGACCTGGTGTATGACTGACCTGGTGTATGACTGACCTGGTGAATGCCTGACCTGGTGTATGACTGACCTGGTGTATGACTGACCTGGTGTATGACTGACCTGGTGTATGACTGACTTTGTGTATCACTGACCTGGTGTATGACTGACTGTGTGTATCACTGACCTGGTCTGGTGTATGACTGACCTGGTGTATGACTGACCTGGTATATGACTTTCCTGGTGTATCACTGACCTGGTGTATCACTGACTTTGTGTTTGACTGACCTGGTGTATCACTGACCTGGTGTATGACTGAGTTTGTGTTTCACTGAACTGGTGTATGACTGACCTGATGTATGACTGACCTGGTGTATGACTGACCTGGTGTATGACTGAACTGGTGTACGACTGAACTGGTGTATGACTGACCTGGTGTATGACTGACTTTTTGTATGACTGACCTGGTGTATTACTGATTTTGTGTATCACTGACTTTGTGTATGACTGACCTGGTGTATGACTGACCTGGTGTATGACTGACCTGGTGTATGACTGACCTGGTGTATTACTGATTTTGTGTATCACTGACTTTGTGTATAACTGACCTGGTGTATGACTGACCTGGTGTCTGACTGACCTGGTGAATGACTGACTTGGTATATATATGACTTTGTGTATCACTGGCTTTGTGTATCACTGACCTGGTGTATTACTTGCCGTTTTGCTTACTTGGCGTATTCATGAATTGATGTATGGCTGGCGTGGACAATTACTGACTTGGTGTATGACTGACTTGGTTTACAACTGGCTTTGTGTAGGGCTGAGTTTGTTAACCACTGCCTTTTTGTATGACCGACTTTAAGTATTGCTGACTTTTGGATCAATCACATGGTGTGATACTGACTTTCTGTACGACATACTTCGCGTTGTATTCAAAGCATGACTGACTTGATGTATGACTGACTCGATGTATGACTGACTTGGTGAATTACTGACTTGTATGACTGACTAAGTGTATGACTGACTTTGTTTATGACTGCCTTGGTGAATGACTGACTTGGTGTATGACTGACTCGATGTATGACTGACTTGGTGTATAACTGACTTGTATGACTGACTTTGTGTATGACTGACTTGGTTTATTACTGACTTAGTGTATGACTGACTTTGTGTATGACTGACTTGATGTATGACTGACTTGATGTATTATTGACTTGGTGTATGGCTAACTTGATGTATTATTGACTTGGTGTATGGCTGACTTGGTGTATGACTGACTTGGTGACTGACTTACTGACTTGTATGACTGACTTTGTGTATGACTGACTTGGTGTATGACTGACTTAGTGTATGACTGAATAGGTGCATGACTAACTTGGTCTATGACTGACTTGGTGTATGACTGACTTGATGTATGACTGACTTCATGTATAATTGACTTGGTGTATGACTGACTTAGTGTATGACTGAATAGGTGTATGACTAACTTGATGTAAGACTGACTTGGTGTATGACTGACTTGATGTATGACTTACTTGATGTAATATTGACTTGGTGTATGACTGACTTGGTGTATGACTGACTCGATGTATGACTGACTTGATGTATACCTGACTTGGTGTACGACTGAATTGGTGTATGACTGACTTGGTGAATGACTGACTTGGTGTTTGACTGACTTGGTGTATGGCTGATTTGGTATATGACTGACTTTGTGTATGACTGACTTGGTGTTTGACTGACTAGGTGTATGACTGACTTGGTGTATAACTGACTTGGTGTATGACTGACTTGCTGTATGGCTGACTTGGTGTATGTCTAACTTGTTGTATGACTGACTTGGTGTATGAATGATTTAGTGTTAATTGACTTGGTCTATGGTTAACTTGTACAACTGATCTGGTGTACGGCTTACTTGTTGTTTGACTGAATTGGCGTTTTTCTCATTTGGTGAACGACTGATTGTGTTTATGATTGACTTGGTGTATGACTAACTTGGTGCATGACTTACTCGATGTATGACTTACTCGATGTATGACTGACTCTATGTACGACTGACTCGGTGTATGACTGACTTGGCGTATGACTGACTTGGTGTATGACTGATTTGATGTATGGCTGACTTGGTGTATGACTGACTTGGTGTATGACTGACTTGATGTATGACTGACTCGATTTATGACTGACTCGATGCATGACTGACTCTATGTATGACTGACTTGATGTATGACTGACTTGATGTACGACTGACTCGATGTATGACTAACTTGGTGTATGTCTGACTTGCTTTATCGCTGACTTTATGTATAACTGACGTGTTGTATGTCTGACTTAGTGTATGAATGACACATGGTGTATGACTGACTTTGTGTATAACTTACTTGGTGTTCGACAGACTTTGTGTATATCGACATGCTGTATGATTGACATGCTGTATAATCGACCTTGCTCTTTGACTTACCTGGTGTATGACTGACTTGGTGTATGACTGACTTGGTGAATGATTGACTTGGTGTATGACTGGCATGTGGTATGACTGACTTGATGAATGATTGACTTGGTGGTTAACTGGCTTGTTGTATGACTGACCTAGTGTATGCCTGACCTGGTTAATGGCTGACTTGGTGTATGATTGACTTGGTGTATGACTGACTTGGAGTATACCTGACCTGGTGAATGGCTGACTTGGTGTATGATTGACTTGGTGTATGACTGACTTGGTGAATGACTGACATTATGGTCGACTTGGTGTATGACTTACTTTGTGTATAACTGACTTGATGTGTGACTGCCTTGGTGTATGACTGACTTGGTGTATGCCTAACGTGGTGTACGCCTGATTTGATGTATGACTGACTTGGTGTATGAATGAATTGGTGTGTGAATAACTTGGTGTATGACTGACATGACGTATGGCTGACTTGATGTATGATTGACTTGGTGTATGATTGACTTGGTGTATGACTTACATTATGGTCGACGTGGTGTATGACTTGACTTTGTGTACAACTGGCTTTGTGTACGACTGATTTGATATATGACTGACTTGGTGTATGACTGAATTGGTGTATTATTAATTTGGTGTATGACTCATTTGGTGAACGACTGACTTGGTGAATGACCGACTTGGTGCATTATTGACTTGGTCTATGACTAACTTGGTGTATGACTGATTTGATGTACGACTTACTTGTTGTATGACTGCATTGGTGTTTTTCTCATTTGGTGTACGACTCATTTGGTGAATGACTGATTTTCTGTATGATACACTTGGCGTAAGATTGACTTGGTCTATGCTTATCTTCGTGTTTGACTGATTTGATGTTATACTTACTTGGTGTATGACTGAATTGGTGTTTCTCATTTGGCGTATGACTCGTTTGGTGAACGACTGATTAAGTGTATGATTGATTTGGTATATGACTGACATGGTGTACGACTGACTTAGTGTATTACTGACTTGGTGTATAATGGCTGACTTGGTGTTTGACTGCCATGGTGTTTTATCAACTTTGTCTATGTCTAACTAACTAGATGTACGACTTTCTTGATGTCTGCCTTACTTGGTGTATGATTGACTTGATGTATTATTTACTTTGGTGTATAATTGACTTAATGTTCGGCTGACTAGGTGTACGATTTAAGGGTTTAAGGAATTTTGGAGTATGGCTGACTTCTTGCCTGATTGACTTTGTTTATGATTGACTTGGTTCATAACTAACATGGCGTATGACAGACTTTGTGTTAAAATGTCCTGCCGAATGACCTTTCGCGATTGTTATCTCCCAGGCGACTGGGTTTCATTTTGATTATACTGCTCGATACTGATTGATAAACAACAAGGCTTGTCACCATAGGATGACTTATGCCCACTTTTTCCACATTTTTCGAAACCTAAACGCAAAACCTAAACGCAAAGTGTGACGGAATTTCAGACGGACAGACAGACGGACGGACGGACAGACAGACGGACAGTTCGATCACTATATGGTTCGGGGGCATAAAATAATGTTCATACATAGCGCCATTTTCGTTATTTTGCTTTAAATCATTAAAAGACTGTACAATTAAAAATTATTTCATGAAATCGCATTTGTACATGCAATTAAATTGACCCGCTTTATAAACATGTTCAATATGGCGTCACTTCCGTTGCGTTGCTACTGACAACGTATTGTCCTGCCTCATTTTGAGTTTACACTCAAAGCTGTCAAGACGTGCGTTTATTAATGGTAATTTTTAGCACTTTTCGGACGTACATTTATACGACACTGTTTATTTTGCGTTTAAAGAGATTCAGAATGACTTTCCTTACAATTACTTTTATGTTTTAACTAACAAATTAGATTCTTCCGGTCAGTCCTTCACGTTCAAGACTCCTGAAATAAACGTTTTGCAGCAAATATTCTACCATACTAAACATTCAAGGAGGAATATTTCAATACCCATTGATTTTCGATTCTGTGTCAATCTGATGATCTTACAATTATCTGGTGATGTCTCACCGAACCCGGGACCAATCAGAACCCCATGCGGTAAACCTGGATGCCCAAAGGCTATAGCCTCCAACAGTCGTGCAGTACTCTGTGAGGCGTGCTACTATTGGTGGCATATCAAATGTGCTTACATCTCGGACAAGCAATACATAAAACTAGGCAAATCGGACGATCCTTGGCTGTGCGGATATTGTAATACGTTTCAATTCAGCAACTCGTACTTCGAACCAGACGACATTACAAATATATCACTGCAATCAGACTCTGATGAAAATGACATTCCAACTATTTTTGATGAACTCATTAACATGAAAAAAGACAAACCAAATAGATTTACATGTGCTTATCTAAATATAAACAGTTTAAGGAATAAATTTGATCTTTTGAAAGAAATACTTAGTAAAAATATTGTTGATGCTCTATTTATTTCAGAAACAAAACTTGACGAAACCTTTCCAGATGCACAATGGCTTGTAAATGGTTATCACTTTTGGCGGGCTGACAGAAATGACAAGGGTGGTGGGGTTGCAGCGTATTTAAGATCTGACATAGCGGGTGAAAGAAAGACAGAACTAGAATTTGAAGACATTGAGTCTATAAGTATTGAGGTAATTTTAAACAAAAAGAAATGGCTTTTATTAGGGGCATACAAACCCCCATCTATGTCAAATGAAATTTTCCAACAAAATTGTATGACCACATTAGATAAATGTAGTTCAAAATATGATAATTATATATTAACAGGTGACTTAAACTTTGATTTGCTTGATCCTACAAAATGCACACCTTTGAAGGATATAATTGATGTATTTGATCTATCTAGTTTAGTGAAAAAACCAACTTGCTTTACAAAAAATGGCGAACCTTCACTTTTGGATGTTATTTTAACAAATAACCAATCAGCATTTGGCAAAACTTGTAATTTTAATTGTGGACTTAGTGATGTACATAATATGATTGCTTTTCAGTTAAAAGATGAAGCTCCACGGAAAAAATCAAACTGGTTTTATTATAGGACATTTAAAAATTTTGACATTGTAAATTTTAACCTAGACTTGCAGGCAAAATTATGCAACTCAAACCAAATTTCCCAGTCTGTCGATGTAAATTCAGCATATACAAACTTTAGCAAAACATTTATTGAGGTCGCAGACAAATATGCTCCTTTAAAGCGCAAACAGTCTTTAGATCAGCCAGTCCCATACATAAATAAAACTCTGAAACAAGCAATCTATAAGAAACGCATGTTACAAAATACATATAATAAGAATAAAACTTCAANTTAAAAGAATAGGAAAAAATCTATGTAAACTAGGAAAATTAAATATATATTACTCTTTCATTCTTTCAAATTTCAACTACTGCCCACTTACTTGGCATTTCTGCGGGGAAGTATTTACTAAAAAACTTGAGAAAATTCAGGAAAGAGCATTAAGGTTTATATATGATGATTACAATTCAGATTATGAAACTCTCTTAACTAAATCTAAATTACCTAATTTAAAACTAAGAAGAATTAGAACAATGACACTAGAAATTCATAAAATTATTCATAAACAAGGACCAACTTATTTACATGACTTAGTTACTCTTAAATCCCATTCTTTCAATTTTAGGTATAAAAATGTAGCTACCATACCACAGGTAAAAACTACTAGTTATGGCAGCAACTCTTTTCGTTCCTATGCACCTAAACTCTGGAACTCCCTCCCTCAACATCTGAGAGAGGAGGTTAACTACGACCGCTTTAAAAGTCTGATTGGGTCATGGGACGGGGAGAGTTGCTCATGTACTTTTTGCCAATAAATATCTGTTGTCTCATTCTAGTCCTGAACGTCTTGTGATGCATGTCGTGCATGTATATTGTTTTTATTATGTATTTATTTTGCATTCACTCCTGCAGTTGCTAGTCATAGTATGAGTTATGTCATTAGTTCAAAATCCTTTTGTTTTTGCAGGGCATAATTCCTTATTACGTATAATTTGCAATGTGTGTCAAACTATGTTGCCTCTTTGTAACATGTATGATGTGATGTTGTTTCTTTATGGAGTGAAATCTGCTTTTGTTTTGCATGACATTATCCTTATTGCGTATAATTTGCTATATTTTTTCAAACTTAGTTGCCTCTTTGTGACATGGATGATGTGATGTTGTTCTTTATGGTGTGAAAGCTGCTGATCAATTCCCTTCAAATCTGATTTGAGGTGATAAGTTCTTTACACCTATTTTAAGTGTCGCACTTTTGTGTTCTTTATTTTTTTTCATTGTCATTTTTTTACCCTCTCTCCTTTTATGGCAGTTTTAAGACCCTGGGTCAAGGGTCAAGATCAGCAGCTTTAACACAGCTTTTAAATAAACTAATTTATTACCCCCTTTAAGGATTTTTAGAATACTCTTTTATGTATGTTTCATAATGTGATTCTACATCGTGTTTTTATATATTAACTTATAATTTGCATGTCCATGTAATTTCTTAACTTTATGTTCTTATGCTTATTTGTTATACTGTTATGTTTGTAATCTGTCGGTCAAAAGCTATTCATAGCTTATGTTATTATGTTTTGTAAATCATACCGACAATAAATAAATATTGATTTGATTTGATTTGAATGAAACTCTCACTCTGAAAGAATAATTAGCAAACATTTATCAATAAGTTGGTGGGTTGTGTAGCCTGGCAATATCGTCTACCAGTGTATTAAGCTTTGTCCTACAACATCAACTTTGTAAATAGGCAAGTCAATGAAACTACATCAAATTGACATTTCTTTAACATTTTCATGCAGAAATAAGCCTTCAGTTAGATTTGTTGGTGCAATTTTACTCAGAATCATATCATTTTATTTGTTGTGAAAGTTTAAATTTAAATTGCCCTTTTCACATGCAATATTTTTTTAGAATAATATCATTTAAATGTATAATATATAATAAATAATTGTGTTATATTTACTGAAAATATGTATGAATACATATTTTTATATTTTTTCCAGATTCAAAATGTTGTCAAACTACGAAATAATCAAAGGTAAAATGGAGGCAATGACAAGAAATTCCCGGCTGTACCATTACCTGGTGAACATCTTCATTCGTGAAGGATTGAGACTGACTTGCAATGAAGAGGACTTCAAGCAAGAAGTGCATGTATGTACATATAGCATTTCTCTTGAAGAATCATTCTCCCAGGCAGTTTGATTACTGTTATACCCGCCACAAAAATGAGGAATGACTATTGACATACACTTAATTCATCAAAGACATTACTTCCATATAATCTTATTGAAGAACAACAGTCATTGAAATGAGCAGTTCTGCGAAGCCAGCCCAAACTCTTATATTATTACTTAAGACCAAGAAAATGTAACATGCCAACCTATATGAAACTGAAAATCAAAGCTAGCCCTGTTTTGAATTAACTATTGCTTTTTATCATATAATCCAAACTCTATTGATTTTAAGTTATAAAAAAAAACTGTATGTTAAAACAAAGAAATATTTTAATACTCATTTCCAGTTTGATTCAAACTAACACATACAAATTTTGATTTTTTTCACTTTTCAATTTAGATTTTTACAATTCCACAGTACTGTAATGTGAATAAAAAGTGGGCATGATTATAACACAATTTACTTCATACTCATATGTCATAGTGGGGCGTATTGCTTAAGTTTATTATAGTTACATTACACAGTTTTTTTAATCACGTTCCTTTTGACAGGATTTCATGGAAGATGTGTACAAGGGCCACAAGTGGGATTTCTCAGAGTGGCAGTCTCGGCTCGCCACAAAGACGTCCCACCCGGACGACAACAGTGACTGGCTTAGAAAGGTGGAAACCAATTACTTCCACGAGCAGTTTGCGCTTAACAGGAAACTTGTGTATCAGGTTTGTGATTTTAAAAATACTTCATGATGTTTTCCTTGCTAGAACCAGTACTTGTGGAAATAACTTGAATGCCTTCTTGGACGATTTCCTTTTTTAAAAACCTTTTGATGCATTTCCATGATGTTTTGATCATCGAACTGCTGTGACTCGTTATTGATTTTTGTCTTCGAATTATCCCAACTGCCTGTGTCTGTAAAGTGGGGAACATGATAATGAGAAATTTCATACAGGGGAAAGTTTAAAAAGTTATATTTTTCATAACAAGTGTGGTTATTCTGCTTTGTTAATGATTAACACTATATTCATTTTTATGTCCTGATATTCTTGTGTGATAAGGCTTAAATTTGGTCACTTTTTTTATTAGAGCAACAAACTGTTTATACATTAAATTGCTTGTTGGGGGAAATGAACAGTATGAGGGAAACTTTGAGGATATTTAATCAGGGAAATGGCTTAAAATAAGAAAAAAAAATTGCAGGTGTACATCTGTGAGAGACAGCTGCGGGAAAGACTATCTCGTGGACTCAAGATTGGTTACTGTCCAGTAACCGAGGTGAGTTGGTTGTCCCTGTGTCTTGGTTAGCCATTATGAGTCCTTGATCATTAGTACCTCTTTATTGTTTCCTTCTTTATTTCAAGATCACTAAGTATACTGTCACCTGTCTGTTCTTTATCAGCCATGTAAGTTCTTGGTTAAGTTTGGTTTTTTGCTTTATTATTACTCACTATGCAACATAGCAGCATGCTTTGATGAATTGTATGTAATTCATTACGCTTTGTCTACAGTTCAGTGTTTTCACTTTTGTTCTATTACTGAACAGAACTCTCTGCAAAAGTTATATATTTGTTTCATGCATAAAAGTCTGGTCTGGCCCATTTACCATATTACTTGGAAATGGTTTTAAAAATATTGCAAGGAACAGATGCCATGTGCAGGTTTTTTAATTTCATTTAATTAGAGAGCATATAGTTTTACTGCTTTTGTTTGACAGATATTTGCAGTGACTTCTTGATTCTTATTTCCACTGTTTTGTATTCCCTGTCTAGATCATCTATTAGTATCTACCCATCATTAACCTTCATCTCTGTGTTATTTTCCTTGTCTAGACGCAGTGTCCATTCTAAGATTAAAAAAAGATGGGGGAATTTTACTGATAATTCTAATATTACAAAAATGTATGACATTTTTCCTTCTTTGTCTATGTAAAAAAATCCCCCCTCCCATGCACAATGGGGGGATCTTCAATAAAAGGGGGTGAATCCCCCATCCCCCTTCCTAGAATAGACACTGCTAGATGTACTATTACAATCTTCACATCACTAACCACCATACCTGTGTTATTTTCCCTGTCTAGATCTACTATTACTATCTACACATCACTAACCCCTGTCTCTGTGTTGTTTTGCTTGTCAAGATCTACTATTACTAACTACTCATCACTAAGCCCTGTCGCTGTGTTGTTTTCCCGGTCTAGATTTACTATTACTATCTACTTATCCCTAACCCCTCTCTCTTTCTATTGTTTTCCCTCTCTAGATTTACTATAGCTTTCCCCAGCTTCTTTCACAGCAGACAGAGAAGTTCCAACCTCTCACTGCTCTCTGTGATCACATCTCTCGCCACTATGATCTCAACTTTGGTAGGTCAATGTGGAATCTGATGGATTCCTGAAAAGTTTAAGGGCTGAGCATGACACTACTTTTTTACATTTAATTTCTATTCAGATACAATAATTTTTCAAAAATTTGCTTAGATCTTAGTTTTTCTCCAACAACAAAGTATAGGCGGGAAACTGCATTCAATATGGTTTTGGACTTGGTTTCACACTTTTCCATGTACAACATTCCAACTAAAATTTCTTAAATACAGCCTATTTTCTACTTTGACTGTTAATCAGTTACTAGCTGGAAATCATATTATTAAGACATGCGGCCTTGGGTTTTATTCATCACTAGTGTTACAAACTGTAGATTTTACTTAAAAGTTTCAAAGTTCTATGCTTATATAAGGAGTCTTTTTCCGGGGAAGAACCAGTACTTTGAAAAGATCTCGTGAATGCTCTCTAACTTGGGTCGCATAAAGAACCGGTTGGGTCAATGGGGACACTTTAGTTGTAAAAATAGTTCTTAAGGGTTGATTGTGTCATTAATGCATTAGGTTGAGTGGAAATCCTTTGAGTCTAGTTCCTGGGTAGTACTTGTTAAGAAGAAAAGCATGCTGTATATACTTTAAAAGATCTTATTTAAAATTAGAAATATGCGGTGACACAATCAGAACATTTTTTAAATTTACTTTATCCTGAAGAATTTACCTTGAGAACCATCATCATATAATGATACAGTTTGCTTAAAATGTGTTACTCAATCACACTGCTAAGTAAATGTAATCAATATCAAGCAGAAGTATGTCAAAAGTTATCTTGTGCAGGTGTCTACCTGACTGTTAAGTAGAACCATATTGTTTAGTTTTCATAATTAATGCGGTCTCTAAGAGAAGTTTGGGAATAAATGATCCTTGATTATTTTTTTAAACACAAATAACAAATAAATAAATTGGATTAACATTATTCTTTATTAAGAAATGACATCTTTTTAATTTTAGAAAGACTCCCACTATATTCATGAATGTGATTTAATAAATTTTGTGCAGAGAGGAATAATTGACATTAATTGATTCAGTATGAAAATAGAAAGAATTGTGCATTTCTATGAGTAAATACAACACAATTCTTTAAATCAGGGTTTCATTGTACTCTTTAAATCAATATTTATATTGATAAAAATACAAAATTTGCACATTTAAGTGTTCATGTATAATGCATTTATGAGTGTTAGTTTATATAATATGTCTATCGAACCTGAGTTGTTACCTTCTCAGATCCAGAGTATCGTCGTGTGCACTGGCTGTTGAGTCTGGAGACAGAAGGAGTGGACCTGGCTACCCTTCCACAGACAAAGGAGGCCCCTCTCGCATACATCCCTGAGAAACCTAGCGGGGGCTCCTCCAACTCCCTCCCCCTGGTGGTACCAAAACCCCAGACCTGGCTTCCACAGGATATCAGTGCGTCCCTGGCAGATCTTGATGGCTTCATGTCAAATTACGACATGACTGTCCACATTTCTGCAAGACCGGTTTCCGCCAGAAAGCTGGAAAAGGGGGACAACTCCCGTGGCTCCAAGCCTGACAAGGGAGACAACTCTTGGAGTTCTGAGATGGAGCACTTTACGAGGAAGCTTGGTGAAATCAAGGGTTCCCTGATACAGGATTCTGCTGTTCAGAGCAAGGAGACTCACAATGGCACAGCAGGTAAGGGCTTGATAACATTAAGTATTACATTTTTTGAAGAACAAAGTTTCAAACTATTTATTTAGCTCTCTTGCATCAAAAGCCTAAGAAATATTTAGACACTACTGAGACCCTTTCCTTGGTAGAACCAATACTTGATGTCTTTAGGGTAAATCTTAAGAGGGCTGTGAGAGTGGCGATTGAAACCGGAACCACCTACAGTAATTGCTAATCACCATATCCACAGCGACCTTTATTTGTAGAACTTTTATCAATAGTGATTTCACTGAGTATTATTAGATTATTGAAAGTCATCTATTTGTTATCTGTTATTGTAATGGTGTTTTATCTATACTCAGTAAAGTAGTTTAATCAAAATGATTTTTGCTGTATCAATTGCATTCTGTAAATAGGCTACTTTTCTTCGCTCTAATGCACATTAAAATATAATCAGTACAGCTAACGCTCTCTTTTAATTCCCGCTCTCTTTTAATTCCTATGCTTCGAGCAATTAAGTTATTTTATGTTTGTTTGTTGAAGCTTCTTCAGTGATAAAATTTGCTTTAAAGCAGTGGGTAGAAGCTTTTTTCTTAAAAAAGAAAAGACAGTTAATTTGAATAACATTAATACAAATTGGTGAAATTGTCTTTGTGAACTTACTTTGAACCTGTTTATTTGAGCTCTCTTGCATGGAAAGCTTAAATCTTCAGAATTTTCACAGAGTCAGGATCGAACCTGAAAATCTGAAACCAATTTACTAGGCCGACACCGTATCCACTATATCACCGCTTCTTTATATAACTTAAACAGTCTGACAAAACATACAGTGGCTTGTATAGACACTTCAGTGTACGATTAAATATAAATTATACACATGACTATTAGCATAGGGCTGATATTTCTAGAGACTGCTCATGTTATCCTTACAATGTATGTAGATAATTCGGCCTCATTTTTTACCTAAATTAGCCTAAAACAATTGATGCTAGGATAAGGTTAACATTTAATAAGATATTTATATATTCAAATGAGTACACAATTTCTCAGTTTTAAGGAATTGAAATCCATATGTAAAAATCCTAAATTCACTTTAACTGCTATATCCAGATCCTGCCCAGTTGACCCCTTCTTCCATAAGGGATCTTCTCCAGAGCCCTTCCACCCAGCTCCCTGGTCTTCTCACTGGCCCCTGCCAAGAAGGACCCTACATGGCCCCTACGGGGACCCGTCTCTTGACCCCTCTCGATGAGGACTTTGGAGGCTCTGCTTTCAGCATAAAGGCCACTAAAATGGTCAAGCCATGTGCCCCCTTCAGAAAGGGTAGGTTCATATTTATTTTTTAAATTACTTTGGTATGTCTGCTCCCATGTTTTAAATTGTTAGAAAGCCTTCAAAATGAATGTGCATTTCATCAATGCACCTGTGTTTGATATGGTAATTTTTTGTTCATCCAAGTTCTTTAGAATCAATTACAAATAATCCGGGATGTACGTGGAGATCCAAATTTATATCTCTTAACATGTTTCATAATAGTTAAAAAGTCAATTTACCAACTCTCTTCTCCAAAAAGTGTTTTAAAGGTACCTGTATCAAAATTGCATTTAATGCAAATTAAATGGGCATTTAATACACTAATTGTATTTTCTCAATACTTAATCTGCTTTTTTTTACACAAATATCTATAAATTCACTTAATATATACTTAATATATACTTAAAACACACTTATTTATTTTATGGTGAAGTTATTTTTCGAAAGGCAAAATAAATTGTCAATGCTCTATACTGTTTTAATGCTTTTAAAAATGCAGAATAACACCTGCTTTACATTTTTGTTGTTGAATTATCAAGTATATAAAATGCTCAATGCTTTAGTAAAAGAAGAAAGATATGAGTACTTTTCATTTAACTGATTGTCTGAAAAGTCCTCTCTTGTTCTTTAGTGGACTACCGACCCATAAACCTGGCCCCAGTGTTGGTGGGAAGTGAGTGCCCCCTCATGTTTGAGAATCGCAAGCAGCGAATGGCGCATGTCAGCGCCGACATCGTGGAGCGAGCCACACCGGGTGAGGCACAGGAAATGGCCGTACTCAGGTTGAAGGTTATGGAGAACATGCAGGCAAAGAGAGCCAAGATGGCTGACTGGATCCAGGAGCAGGTGAGGATTCCCCTGTCAAAATGTTCTTTAACCAACTTAACCATTCAACATGAAAATTTTAGGCTGCATCATTTGAAGTTTCTTTACATGGAGGCTCAATGTGTTAACAACTGTTTTGTTGGTGGTGCAAAATCTGTCTTATGGTCAGACATGCTAATGCTTGTGGTATCCCATGTTTTGATATTTAGTACGAGGACCTACTGTCATAAACAATTTATCCCTTCATTTCATTGCATCGTGATTCACAGTATCATATTTCGACTCTTAATTAAGTTTTTTCCTTGTTCCTTTCCAGAGTGACCGAGTTCATAAGCAAGCAGTAAGCGAACTCCAAAAGGAGACAAGCCGTAAACGCAAGGCTATCAACACGGTCAACTACTTCAAGCACGCTGAGAAGTGTGCCAAGCTTGCGCCCCTGGTAGGCAAGGTAGTCCCAGACAGTGTGGAGAAACCCAGGGCTGGTGGTGTTAGAGCAGAGACTGCTCAGCCACCCAGGATTGTCCTGAAAATCCATAGGGACAGAAACAACAACTGGGCAGCCAAGCAAGGTAATAAATTGCTTACATTTTGCATTTCTGTTTGCTTAAATATATTTCTCACTGAAAACTTGGAAACAATGTTTGCACAACTTTTTTTTACTGAGATCATACTTATCAAAATAGAACCAAAAACATATTCAATCATATCATTAATCATATTATATTTAATCATATAATGATTTGGTAATAATTTATTGTTTAGTTTCTAGCTTGCGATTCAACTGGAGTCAATTGAGTAAATACAGTATGTTTGTTCCAAACCCTTTAAAACATGGACATAGTTAAATGAATTGCTTACTAAGTAACAAAAGCAAATAATGGGATGCAGCCAAAGTTTGACACACTCATACCTTCATGAAAGAGAAAAGAGACAAAGCAAACCTCACTGTATATATTGCGATAAGTATTTGACATCAAATGCTTAGACCTCTGAGAAATTTTCAATAGATGTTTAAAGAAAGTTCATTAAAAGAACCTTTAAAGCCAAATAAACATACATACTAACAAATACTTGTACAGATTAAAGATCCGTGTGTGTATTTAATGAATCTTGCCTCCCAATCATAGTCAGGATTGATTGTTCGGGAGTAACAAGTAGAAGTAGAAGATCTTTTAACTGTTATTGGTTTTCAGCATTCAATCCAGGAGATAGGACATGTTGAGGCACTGTTGTGGCACTACCATGTTTCACTTTGGACACAGGACATTTTGTTTTGTTTATTATGCAAATAAATGAGATTACTATATGCTTTTGCATGCATAATACTAGTTTTTAAAAGTTGTTTTTTTACAATAAACAAAACATATATTGTTTGATTAATTACATTTACATGTGATATTTTAGTATATAATAATTTGATGCGATAATGATAATAAAAAACATGTTGTATAAATATTTTTACATAAGTATATTTTGATTTTATTATAATCATTTGGTTGTAAAATAATTGTTGAATTTTTGTCTTGTAATTATTTAAACGTTTTTTTTTTAACATTCAGAATAAATTGTTTTGTTTAAACTATTTTATATTTTGTGTTTTTTTGTTTTTTTTTATCCATGGTGGGCAAGCGAAGAGCTATGACCACGTGTGGTTGAAGAGAAACAAGGCCATGGCGTTGTGGGACATGTTGCCCAGATGTCTAGAGCTAAACTATGTCACGAGTACCATGGAAGGCAGTGAGTGAACATGGTAGCTTGTCTAGCTTGGACACAATAATCAGACGATCATGAATGCCAATAACAGAATGACATGCTAAAATTTCCTGTAATTACATTATTCCCAATTTTGTGTTTATACCATAAGTGTACATTTCATTCGTCAAATAATCTGTTACATATGTAAAAAATGCAGTCCAGTTATAATACAAACTTTTTCTGGCAAAATACATTGGGTAAACAGTTTTTAGCTCTACTGGCCGAAGGCCGGAAGAGCTTATGTCATGGTGTGGTTTCCGTCGTCCGTCCGTCCGTCCGTGTGTGTGTGCGTGCGTCCGTTAGACTTTTTCTTGTTTACGCGATAAAGTCCACAGTTTTCATCCGATTCTTTTCAAACTTGTTCAGTGGCTTTATATTCATGAGGACTCGAACCCTATTGAAAATGGGTTACATCAGACCGTCCGTCTGCCGTCCGTGCGTGCNTGCCCTTTCGTCTTCCGCGTCATGGTCGTTGTCGTCGTCTGAAAACTTTAACATTGGTCATTACTTTTGCAATATTGAAGATAGCAACTTGATATTTGGCATGCATGTGTATCTCATGTAGCTGCACATTTTGAGTGGTGAAAGGTCAAGGTCATCCTTCAAGGTCAAAGGTCAAAAAAACTTTTTTTTGGTTTTTCATGTGTATCTCATCGACCTGCACATTTTGAGTGGTGAAAAGGTCAAGGTCAATGATAACCTTAAAGGTAGAAGGTCAAAAACACAAAATCCAAGCACCCACAGCCGAGCGTTGGCATCCGCTTGACGGTGCTCTTGTTTGTCTTATATTGTCCATGTTATTTATGCATGCAGATCATGCAGATGAGAGTCAGGTTAATGTGTCTGAACAACTTGATCCATCACTGTGCCCTGTTATTTCATACACCGTTGCTAGTCCAAATAACTTGATCCATCACTGTTGCTAAGTAGAATTGTATTTTCACTTTCACTTGGTATTGGTTTCCATTATTTCCCCACTGTGAAGTAGATGGGGTGTATATTGGACTCGCCATGAATGTCTGTTTGTAAGAAGACAAACTGAAAAAGTTCTGCTACAGTTTTCAACCTTCAAACTTGCATACATTGTTTATTATGACATGAAGTTTTGCATGTGTGATTTGTTTATCATCCTTCATGAACACTTTCTATACTGATGGCTAATTTTCTATAGAATGATTATAACTTGCAAAGACTATTAGATTAATAAACAAGAGCACCGTCGAGCGGATGCCAACGCTCGGCTGTGGGTGCTTGGATTTTGTTTTTTTTTACCTTTGACCTTGAAGGTCATCATTGACCTTGACCTTTTCACCACTCAAAATGTGCAGGTCAATGAGATACACATGGAAAAAAAAAATATGACCTTTTACCTTGAAGGATGACCTTGACCTTTCACCACTCAAAATGTGCAGCTGCATGAGATACACATGCATGCCAAATATCAAGTTGCTATCTTCAATAATTAAAAAGTTATGGCCAATGTTAAAAGTTTCGGACGACGACGCCGAGGATGAGGACGCGGCATACGAGAGGGCTATGACAATACCTCGGGTTTTCTTCGAAAACAGCCGAGCTAATAAAAACTTCACTTTTCTGAAACCACAAAGTCCAGAAGTGTTATACTCAATATATTTCATCATATGGTGGTCCTCCACAAGGTTTTTCTTTAGAGGAAGAACACATCCGTGTTAAACTGCACATTAATAATGCAAATGGATAAACCGTTTATGAACACAGCAGGGTACAATAGTTCCCATTTGGACATTTACAAAATGTCAGCAGAAAAAACATGTCACTTGCTTAAAGGTTAAGGTCACAGTAGAAACTTAGTTTGTGCATATTCTGTATTTGTATGTAGTGAAAGTACTTGTTTGTGTCCCAAAACTTAATCATACATGATTATTCAAAATAAATTGGTATAAATGATCATACTATCAAGTGCAAGAGCCATTTCTCTTGCTTCGAAGTCAACGGTCAAAATATGTCTGTGTTTAAGTGGTATTTTGTTTGGCAATGAATTAACACTTGTAAATCTTCATGATTTTCTTATGAACCGCATGAGAGCATAACATATAACTATAATCTATAACTTTAACATCGTTTTAGACTAATCATTCTCATTAAAGATATTCACAGAAACAAGTTAAACATAAATCAAAGTACAACAAATAATATTTTATTTCTGCATTTATTTCCCTTAATATTACAGAACAACTATGTGCATGTATATAAAAACAAACAAAAATATTACATGCTCGCTATACATATCTGAAAATAAATTATATATACAAACAAAATATGACCTGAAATGTTAAAAATATTTTGCAAACAATGCAAAATAATTTACATAGCCTACAACATAATTATTTTCATCATGATCCAAACAAGCACTGTGCACCAAGGATACAATACAAGCATAGAATCATGTTCATTTCTATAAAAGCTGTATAAATATATTTATTAAAAACCACCTTATTTCGTAAAAAAAACAACATTATTATTGTAAATACCTGGTATGTTAATAAAGGTAATACAACTCTCCTTTTGTTTAGAAATGAACTTGCTTCTACTAACACAAGTTATGTGACCGAGGATAGAAACTGCGATCCTCGAATTTGTATTCCAGGATGTCCTACCTTTACAAAGTCGGCGTTGTAGACGGTGTCCCTGATGGACTTCCATCGTCAAACAACATCCAGCTCCGAAAGGTCTTTGAGGGCTTTCTTAAGGCTGGTAACACATTCCTCCCTGCGCCGGCAATCACCAATCCTTGCAGCGTTTATACGATGCCGACCTGAGGGCTTGGTCAAGGTAGCTTGCGGGGAGGAATTTCATCATTTTGCACAGAAGGGCATTGTCTGAGTCACAATCTACACTCTGGCAGCTGCCTGTTCCTAGTAGGCTGCTGATTAGGGAACGTCTGATCATGGCAAAGTCGAGTTGTTTCCGCCCACAGGACATGGCAAACCTGGACTGTTCGGCCTTTTGGAGAAGATCGGCTGCATCAGAAAGCTGCGCAGCATGGTGGTATCCTTCCACAAAGACATGAAAGGAATTGCTATATTCGGGTCATCCTCCGAGCCATTCCCCATCAGTAGCGTCAAGCAAAGTTTCGTGCTCACACCTTCTTTGTTCGGAATATTCTTCTCGCTGCTGCTAAAGTATGCCTTTGACTATTCTGCTGATGGAATCTACCATCACACCAGGTCTGACGCGAAGCTGTTCAACCTCCCTTCTTATGAGCCAGAACAAACGTGACTGAAGTCCTCATCAGAGAGATACTGTTCACGGACGATGCTGCTCTTACAGAGGAGGCCCTCCAGAGACTCGTAGACCTCTTTGCTGAAGCATGCACTTACTTTGGGCTCTCTGTCAGCCTGAAAAAGACAAACATCTTGTCTTCGGTAATTATTTTTTCATCAGTGAGGCTCTTATCATCAGTGACGTTGTTATCATCAACAAGGCTATTGTCTTCACTGAGGCTCTTGTCATCTGTGAAGCTCTTATCATCAGTGTGGCTCTTGTCATTAGTGAGGTTTTTTTTTCATCAAGGCTCTTGTCATCAGTGAGGAATTTGCCTTCAGTGAGGTTCTTAGCAGGAGTGATGTTCTTGTCATCAGTGAGACTAGTATCATCCGGAAGGCTTTTGTTATCGATGATTCTTTTATCATCAGCAAGGCTCTTGTCTTCTGTGAGGCTCTTGTCTTCTGTGAGGCTCTTGTCATCAGCCAGGCGCTTGTCATCAGTGAGGCTCTTGTCATCAGTGAGGCTCTTGTCATCAATAAGAATCTTGTCATCAGTGAGGCTCTTGTCATCAATAAGAATCTTGTCATCAGTGAGGCTCTTGTCATCAGTGAGACTCTTGTGATCAGTGAGACTCTCATCATCAGTGAGAATCTTGTCATCAATTAGAATCTTGTAAGCAGTGAGACTCTCATCATCAGTCAGGCTCTTGTCATCATTGAGGCTCTTGTCATCAGTGAGGCTCTTGTCATCAGTGAGGCTCTTATCATCAGTGAGGTTCTTATAATCAATGAGACCTTTGTCAGCAGTGAGGCTATTGCCATCATTGAGGCTTTTGTCAGCAGCGATACTCTTATCATCAATGAGACTCTTGTCAGCAGTAAGGCGCTTGTCATCAATGAGGCTCTTGTCATCAGCGATACTCTTATCATGAATAAGACTCTTGTCATCAATGAGGCTCTTGTCATTAGAGATAATCTTATCATCAATTAGACTGTTGTCATCAGTGAGGCTCTTGTCATCAATAAGGCTCTTATCATCAGTGAGGTTCTTATAATCAATCGGACCCTTGTCATCAGTGAGGCTCTTGTCATCAATAAGGCTCTTATCATCAGTGAGGTTCTTATAATCAATCGGACCCTTGTCAGCAGTGAGGCTATTGCCATCATTGAGGCTCTTGTCATCAGCGATACACTTATCATCAATGAGACTCTTGTCAGCATTAAGGCTCTAGTCATCAGTGAGGCTGTTTTGTTCAGCAAGACTCTTGTCATCATTGTGGCTCTTTTCATCAGTGAGATTCTT
Organism: Dreissena rostriformis; assembly: GCA_007657795.1. Taxonomy (NCBI): domain Eukaryota; kingdom Metazoa; phylum Mollusca; class Bivalvia; order Myida; family Dreissenidae; genus Dreissena; species Dreissena rostriformis. The sequence continues at coordinate 22,521 of VMBQ01001383.1, forward strand.
ATCATCAATGAGGCTCTTATCATCAATGAGGCTCTTATCATCAGGAAGGCTTTTTTCATCAGTGAGGCTGTTGTCATCAGCTTTATTCTTGTCATCATTGAGGCTCTTGTCATCAGTGAGCTTCTTGTCATCAATGAGACTCTTATTAGCTGAAAGGCTCTTGTCATCAGTGAGGCTCTTTTCATCAGTGAGGTTCTTATCATCAATGAGACTCTTGTCATCAGTGAGGCTCTTTTCATCAGTGAGACTCTTCATCAGTGAGGTTTTTATCAGCAATGAGACTGTTGTCATCAGTGAGGCTATTGTCCTCAGTGATACGCTTATCATCAATGAAACTCTTGTCATCAGTGATACTCTTGTCATCAGTGATACTCTTGTCATAATTGAGGCTCTTGTCCTCAGTGATAATCTTATCATCAATGAGACTCTTGTCAGTAGTAAGGCTCTTGTCAGCAATGAGGCTGTTGTCGTCAGCAAGGTTGTTGCTAGCAGTGAGGCTGTTGTCTAGCAAGGCTCTTGTCAGCTATAAGGCTCTTGTCAGCAATGAGGCTCTTGTCATCAATGAGGTTCTTGTCAGCAATGAGCCTCTTGTCAGTAGAACGGCTCTTGTCAGCAGTTAGGATGTTGTCGTCAGCAAGGCTCTTGTTAGCAGTGAGGCTCTTGATAGCAATGCGTCTCTTGTCATTAATGTGGCTCTTGTCACTAGTGAGGCTCTTGTCAGCAATTAGGCTCTAGTCATCAATGAGGCTCTTGTCATCAATGAGGCTCTTGTCAGCAATGAGGATCTTGTCATCAATGAGGCTCTTGTCAGCAATTAGGCTCTTGTCATCAATTAGATTCTTGTCACCAATGAGGCTCTTGTCATCAATGAGGCTCTTGTCAGCAATGAGGCTCTTGTCATCAATGAGGTTCGTGTCAGCAATGAGGCTCTTGTCAGCAATGAGGCTCTTGTCATCAATGAGATTCTTGGCACCAATGAGGCTCTTGTCACCAATGAGGCTCTTGTCAGCAATGAGGCTCTTGTCAGCAATGAGGCTCTTGTCAGCAATGAGGCTCTTGTCAGCAATGAGGCTCTTGTCAGCAATTAGGCTCTAGTCATCAATGAGGCTCTTGTCATCAATGAGGCTCTTGTCAGCAATGAGGATCTTGTCATCAATGAGGCTCTTGTCAGCAATTAGGCTCTTGTCATCAATTAGATTCTTGTCACCAATGAGGCTCTTGTCATCAATGAGGCTCGTGTCAGCAATGAGGCTCTTGTCAGCAATGAGGCTCTTGTCATCAATGAGATTCTTGTCACCAATGAGGCTCTTGTCACCAATGAGGCTCTTGTCAGCAATGAGGCTCTTGTCAGCAATGAGGCTCTTGTCATCAATGAGGCTCTTGTCAGCAATGAGGCTCTTGTCATCAATGAGGCTCGTGTCAGCAATGAGGCTCTTGTCAGCAATGAGGCTCTTGTCATCAATGAGGTTCTTGTCAGCAATGAGCCTCTTGTCAGTAGAACGGCTCTTGTCAGCAGTTAGGATGTTGTCGTCAGCAAGGCTCTTGTTAGCAGTGAGGCTCTTGATAGCAATGCGTCTCTTGTCATTAATGTGGCTCTTGTCACTAGTGAGGCTCTTGTCAGCAATTAGGCTCTAGTCATCAATGAGGCTCTTGTCATCAATGAGGCTCTTGTCAGCAATGAGGATCTTGTCATCAATGAGGCTCTTGTCAGCAATTAGGCTCTTGTCATCAATTAGATTCTTGTCACCAATGAGGCTCTTGTCACCAATGAGGCTCTTGTCAGCAATGAGGCTCTTGTCAGCAATGAGGCTCTTGTCAGCAATGAGGCTCTTGTCAGCAATGAGGCTCTTGTCAGCAATGAGGCTCTTGTCATCAATGAGGTTCGTGTCAGCAATGAGGCTCTTGTCAGCAATGAGGCTCTTGTCATCAATGAGATTCTTGGCACCAATGAGGCTCTTGTCAGCAATGAGGCTCTTGGCAGCAATGAGGCTCTTGTCAGCAATCAGGCTCTTGTCAGCAATCAGGCTGTTGTCATCAATAAGGCACTTGTCAGCAATGATGCTATTGTCAGCAATGAGGCTCTTGTCATCAATGAGGCTCTTGTCAGCAATGAGGCTCTTGTCATCAATGATGCTCTTTTCAGCAATGAGGCTGTTGTTGTCTAGCAAGGCTCTTGTCAGCAATGAGGCTCTTGTCAGCAATGAGGCTCTTGTCAGCAAAGAGGCTCTTGTCATCAATGAGGTTCTTGTCAGCAATAAGGCTCTTGTCTTCAGTGCGGCTCTTGTCATCGTTGAGGCTCTTGTGATAAGTTACTCTTTTAATCCGATAGCCAATTGTCAAGTGTCACGCGCCTAAGAGGACGAGCTGAACTACAACATTGGCATCCCTAAACGGGGTAATGCTCTTTCTAGAGCTGTGACTGATCGCTGTATCTTCAGCTAACGTTTCCGCCATGTAAAGACGGAACTGTTCCACTTCTTGCGTTGGGCCTGAAAGAAGTTACATAATCTGACACATTGTTCGACATAATTTCTGTGCCATCATTTGACGGACAATCATGGATTATGACGTATTATATGGAAAGAGAGAGTCATCTGAAGTTATATTTATATCCTTCTATATGGAACAGATACAAAAAAGACTATTTAACTACATAGATACAGATACAAAATACAACAAAATGACATTTGAACCTTGCCCTTTGATGGACAAGCATGGACCATTTAGATAAAACATCGTCTGGTCATGGGGAATAGTCTTATGATGTTAAATTACTTGTCGAATGGAACAAACACATACTTGACATATGGCATTGAATTGCAACATAAACCTTTGACAGAGTGACGTGGGTCAAAAACGCGAATCATCGTTGTGTCATAGGAAATAACAACCCAAAGCAATATATGCATATCCTTACAGCCTGAAAAAAGTCAAGGTCGTCGTGTGACTCATACGGAAATGTTTTCGCACGAATTCAACATCTAAGACATCCGATTTGTAACAATTATGGTTTGTTTCGGTATCCCGTTGTGTCCATTACGTACGTTCTTGGCAGTAGTCGCTAATAAAGCCTGAGAAGGTAAAAATGTAAATGACAGCTGTCAACAAAGTAACTTCCGGCAGGAGTGCACCAGTGACCGGATATCCCAAATCGAGGATACCAAGCTACTTCTGGAGAGTCGATATGCATTCTCTGTTGATCTCTCTTAAACATGTATCCATGTTATTGGCCTTACTTCTCCAACAATCTATCGTAGCGTCCCCATCAAACCTCTGCGTACCAAACCTTTAAATCGATCCGGTGACTGTCATTCCCACCCAGGACCGACCTTTATATTCCCGTGCGGCAAAGTCATGTAAATCTAATCAAGAACGATTGCCTGTTATTCCTGTGACCAGTGGTTTCACCGTAAACGCATAAATATGCCACTAACATTCTTCCAAGCCACGAACAACATCAGCTGGATTTGCTGTAGTTGCGGACTTCCAAAATTATCCACTACTCTTTTTGAAACAACACACATTGACTCCATTGCTACTTCGATAGCCATATAAAACTCGTACAGTATACTATAGTACAGTCCCTGGGCACCTCCAGTGTGCAAAAAAGAGTGAAAGCTGATTCATATATCATTTTTTAGGTAAATGTCTGGAGTGTCAGAAAATTTTGGGTGGACGTGCCGCGTGATGGTACGTTTTTTGTAATCCAAGATGGCGTCCAAGATGGCCGCCAAAAATGATAAAAAAATCCAATTATCTGTTTTTCAGTCTGAAATTGAAGTTGATTCTTATTTTTCTTGAATAAACAATTGAAAATATGTTTTTTTTCGCATAATATGTCACTTTCTGCCATATTTTTCGACAAATATTAAAAAAATGACAAAAACAAATATCAAAAAAAGGCGAAAAAAGGCATAAAAAATGAAAGTGAGTGCAAACTTTCATTTCTGTTGAATGTAATTTTGTAAATTATTTCAACTTTATAGCTGTATAGTGTACGGGCATCAATATTCTTTACATTGATGCTATTTTCATCTAAAACGGACGCGGCGTTGTTGTTTTATTCACATTAAAAGGTGGGTGGGGTAAATCAGAATTCAACAAAAAATTACATAACTGTAGTAGGGTCAATATATGAAAAAAATACCTTCAACCACCAAAAAGTTGCTACAAAAGGTTTTTTAACTGATCCTGGTAGGGTAGAAGGTCCT
>VMBQ01001383.1:28266-82320 GCA_007657795.1 Dreissena rostriformis
ACAAAGCTCGTATAATGCACAGGACTTATGCTTCATTAAACAAAGCTCGTATAATGCACAGGACTTATGCTTCATTAAACAAAGCCCGTATAATGCACAGGACTTATGCTTCATTAAACAAAGCGCGTATAATGCACAGGACTTATGCTTCATTACACAAAGCGCGTATAATGCACAGGACTTATGCTTCATTAAACAAAGCTCGTATAATGCACAGGACTTATGCTTCATTACACAAAGCTCGTATAATGTACAGGACTTATGCTGGTCAAAATACTGTGCTGATCATGATTTCCCGCTCATTAACAACCCTAGTCATAAGATAACCAACTTCAGTACCATTCAAGATATAAAGATGTATAGCTTACAGGCTCCTAAAACTGAAGGTTTCGCGTTAACAAGGCGTGTACCATAACATTGAACTTTGCCCCTTGTGTAACATTCCGAACACTTTCGAACATCTGTTCTGTTCATGTCCTGAGCAATGGGAAAACGTTTAGAACTCAGTTGCGGGGTATAGCGGCTCACACACACACTTAACATCAACCGCAACCTATTGTTGCAAGAAATCGCCCCACTGGTGCGGCCCCATGTGTTTACATTCCTACGTGACACGGGATACCTAGGTTCAATACAAGTCAAAGAACTAATTCGTGCTATATATCGTGGATCCAAATTTACAATCGTACATGGTTTATTATCGGTCGGGCCGTTCTGATTGGTTGCTTTGATTAGTTTATAGGAAGTGACTACAGGTACGGATCCGTACCTCTATAATCTCATTCTAGGGGTACGGATCCGTACTTCTAGCCAAAACCACTGGGGTTTTGCTACAGGTACGGACCTCCCGTTTTCACATATTGTATGCCATTTTTCATAGTTAAATTGTTCCACACGTATGTAAGATCAATAACAACAAAGTATTTACCTAAATTTTAAATCAAATGCAATTTATCCGCTCGTTGGGACTTGTTTGTTTACATTGTTCAGGTCAGCAATAATAACCGAGGAATACCGGTTATGGTATATAGTATAATCTATTACTGCTTCTGTACATAGTGAAAGCGTTGTCGTCTCGCGGATGAAGATCATTCAGTTATAGTCTGACATAGTGACCATATGAGGTGCAACATCCAGGCCACACCACGTGGAGGCGCTCTTGTCCATGGCCCTTAATTTTGAAAAAAAAAGTTTGAAAGTAAAGAAAGTAGAGAATCTATCTTAGTGTAAGGTAAAATATGGATAAATAAACTCTTTGATGAATAAAAATAGAAATTTTACGAGATTTGTAAATGAAAATGGAAGTAAAAATAATTTAAGAGATAATTAAATGAATACAAGAAGAAATTGACGCATTTAAAGGTTAGATACACATGCATCAACTTTGATTTGATCTAAATTAAATCAGAGTCCTATTTAATACACTAGTAAAAAATCTTAAGTTTAAAACTGTACGCTGTTAAAATCCTTTAGATTAAAAATAAAAAAGCTTTATATTGACAACACTTGATAAATCGACCAATGTTAATAAATGAAGGCAACAAAAAAGAATATCGAGCAAAACCTAATTACAAAGCATGAGAGTGTCGTACTAAAGTGTAATGCACATATTTTACAAGAACAATAAACATATATCATACATGTTTTTCTTTTCTTTTCTTTTTCGTTTTAATTTTTTTCTGTACATTGAACACATAACGGTGCTAGAACGGTGCTAGAATATCAATCTTCGTCAAAGATAACTACATGTATCATACACATGTATGTTAAGGGTTGCACAGGCGACACAAAAACAAATGTTCATGTTACACTTTTTGACCGGTGCGCGAAAGACAGAAAGGTAATATTTTTTGTCTTATCATAAGATTAAAAAAAAATAACCATTACAAAACAAAAACAGAGATCTTACGTGTGTTTTATTGGTATTCAAACTTTTTAACAAGGTTTTCCGAAGGAAAAAACTGGTTATTAGATTGGCGAATGTGGGAAGGCTGGCGGGCTGGCTGGCGGAACAAGCTTGTCCGGGCCATAACTATGTCGTTCATTGTCAGATTTTAAAATCATTTGGCACATTTGTTCACCATCATTGGACGGTCAGGTGTCGCGCGAAAGAATTACGTCGATATCTCCAAGGTCAAGGTCACACTTTGAAAAAACAGATTGAATTTGACACAAGGGGGTTAACTACAGAAATCAGTAACAATGCACATTTTGAGTTGTCTCCCTTTAACAGACTTTTTTTTTTCAAATTGAAAACCTGGTTTTGTGACAATTTTGTCCCTTGTTAAATATTTAACTAAACACGAATAAAATGTTCACTATGACTAAGTTTGCACAGAAGTGTAACAAAAGATGTTGGTGCACTAAATCGACCTGATTTAATTACATATGATCAATTCTGCTAATTATAACAATGTGTAAATGATAACTTCCATATAAGCATTTTTATGCTCGTCAAAGAACCAAACTTAAAATGCTCCCATTCGCGAGACGACATCGCTTTCAAAATGTACAGCAGCAGTAATAGATTAAGCTAAAGAAACTTCAGCGAACAGTCAAAAATCATAAAAAAGCGACATTTAAAGTTATGGTAGCCAGAACTATAATAGATTATACTATATACCATAACTGGTGTTCCTCAGTTATTATTGCTGACCAGAACAATGTAAACAAACGAGTCCAGACGAGCGGATAAATTGTATTTGATTAAAAATTTAGGTAAATACTTTGTTGTTATTGATCTTACATACGTGTGGAACAATTAAACGGTATACTGACCATGGACCATACGGCCCAGATTTGCGGACCATACGGCCCAGATTCGCAGACCATACGGCCCAGATTTGCGGATAATATAGACCACATGTTTTTACGTCATGGAGTCTGGAGATTATTTTATACACGAAATACTACAATACTTTGNCATCCACAAACCAAGTAAGCATCCTTACGCGACGTTCACTTTCCGAAATTTGGTCGAATGGAAGTAATATTTTGGCTCGTTTCACTTTTTTCTTCGGTAACCCTATGACAGTGCACTCCGAGCCTTTCGGACGACCGCGTCGTTTAATATTCGGAGGTAATTGAATTGCTCTCAAGGGGTCGATGTTTATAGACTCAGATTGAACGTCTACTTCAGACTGAACAGGTCCGTACCTGTAGCAAAACCCCAGTGGTTTTGGCTAGAAGTACGGATCCGTACCCCTAAAACGAGATTCTAGAGGTACGGATCCGTACCTTTAGTCACTTCCTATAATAAAAGTAATTAGAAATATAGTATTTGATTAGCGGAGAGAAAGCCGGTATTCTCCATACTTTTTCAGTCACAACTTACAATATCAGTGGAATAAAAGTAAGAATTAGAACGTTAATTTCTGTTTTTCGTCGCTGCATCAATATATTAATTAAAATAGATAAATATATCCTTTTAAATAAAACTATATCTAATAAGACATGGATATCAATGACAAAAATCAAATAGGACGTGTTTTTGAATCGTAAACTCTGTATTTGGGAAGTATTAAAGCTACGATTACACTTACGTCTTATTTTTTGACGCGGCCTAGAGCACGGCAATCCTGCTTTGGTCGCCTCCTCGCGTACGTACTTTTGCACGCGGCGTCGTACCATTTTGTACATCTAACAGCATGAGACGCCTGATTTGTGATCTTCAACTGCGATTTTCGCATTCATCGGCATAATTACGTCGTTCACCTAACAGTTGTTATATACGTCTCTGTTGATGCTGATCAAACTGTTTGGATTTCACTTGTNTCTGACACTTCAGACATTTACCTTAAAAAATGATATATGAATCAGCTTTCACTCTTTTTTGCACACTGGAGGTGCCCAGGGACTGTACTAACTAGGAAGGAAGCAAAACTAGACATCGTAATTGGAAGCGAAACATGGTTGCACCAGGGCTTATATAAAAGGGAAATCATCCCTCCTGGCTATCACGTTATAGCTAGAAGAAACAGAACCTTTAGCCACCATTGCGGGGTCATGATTGCAGCCAATGACTGTCGTTGGTTCCGAAATCAACTATCTGTGCAGCCTCATTTGAAGGGCCATGTAGCCACCTCTAATAGTTTGCGCAGTGTATCGTCCGCCCTGCACATACCTAGTTTACATGGACAAAAAATGTGCCCTATTACATTCCAACAACACCAAGTCCACCATCTGGATGCCAGGTGACATGAATCTCCCCGGCATCAACTGGGTCAGCTCTGCCATAGATTGTAACTCAAACCCGGTCGGCACTCACCAGCTGTTAATTGACACTATATTTGATACAGGCTCTGAGATAATAGTAACATTATCAACAAGAAACAACAATACACTCGACCTCTTCATAACAAACAGAGCACCCCTAATAGAAAAGTCAAAACCCCTGCTTGGAATAAGTGATCATGACATCGTCCTTGTCCAAACTACTGACAGCGTACCCAAACAACGACCAATCAGCCACAAAATCATCCTATGGAAACAAGCCAATATAGAAGGTCTCCAACAAATGACCTGCAACTTTTCATTTGAATTCACCTCAAAATTCAGCAAGAGGACAGATATCGACACGCTTTGGTCCAACCTCAAAGAATTCTGCACGACAGCCATTGACAGCAATGTACCATCAAAAATGACTTCACCAAGATACAGTCAACCTTGGATTAATAAAAAGATCAGACGTCTCTCGAACCAGAAAAAAAAACGTACATACAGGAAAGCCAGTAAATCCAAAGACACCCAAGACAAAAAGCACTACAATCAGCTAGGTAAAGGCTTCAAGTATGAGTGCAAGCGAGCTTACAACTCGTATGTAAACAACTTGACAACTGACGATCATGGCAAGACAATATTCTCATTCATAAAGAGCTGTGACAGTTCTTTTTTTCTCACTGGAGAGAGAAGGCGTGGCACACAGTGACCCCAAATTAAAGGCAACCATACTTAACAAGCAGTTTAGAAGTGTGTTCACCACTGAGGACCACAGCTTCCGTCCAACAATGACTGGTGATCCATTCTCAACTATCCATAATTTCTCTGTTGGAGTTAAACGACTCTTAAAAACACCTGACCCCCACAAGGCCCCAGGACCTGACGCAATACCGACACGGTTCTTGAGATAGACATCAACTGAAATAGCCCTAGCGCTTACGCGAGTCTTTGCTGCTTCCCTACAGCATTGAAGCGCCCCAGGTACGGATCCGTACTACATCTTCATCCAGGCCACACCACGTGGAGGCGCTCTTGTCCATGGCCCTTAATTTTGAAAAAAAAGTCCGAAAGTAAAGAAATTAGAGAATCTATCTTAGTGTAAGGTAAAATATGGATAAATACACTCTCTAATGACTTTTGAATAAAAATAGAAATTTGAAGAGATTTGTAAATGAAAATGGAAGTAATTTAAGAAATTATTAAATGAATAAAAGAAGAAATTGACGCATTCAAAGGTTAGATACACATGCATCAACTTTGATTTGATCTAAATTAAATCAGAGTCCTATTTATTACACTAGTAAAAAAATCTTAAGTTTAAAACTGTACGCTGTTAAAATCCTTTAGATTACAAATAAAAGCTTAAAGTTGACAACACTTGATAAATCGACCAATGTTAATGAATGAAGGCAACAAAAAAGAATATCGAGCAAAACCTAATAACAAAGCATGAGAGTGTCGTACTAAAGTGTAATGTACATATTTTACAAGAACAATAAACATATATCATACATGTTGTTCTTTTCTCTTTTTTTTTCGTTTTATTTTTTTTCTGTACATATATACACAGAACGGTGCTAGAATATCAATCTTGGTCAAAGAGAACTATCATACACATGTATGTTAATGGTTGCACAGGCGACACAAAATCAAATGTTCATGTTACACTATTTGACCGGTACGCGAACGCCTGGTGTGGTCTTTAACAACCACCCATTCCCGGTTATCAAAAGACTGCACAGTCCACACAAAACCAAAACTGTTTCTTGGGGGCAGCTGATAGAGCGGCACAATGATAATGGAACCAGGATAGGCAGAGATCGCAACCCACACACCGTGTCTCTAATGACTCTTCACAAACTTTACACGTCCAAATCCTGGTTTTCGCCTTTTCGATAATTGTCGTCACACGATCCCACGATGTTTGTTGAAAGTGACGCTTAATAATATCCAAATTATGTTCACTAGCCGCAAGATGAACTGTATCCGCGGTTACAGATATATCTGTTTCCCGAACAAGTCTAACACCACTCACACATTCAGTTGAAATTCTTTCATCCACAAACCAAGTAAGCATCCTTACGCGACGTTCACTTTCCGAAATTTGGTCGAATGGAAGTAATGTTTTGGCTCGTTTCACTTTTTTCTTCGGTAACCCTATGACAGTGCACTCCGAGCCTTTCGGACGACCGCGTCGTTTAATATTCGGAGGTAATTGAATTGCTCTCAAGGGGTCGATGTTTATAGACTCAGATTGAACGTCTACTTCAGACTGAACAGGTCCGTACCTGTAGCAAAACCCCAGTGGTTTTGGCTAGAAGTACGGATCCGTACCCCTAGAACGAGATTCTAGAGGTACGGATCCGTACCTTTAGTCACTTCCTATAATAATAGTAATTAGAAATATAGTATTTGATTAGCGGAGAGAAAGCCGGTATTCTCCATACTTTTTCAGTCACAACTTACAATATCAGTGGAATAAAAGTAAGAATTAGAACGTTAATTTCTGTTTTTCGTCGCTGCATCAATATATTAATTAAAATAGATAAATATATCCTTTTAAATAAAACTATATCTAATAAGACATGGATATCAATGACAAAAATCAAATAGGACGTGTTTTTGAATCGTAAACTCTGTATTTGGGAAGTATTAAAGCTACGATTACACTTACGTCTTATTTTTTGACGCGGCCTAGAGCACGGCAATCCTGCTTTGGTCGCCTCCTCGCGTACGTACTTTTGCACGCGGCGTCGTACCATTTTGTACATCTCACAGCATGTGACGCCTGATTTGTGATCTTCAACTGCGATTTTCGCATTCATCGGCATAATTACGTCGTTCACCTAACAGTTGTTATATACGTCTCTGTTGATGCTGATCAAACTGTTTGGATTTCACTTGTATTTGAACAAGGTGAGTGTTATTCCTTAAATCAACTTTCCTTTTTTGTATGATTAAATGTCCAAAATAATTACAATAAATACATATTTACAACTGAAAACGAAAGTAAAAATGGCAACTGTGAGTGTGACCTTTCTCATTCATGCGATATTCTGTTTACATTTCAATTTTATAAATAATGTTTGTCATTGTTTTCTTTAGCTTAAGAAACTTCAGCGAACAGTTTATATAGTCTTGACAGACCTGTACGCGCCAGTCAAAAATCATAAAAAAGCGACATTTAAAGTTATGGTAGCCAGAACTATGTTTTCTTATGATTGCATGAGCAATTCCATGTTAATTAAAGATATTTCCCACCTAAATTTTAATCCAATAAAGTCACATTTTAGTTTTGGAGAACTTCCTGTCTGAAAAGGCTTGTTCAGTCTGACATTGTCTGTCACTTTAAATAAAGTGAAGGTGAAATATGAATTTTATGTTGGCAATAGATCAAAATAGAGTCTATTGGAAGTGAGGAAAGGACACTATCATACTTGAAGTCACTATGTACAAATAGACATAATTCTTGTGCAAGGAGTGACACATAAATAAAATCAAGATTTCATTGATAATCAGTACAGTGTCAGTTCCGAAAATTCTCCAGTTCCGAAACAAATCGAAATTAATTTAACATTAAAAAAAACTTACTACTTTTAACTAAACAAATTGTGCCGTCATGAACAATAACCTTGGTAGTTATTCTTGAATGCTCTGAGCTTTTATGAGTACGTACGTATAGCTCAGCGACCCGGAGGGTCAATATAGCTGGGAGTTGGATTATTTCAACTAATAACCTTGGATGTTTTTTTTCCACAAAAAAACGGAATTAAACAGACAACTCTAAACAGTCACCATCATTGAAGCGCTTGCAGACATTTTTTCGATTGGAGCAAAATTCTGCCTGCGGGTGTGTAGATCAGTGAGAAAGAAACGATTGTTTTCCTAATCCATTGTCAACGATAAGTGATCGTGAAATCGATTTGAAGGATATATATCAGAGAATCAGAAAAAAAAACTAGATGTGTACATTTTCAGTTGAACTGTTGATAAAAACACGCGAAACAGACATCCTGGTAGAGATGTCAGTTTCAAAACACCTGTTTCCCGTAATGGGGGTTGTCTCCTGAATCGTAACGTTACCCTTTCACTGTATTTTCTGTTTCAAGAATCTTTTTTTTTAATATAGTCCACTGAAACATTCATTACAGATCAGCTTATGGGACTGCGGCGGCACAGGCTATTCTGAGATAACAATATATGCAGATGCACTGTACTTGGTTTTCTCTTGAACGGGTCCATTTGTTTGTGTTTCCTTTATTGTACTTTTTGTTTTCTTTACTGTTATTGTGATACAAATTCTGTGATTAAATACCAATCAGGTTATGTTGTTTATATTTTAACAATGATAAATAAACGATTTTGACGGTCAGGGTTTGTTTTCCGACAACCCCTGTAATGAAAATGCACATGCTGTCACGTGATTCGATATTGGAGAATATTAACCGGAAATGGAGAAACTGTACGATCGAGGAAAAACATAAACACACATTTATATTTAGAAAGTAACTGAAAATCAAGGTGAGCGCAGGATCGTCGTTGAAATTATCGGACAAATACCCTATATTCGAAATCAATGTCGGTCGCTGTTTTAAAGTATACATTTATTATTTCGTTCGTGATTCGGAACTGACGACCTCACTGTATGGATAACCAAAGTTATTACATATAATATATCATAAACCAAAACATGTGTCTTACATTGGTTTGCTTTTCGTCTTAATGTTTTTTTGTTTTTTTCATTTTAGTGAAGTTGAATGAAACACACCATGTATTAACATTGGTCAATGGCATTGAAGACCTTATAGAGAAATGGCCTTATCAATACCATCCCACACCTGATGACCTGGGAACAACAAGATCAAGACTACTAAACTAGAAAATATTGTACAGACTTAACGAAACAACTTTTAAAGTCTGTTAAGGTTTGTTACAATTGTTATTCTTTTCCATTCTAGTTCAATTATTATAGATACATGTAAATACTTCAAACAAGTATTTATTCTTTTAACAATGAAATTTATGGGCAATCATCTGAACATTACGTGTATATACAGTGTATGATCATTTAAAATATTTGATAAATTGTAAACCGGCCTTGGAAATATTGGATCTTTTTATTTAAACTAATTTTATTAAACGAATTAAAGAGAAGTTTTATTTTTAATAATACTTAATAGAAAACTGTGTTTTAACTGTTACACATTTTATGCTACCATAACACATACATTGACAAAATAACACCCCATGATATACATTTTGCTTTATTTCTACCTTGTTTGATGAACCTTTTCACAGATTTTGGCAAGTATTGAAGTTTGGCATTAAATGCTTTAAATTGATAAATGTAAACATTGGAACTAAATAGCTCCATAAAAAATAGAAAACAATTAAAGAAAGAAAAAAAGTTATCCTCAACTGTGCTCAAACCACTGACCCTTGGAGTAAAAGTCTAGCATTTAGACCACTCGTTCATCCGTGCTCATACAGTGAATGGTGTATTTTATACTTTATATAAGCAATCCTTGTAGGGTCACAAAATATAATGATAAAAACAGAACTCTCCAAATTATTTCATCATTTTGTGTTTGTTATACTTTATAATTTTCAACTTTTAAATTGGCAAAAGATGCATATGCTGGATATTTTAGAGCATGGTAAATGTTCAGTATTACTGTGTACTCGCACAAATCATAACTACAAAGAACATTTACGAATCGGAAACAATTTTTTTCAATTTTGTCAATTTACCAAAACGTGAAAAGGTCCCTTTAAACAATATGAGCAATATAATGACCTCAATTTGCTCAAATTCATGACAACTGATAACATCTCATTTTTGTTCAATCACAGAATAACATCAAACAAGCCAGCTGGAAGATTTAAAGCCAGACAGGGTCCCTGTGCAGAAGATGTAAACGAATATATGAACTTCTTGAGAAGAAGTTTAATAACGTACTGTATACCACACCAACAGACACCACTAAGTCTTAGCCTCTCTGCTCAATGCCTGTGATAAAAGAGCAAGAATTAGAATGCAGTGCAAAACAAACTATTCCTGTCCACCCCACTTGCGGATATAACAATGCCAACAATATGTGACTAATAACAGCTCATATTACAGCTATTTGCTGAAACATTTTAAAATCATGAGCAATCTATGATAATGTGCTATGACCATGATAGATTTAAGAGTAAACTGCAGCAAGACCACAGTGTTTTTTTTTCCCAATATTTAGGGAATGGAGTCGGGTCCCTTTGGATTGGGAAAAATTAAGGCATTTTGACTAAAATTGGGAAATTAGTGTTATTGTTGTTTTGCTAAATAATGCTTCAAAATTGAAAATAAAAGTGTTTCAATATAATAATATTTTCTAAGGTTCAACTTATAGAGATCAATGGGAGATTAACTTAATGTTGAGATCTAAAAAATTTTTTTTTTTTTTTAAACCTTTAATTGGGAATTGGTCCCATTTGGGAAAAATATATACTTTTTTTTCCATTGGGAATGGGTCCAGTTACTGACCCAGATTTTTAAGTAAATAAAACACTGAGGCCTTACATATATTTATGGAATATGTTCGAATGTAGAAGACATTTTACCTATACTAATTGAATTATGAAGTTTTATTTTAATAATTTATATCTTATTCTGCAAAAGCGACTTAAAATAACTGCATGATTTTTTTATGGTTACCATGGTAAACACAAAGCTTTAATCGTTGTTATGTAACTAACTCTTTAACATTAATGATTCCATAATTTCTTGTTGATAGGTTCAAATATAGCAATGTGTAATATTAATGAAACCATTAAATGAAAATTGATTAGCACAGAGAAAAGTATGTTTGTCTTAATTTTGGGATCTGTTTTGTATTTTTTATAAGTTTATATTATCATTGATTACCATAATATATGAATTGCTTAGAGATTGCAAAAATGCAACTTTTAATTAGGTTGTGTATTATTGTTTGCAAGGCTTCATAAACATAAAATGTAATGTTCATGTCTTTTAAATAAATCATTTTAGTTTACCTCTTGTAAATAAATTATTTTGTGTATATACATTGGTTTCCATGGTTACAGGACAACTAAAACACTGAGATACCTTGTAAACAATCACTGATTATATTTGGAAAAAAAGAAGATGTAAACTTTAGAATATAATGGTACAGTTTTTAAGAATTATTTTGCAGTTCCATAATATTTGTTAAAATTGGGTAATTGTTAGTTCTCTTACCAGATCCAAATGTACTGCACATTAATTTAGAGCAAATTAACACAAGAGTTCCATATTAATTGCGATTTACACTTTGACTCTGCATTTGGAATGGAATTATTTTTTCCTTATATCATTTTTTAAACGAAAAAAAAATATGTATATATTTGTATAACCAGAATTTCCAACATTTGAATTATTTATGGTGTTTCCATGGTAACCAATATACATTTTATAATGTTTTCTTACTTTTGAGAAGTATTAACTATATCATATAATAAATCCTAATGTTATTGATATATTCCTGCACTAGTAGATATATAAAAAATGTATTTACCTATTAAATTGGCATGAAAATAAATATAAAAAAATGTATTTTTGTGTGTTTTAATAGGCATTTATAAATCAGCCGTTTTTACCTAAAATTGAGAAATATTGCAAACATCTTAATTTTTCCGTGTTCAACATACATGGAAGCTTCTGAAAAAGGGAATAACCCAATTTCGTCCATGTACCCCATTTTGACCAATAATCTCAGAACAGGCAACAATTGTGCGCGCATACGATCGTTTTAATACCTCGAACACAGTGCTATCAACCACATAATTAGATCTATATGTGTTTCTTTCGTATGAAATCGTGGCAAATCGGTTTTAAATTGAAACACAGCGAATGTTTCAAGTGTAACATTAATAGTATGGACCAGCTAGATGCCTGTCGTCAACATGTCGAGTCCATTGTCAATAATTTAGCACGCTGCAACATTACCATGTTTGACGTTTATTGTTATATTGGCATTTGCCTAAAGGACACCGGATTTGAGCATAACACGCCTACTTCAAATGGTAAACTTTAGTGATAAATTATTTTAAAACAAAGGGGACCAAGATGGCCCCCATCTGTACAATGGAGGCGTGGCCAGTTTCGAACACAGGGATATGATTTGAGCAATCTTTGTAGATGACCACACTTAAAGGCACATACAAAATATAAATTCAATATAAAATATTTCACCCGACATCTCCTGACAGAGTCAATTTTGATCCCACATTTCTTTTTTAACTCAACTGTTCTATGAATAGACGAGCTATTCTACACGCCTGGTGTCGGCGTCCGCGCAAGGTGAACGTTTTTTCAGAAAGTTAATTTATCAGGAATGGCTTTCGTGATTTAATTTAAACTTATAGCATGTATTCCACATATTACAATGATCCCATAGGTCAAGTTTGGTAACTATAGTTTGAAATTTGTCAAAATTAGGGGCAAGTCTACTTGAAATGTACATACGCACTGTAAAGGCAGGTTAAAGTTTAGTTTTTTTGATAAGCTAGTTTCTCATGAATTGTTAACTTGAAACATCTCTGAAAGCTAGTTTCTAAGGCATGGATTGACGTTTTTTGCTAAAGCTATAAACATTTATTCCCCGTATTGAAATGACCACATATTCCGAGTTTGGTTACTCTAGTTTGACATTTGTCAAAATTAAGGGTCCTTTTATACTTAGAAATGTGCATATACAGAAAATAATCAGGTTAAAGTTTGTCGGTAACCTTGTTTCTAAGATGTGGGTTCATGGAGTGCATTCAAACTTTAAATATGTATACCCCATATTAAAAATACCATATAGGTTAATTTCGATAACTACTTTAACATTTGTCGTAATTAAGGGTTTATTAACACTCCGAAAGTTTACATATGAATTATATAGAATGGTATAAGCTCATCAAACTTATATATTTTTTCAAACTTAATATGTAGATTCTTTGTACCAAGCCCCCCCCCCTTTCTCCTTGCCTCCCTGGGATTCCGTATGGGATGAGTGGGGTGCCAACGTCAAAATCACTGTTACTACAATTAGCAAGATGACTATCACTAAATGTTTTTATGACAAAATGAAACTTCATACATTAATACCTCGTATCAATCATAGCTTTGGATTGCAAATGGTATGGGCGGGTTCAAGGTAATGGTATGTGTAGTAAATATATAAGTATTGGTTATGCTCAATAACTCAAGATTTAAGTTAGCTATTGTGATGAAAAAAAATATATAAATACCTAATAGCCAGACTTAACAAGGGTTACATATGACATGCATGAGGTCAAGGTCGCTGTTATTAAAAATAAATCAATTAAATTCCGCTTAGTAACTTAAAACCAATTAAGCTATTGTCATATATCTACACACATCAAAACTATATTCCAGATTCCAGATGCGGTCAACGTTACTGTTTCAAAATATAGATAAATGGTTCCCGCTAAATAACTCGATAACAAATTTAGTTTTTGCATTGAAACTACGAATGTTAATGCCTTATATCCAGATCTAGCATGGGATTGCATATGGGGTTTGTGCGGTCAAGATTACTGTAAGAAGATATTGAAGAATTGTGTGTACTCAATAATTTGAAAACTAAATGATCAATTTTAATGAACTCTGGTACATACATTGTGTATGCCAAATGGAGTGCACACATGACGGATGTGGTCACTGTCAATGTCACTGAATATAAAAAAATGATTCGAGTTATTATCTCAAGAACGACTAAGTTATGTGATGCAAGAATATAACCATTGTACTACAACTTTATTTTTATTTTCATATTATTATTTGAAACACTGGATGAAGGTCAACAGTCAAAGTCACTTTTAGAAAATGTAAAACAGTCAAGGTTTGTACCTCAAAGGATATTTTACAAACTAGAAAAATTAATTGATTGCAAAAATATTTTACCTATTATACAAACAGTCTAATTCAGAAGAAAAAACCCAGAAACTATGACAATAAGAAGAAATGTCGAGCGCGCTGTCCTCGGACATCTATTGTTATTGTTGTTATTTTGATAAAAATGTGTTTTAATTTTTTTATATTTAAAAAAACAACATTCTTTACAATCAAAAGAATCCAAAGTTTAAGATATTATTTGTTTAATACTTAAAGATTTCAACCATTTATGTCTCAAGTGTTGTTCTGTTGAAAGAGTTTACTGTACATTCGTTGATAAACCGTTCCAGGATGGATGAATCCCGCCTTCAGTTACGGTCCACATACAATTTCTGGCTGCCAGGCTGGTCACTTTAATGACACAGGCAACTCAGTGGGGTTTTCTATTTCTTAAATAATGCACTGCGCTATATCACACAGGTTTGTTGAGAAGCGAAACCTGTTGAAACAATAGCATTTTCGTGAAACGCCATATTTTGGTTACATTCGTGCAAAACTATGACATAATTTCGCTATTGACAAAATATCAATAACGTCTTTCATATTCGCTCAAATTAAAGACGATATTTGACTTTGTATGCAATGTACATACATGGATAGTTTTACTATAATTTGCATATTTTACATGGTGGCTTCATCGAGGATCAAAAAACATGTCACTCTGATAATCCAATCAGAATGCAGCATTGACGTACTATAAATGAAAGCAGTTGTAATTAGTTCATCACATCATCATGCCTCGCTAAATAAACGTATCTTTTAATATTCAAAACTAATCTAGTATTCTCGACATGCTTCAAGTCTTCGAAAAGTGTATCGGGTTGATATAACAATAAACAAACTTAGGATGTTTAATGGGGCTGATCCCGAAAGAACAAATCAGGCCACAGAATGATCACAACTGATTAGCAGTAAAATACTGAGTGTGTATTAGTATTAATTAAAAGGCTATTTCAGGTTGGCTTGCTTTCCTTTCTCTTCGAAATCCGATATGCGCACAAAGAACATAAAGTAAACGCAGAACTAGAACGATATAAAAGAGAGTTAAACCAAAATTAAGGTAGATTGAGAGTAAATCTGTAAATGCTTGATTTATAATTTCAAATATGGCGGATAACGTTTCCATTAAGAGCGTTAAGAGCGAACGAAGCGACAAGACGTCGGTGGCGTCAAATAGCCGTCCGTCGACGCAAACGTCTCAGACGTCAAAAGTGAAGCGACGTCGCCGGAAGTCTTCGGTCTCTTCCGTCGGAAACGGCGTCAAATCGAAAAAAGATGGCGGCGGTATCTTTGATAAGACGGCCATACCAGAGGAAGATAAGCTTCCGCTGGAGCTCTGCGGCGCGTGTCAACGCGAGGCCAGACACGTGGAGGCGACGCATTTCTGCGAAGAGTGCTCGGAGAACCTATGCGCCACGTGCGTGCAGCAGCATCAGAAGTTCCCGCTGATGAAAGATCACGTGATCAAGCCGAGGGGCGGGGCGACTGCCGTGAAGACGGTTGCTATGACGACGTGCGAGAAACATGATGGAAAGGCACTTGACATGTTCTGCTTTGACCACGACGTCGTAAACTGCGCGGCGTGCATCGCGATTAACCACAGGTGCGTATGTCTAGTGGAGTTAATGGAGTATTTTATCATAACATATTTGTTTTAAAATATTTATGTAAGCTCGACTGCATCGAAAGCCCTTGACACACGTAGGAATACGTTTCCTTAGTAATCCGATACTTGCCGTCATAAGAGAAGATCCAGAGATTACAGGACTCGCTAGGCGGACTCCACATCCACTAAGCTTGCGCGATTAAGAACATATTGTTAAGCTACATGCATTACACAAACCGTTAACGTATGTCGATGCATGTTCTTTTTTATTTAAATATATTTGATACACGTATTGATAATTTACGTTAGAATATTGCGAATGTCGTGCTGTTGTTTTTAAATAATACGTAGTATATTATTTTGGATTTAAGTTAGTGGCATAATCGGTCTTTTATCCTTCATTATGATACTAGTGTTAGTTAATTTTGCCAATTAAACGCAAGGAGACCATTTACGTTGGCTGGCGTTAAAAGCGTTTGATTCCATTTATCGTATTTTTCATTAACGTCACATTTATGTTAGAAAGTGCAAGAAGGTCACGTACCTCCCTGTAGCAGCGAAGGACATTGCACAAACCGAGGAGTACAAAGACGTCATCGCTACCATGGAAACCCTACGCGGAGAACTGGCCACATCGCGCGTGCGCAGAAACGAAGACAACATCCGGTTGTCGAAAGAGAAAGAAGACGCCGTGCAGAGAGTCAAGTACATCCGTAAACAAATCAACAAATGTCTCGATAAACTCGAAGAAAAAACGTTGGAAGTCTTACAAACCCAGTTCCAAGAATACAGCGCCAGAATTAAGCAAGATATAGACACATGCAACGAGATAATAGCGACGCTCGAACGAATTACGTCAGAGCTGTCACCGGAAACGGTCATGGACGACAGCCAAAGGTTCATCACCATGCGGCAAGGGAAAAGCACGGTGCGAAAAGGAAAAAATACGATCGTTACACTGCAGGAAATGAAGGGTACGGAACAGATCCAGTTCCTACCGGATCCCCGGTTCACCGACCTCGTAAAGAGCCTGCCGTCACTGGGGAGCTTCGCCTCGGAGCAGCGCCTCCTGACGGGAACCCTGGTCGCGCAGTTTGACGTCCACCTTGCGAATGACGTCAGCGAATGTCAGATTCTCGGTTCGGCTTTCCTGCCGGACGGAAAGGCAATTCTAGCCGACTGGGAGAACAAAAAGGTCAAACTTCTCAACCAGTCTTTCAAGGCACGTAAAGGCTCGAAGCTTTGTCAATTTTTTATTCATACAGTATATTGTTGGGATTTTAAAAAAGCAACATAAAAGTCTCTTCTGACTCCTTTTTCCCTGACATGTAATGGTGGTAAACATGGCTAGTTATTAATACTTATCGTCGTATTGTGGTTTTCATTTTCTTCGTTTCAGCCCAAATGGTTGCTGTTTATATTACCGCTCAATATCACATTATTTGTCAAACCAAAATCTATATAAATCAATCTATCCATTTAGGTTCTGGATCACCTAAAGCTTTCCGGATGCCCATACAGCGTCTGCAGCGTGAATCAAAACGAAGGGCTGGTTTCCATGACTAACAAGAAATCGGTACAAGTCTTCGAGATTGACGACAGACACAAGATGCAGGTCGTGCGGTCCATAAAGACGAAGGACTTCTGTAAGGACGTCGCCTACTTTAACGGGAACGTCTACGTGGTGTGCAGTGCATCTCGGGAAGGTTCGGACAATCAGTTGACGATCTACACGCTCGACGGGACGTTCATTCGCTCGATAGTTACAGACGCGAACGGCGACGCCCTATTTCAGAGACCGCTGTACGTCTCTCTGAACAGTATTGGTAACGTGATAGTGACGGACGAGGACAAGGGCGTCATTCTTATAGACGATACGGGCAAGGTGATCTCCCAATACAGTGACGCGACGTTGAAGTATCCCAATGGCGTGGTCGTAGTGAACAATGACCAGGTATGATATAAGTTAAAAATGCAATAAATATAATTATTATATGAAATGCCGAATTAAATTTATTCTGCTATTTCGTTTGTAAATCAAACATTTGTACCTGTGATTATCGTTTGGGTTTAAGATGTATGGTCTTTATTATTGTTTATTGATAGAAAATTAAAACTTTAAACAATATTATTATCATCAAAATTTTGTTGTTGATTTTGTTATACGTGCATTTATTTATGTTGTCGTCGTTGTCGTTGTTATTGATTTTGTCATCATGATACTCATCATCAACATGATCATCCTCATCGTCATCACCATCATCATAACCACCACCACCTTCATCATCAACATCTTATTTTTGCATTACCATTAAAAGGCATTATCAACATCATCATTCTTTTCAGGTGCTGGTGTGCGGGTTCGGATCGCACAATCTCGTGCAGCTCGGGCGGAACTTCGTGTTGCTAGGGGAGATAGTGTCGGAAGCGAGCGGTTTACGGAGCCCCAAGAGCGTCTGCTATGACGTCAACAGTCAGAGGATACTCGTCACGTGCAAGAACACGAACTTTATAAGAGTGTATAGCCTAAAATAGACAAGTTGAGTTTTGAAGATATGGAATCTTCTATTATCGTGCAACGAAGAAAAAAATCAGAAATGTATTGGGAGTTGACACTTTGCATTTTAAAGAAAGACCTTGTTAATGCGTTGAAATGAAATATTTTGTCCCTTTTAGACGTTTTTTTTCACTGAACTATACGAGTTTTTTTGAACGCATTGTCAAGAATTATTGTTGTTGAAGCTTGAAATGACATATTCAAGTCTGTGTTAACTGTTTACCAATCAATGCAATACATGTATCGTTAACTGTTTGCTTTGGATTGTTTCAATGTTGTCCACAAATTATAGTATGTTTGCTTAATGCTATTAAATGTATTTACTAACAAATATACAATAGTTGGAAAAGTCTTACCTGTTTGCAAAAACAAAGAAATGAAAAGTTTATTTAAAGTAATGCGTCCCAGAGATTGGAGCCCGGGATAAAAACTAACAACAAATATATATACATTTAAATTTGTAAACAAACTTTGCAATGGATGATGTAGATCCAATAAAAAAAAACTATGCATATCGTTCGAAAAATGATTCTTCAAACAAAGACAATATATATCCAACCAAATGTGGATTAAAACAAGTTTCGTTCAATCCAAAATGCAAATGAAATTTAAATGCACATGTATGTAAATTCATATATTGAATGTCTATGAAACTTTTTTGTTTTATTTATCCATCTTATATATATATCCAACCAAATGTGGATTAAAACAAGTTTCGTTCAATTCAAAATGCAAATGAAATTTAAATGCACATGTATGTAAATTCATATATTGAATGTCTATGAAACTTTTTTGTTTTATTTATCCATCTTATATATATATCCAACCAAATGTGGATTAAAACAAGTTTCGTTCAATTCAAAATGCAAATGAAATTTAAATGCACATGTATGTAAATTCATATATTGAATGTCTATGAAACTTTTTTGTTTTATTTATCCATCTTTATCGAACATTAAAATCCTTTAAACTAAACAGGAGATCTTGAAAAAAAAACAAGTGATCCTAAATCGGGAACTTTTTTGACAATATCATTTGCGCCAAATAAGAAACTATGTGAACACATCTACCAAGACAATGCATTGGTAAACTTTATGATCAAGTATATTTCACCCAAAATGGAAAATTATGTATACAAGACCCTTAAAAAATAAAATCTATTTAATATGTCACTTTAACATCAAATGAAAACTATAATGAACAACTCACTTTAACATCAAATTGGAAACTATAATCGCCAATTCACTTTGATATCAAGTGGAAATATTATAATGAACAAGTCGATTTAATGGCAAATGAAAAACTATAATGAACAAGTCACTTTAACTTAAATCAGAAACTACATGAGCAAGTCACTTGAACACCAAAAAGGAAACTACATGAGCAAGTCATTTGAACGACAAATAGGAAACTGTAATGAACAAGTCACTTGAACATCAAATGGGAAACTATAATGAAAAGGTAACTTGAACACCAAATTGGAAACTATGATGAACAAGTCGCTTGAACACCAAATGGGAAACTATGATAAACCAGTCACTTTAAAAACCCAAATAGGAAACTATAATGAACAAGTCACTTGAATACCAAATGGGAAACTATGATGAACACGTCACTTGAACACCAAATGGGAAACTATGATGAACACGTCACTTGAACACCAAATATGAAACTACAATGAACACGTCACTTGAACATCAAATGGGAAACTATAATGAACCGGTAACTTGAACACCAAATGGGAAACTATGATGAAAAAGTCAATTGAACACCAAATGGGAAACTATAATGAACAAGTCAATTTAACACCAAATGGGAAACTATGATAAACAAGTCACTTGAATACGGAATGGGAAACTATAATGAACACGTCACTTGAACACCAAATATTAAATTATAATGAACAGGTAACTTGAACACCAAATGGGAAACTATGATGAACAATTCACTTGAACACCAGATGGGAAACTATAATGAACAAGTCACTTGAACACCAAATATGAAACTATAATGAACAGGTAACTTAAACACCAAATGGGAAACTATGATGAAAAATTCAATTGAACACCAAATAGGAAACTATACCCAAAAGTCACGTGAATACCAAATGGGAAACTCTGATGGACAAGTCACTTGGACACCAAATGGGAGACTATAATGAACAAATCACTTGAACATCAAATGCGAAACTATGATAAACAAGTCACTTGAACACCAAATGGGAAACTATATTGAACAAGTAACTTTAAGACCAAAAGGGAAACAATAATGCTTAAGTCATATTAGCATCAAATGGGAAACTTTCATGAACAAATCACTTTGTCACCAAATAGAAAACTACATGAACAAGTCACTTTAACATTAAATGGGAAACTATAAGATCAAAGCACGTTTTCATCTATTGTCAAACTATAATGAACACGTCACTTAAACAAATCAAATCGGACACATGAACACGTTTTGTTGACTCCAACTTGGAAACTATACGAACACGTTCCTTTAAAAGTCATATTTAAGATACATGTTATAGATCTTTAAAGCGCATTGTTTTCGTTAATTAGAAATCGATCCTTAAACAGAGAAACGTAAGCTGATACAAGTATTACTATGACATGACTTAAGGAGTTAAAGGTAGTCACTAGAGGAGGCAAGTTTAAATCATAAACGTGTACCTCTAAAACAGTGGTTGCCTTGTAGCTAGAAACGTTTGATTTGTAAAACGCTAAAGACGTGAAAGAAGTGATTAGTGCAGTTTCTGACAAATATTTTAATCGTTTCACCGTCAGGCTACGTAACAAGATAACAACGATAGTAACCTTTAAAATTGCCAACACGAATTTCACACGTCCGTGAACCCACCCTTTAACATATCACATAACAAAATTCTTAATTGTAAACCCTTTAATATTTAAATGAAAATATCACTTTATACTAAGTGATATGCTTACAAATATATGAAATGAAAATTGGAAACTTGTTAATAAATAAATAAATAAATAGTGCTAACATAATATCGTTATTAATAAATTAATGTCAAAGTGATTAATTGTAGTTAACTTATTTCACAACAAAACACTGGAACGTTCTATATGAGTGCGCACGTGCATTTCAACACGGGGAAGGGTAAGAAAGAATCGAAAGAAAAGGACACTGCCAGCGTTAAAGATGCCAACATTAAGGTAGGTAATTTCACGTTATTTATCCACACATGCCTAAGTAATATTTCATCTCCTTTTTTTCTTTTGTTTTTTGTTGGGTTTTTTGTTAAAGAACATGCATTGAAACCCAGGAAAAAGCATTACCTGTTGTAAAAACCGTCCTGTAAAGGACGGAATGGGCAATCATCTGACCCGCGTCATGTGCCATATACCATTTGCGACCAGCGCAGATCTAGACCAGCCTGTGCTTTAGCACAGTCTGGTCAGGAGCAACCCTATCCGCTAATGAGACCACGAAACCTTGCGTGACGCTCTGAAGCGGACGTCGTAGCTCCTGACGCAATCGCGCAGTCTGGTCTGGGAATACGCTTGCCGGATAGGGCATAATACCCATTTTCGCATGACATGGCTCATCTGTCCTTGGAGATATAAGTCAAAGTTGTAAGTGTTGTATTTTTCGCCTGTTGGTTAAAAGTAGCCCGTCCGCGACTCGAGCCCCGGTCGTCCCTCTATAAGGGCAAGCGCTTTACCGAGTGAGCTAACAGGGCCGCTAAAGCCAAATATTGTTTGTTTCCACTAACGTTTAAAAAAAAGATAGTTACATCGGCCTTTATTGTTTTCGTTAACTGTTTTTAAATATATTCACATGTTATTTCGCAATTTAATAAGAATGTTAAATGACAGAATTCTTCAAAATCTCTAAGCAACACGTCTTTATTTATATGCCAGTTAATTTTACGAATATGATCGAGTGTAGCAAAAATAATCGAAAACTCAATCTGGAAGACAAAAAAAGTTTACGGTCGGCACGAAAAGTAAGGGTAAGACGGGTTAGTGGAAACAAACAATTTATACACATATTTATCTAGTCTGCTTAAGTACGGTACCGTGAAACGCATTCTTCTTTGTCTGGTTCGAGCCTAGGACTAGCTGCACTCCACCGGAGATCTATTCAGTAAACATCTAAAGTTTACCTTTTTTAACATATTGTTCAGACATTAAAAACGCTCTAGTACCAACCTATCCTCCTCTATTCTCCCTCTTCGCCCAATCTCTAGCCGGCGAACATCAAGGACGCATTCGAGGGGGAGTTCCTGTGCACGACCTGCGAGCGGGAGGGGACGCGGGTGGAAGCCTCCAACTTCTGCGCCGACTGCAACGCCAACCTTTGTCCGCAGTGCGTCGGCCAGCACCGGAAATTCCCTACGATGCGCGGACACAAGGTTGGGAACCGTCGAAAATGAATTAGTATCCGGATATTCGACATTATGTTTACATTAATATAGAGGAACTTTGTTTTTATGTGAGTACCAAGAGGAAATGTAAGTGCTAGTGTGCCACGTGTTGTATATGTCTCTAATGCTGAAAATGGCCAATAGTTGTTATAAATGTGCCACGTGTTGTATATGTATCATATGCTGAAAATGGCCAATAGTTGTTAGAAATGTAACACATGTTGTATATGTATCATATGCTTTATATGTGTCATAGGCGTTAAAGATGTGCAATGTGCTATATAAATCTGACACCGGTTTTTAGATATGTCACGTGTTTCAGATATGTCGCGCGTTCAAGATGTGTCACGTGTTTTAAATGTGGCATATGTTGTATATATGTTATATGGCGTATAATGGTAATGTGTTGTTAATGTGTCACGTGTTGCAACTATCAATGACCTCGATGTGTCGCGTGTTGCAGCTGTGTTACGATGTGCAGATTTGTCACGTGCCACGTGTTGCAGGTACTGAGCAAGCATGCGCGGCGACACCTGGATCGTGACGTGGAGGAAGAGGAGAACCTGCTCGAGTGCCAGAACCACCCGGGCAAGATGGTGGACATGTACTGTAGTGAGCATGACGAGATCTGGTGCGGCGGCTGTATGGCAATCTACCACAAGTAGGCAGGCTTAAAGAAAAATATACTACCAGTAGGGTTAGCGAGAAATATTGTACAACGAGAAAGCACGGTCAGATGCTAAAATTCAGGATTAGTTCTTCATTTTACCACAAGTAAGTATGGTTAGAGGCGCACTTTCTACCACAAGTAATTATGGTTAGAGACGCACATTCTACCGCAAGTAAGTATAGTCATAGACGCACATTATATCATAAGTAAGTATGGTTAGAGACGCACATTCTACCACAAGTAAGTATCATTAGAGACGCTCATTATATCACAACTAAGTATGGTTAGAGACGCACATTATATCACAAGTAAGACTAGTTAGGGACGCAAATTCTATCACAAGTAAGTATTGCTAGAGACGCAGATTCTATCACAATTAAGTATGGTTAGAGACGCACATTCTATCACAAGTAAGTATGGTTTGAGACGCACATTCTGCCATGAGTAAGTATGGTTAGAGACGCACATTCTTTCACAAGTAAGTATGGTTAGAGACGCACATTACATCACAAGTAAGGATGGTTAGAGACGCACATTATATCACAAGTAAGTAAGCGGGAATATAATATTTCACAGATTGTGTTGTTGTTGTTGTTGTTTTTAGAGAGAATGTGGCTTCCGGGTAAATAAACAGACAAGTTTGATGGATTTTTCAAATTTTCAATATAAAGTATATTTCAGACAATACAATCAGAGCCCTTTTAAGTATGACCCTGACTCTTACATTAACTTAAAAATGTTGCATTCTTGTATGTCTACAGGACTTGTTCCAATGTCGTGTTCATTTCGGAGGCCGCCAAGCCCATCATGAAGTCGAAGGAACTCAAGGACACACGCTCTGGAGTCATCAAAACCATGAAGGTGATACTGCGGTTATGTGTGTCACATTTGTTAATCTTGTGAAAATCACAGGCGTCTGAGCAATGGGAATTTAAACCGGACATTTTTAATTGTTGCTTTGTTTGACATATTTATTGATTAAAATGTGATAAATTTCCAGCAAAAACGGGGATCGAACGCGGGACTCGGTTTCAAACAGTAATAATTTGGATACATGTTAAAGGTATTCATACTGATAGTTGTTTGAATATAAGTAAGATTACCGTTGTTTTACTTTCAGAATAACTTATAAATATGTTGACTAAATTTAAAACCTTAAAAAAAAATAGTTGATGATGATTTTTTAAAGGAATACGTTCAGCTTAAACAGCGAGTCGAGCGCAACATGGACAACCTAGCCAAACAAAGCGACGTGACACTGGAAACTATCAAGTCTCTACGCATGCGCGTAAATGACGTCATGGACCAACTAGAACGCGGCGCCATGGTTCAGCTGAAGGAAATTTATACCCGGAACTCCGTGCAGATCAGCGAGGACGTGCTGCGCTGCGAGGCGGTGCTGAAGGCGCTCGTCCAGGTGGATCGGGAACTTAGCAAGCCTCTCAGCCCCTCGAACATGGAACCGGACATCTTTGTGTACAAGCACCGCGCCCAGGAGAAAATGAGAGTAGGTTCATAGATACTGGTTCGGGGTTTACTTCAGTGTAAAAATAATGTTTGTTAAGTGGTACAGGTGGATCAACATGCAACAAAAGTAGTTTAAGGTGTAATTCAATACATCCGAAGGTTAATTTTTCTGTTACAAGAACTCTTGTATATAATGTGCTTAGCGGAACAAGAATAGAATTACGTTCTAAATGGGCAAAGTTTCTCGAATCACAATTAAACCCAATGCAATCAGTAGTAAATTCGATTGACGAAATTTTAATTATAAAGAATACCACCCAAAAATAAACACTTTACACTATAATTTGAATGTACATTTGCGCTGTATCAAATTAATAAATAATGCATTCACATATAATTAAACCTTTTATTTTACTTTAATGTCCAATAATGACATTTTCTCTTTTCAATTTATGTTTCGTTTATGTTTCAAGATGGCGTCGAATTACTTCGGAATGTTAGAACGCGGAACTGTGGGGGAACGCATTCGGTTTGTTATAGAACCGGAAATCGAGGACTGGCTGTACAAAATAAAGAACCGTCAGCTTGGTCACTTCATCTACAAGTATCGTCTAAACGAGATTCCCGTCAGAATGGACGATGACGTCACGACCTGCGTCATCAACGGGGCTTCTGTCATTACTGACGAGAGAATCCTCATGACTGACTGGAGCAACAAGCGGCTCAAACTCCTGGACAAGTTCTTCGCGGTTACCGACTGTCTCAATTTGGAGTCGGGCCCCAACGACGTCTGCCACGTCTCGACAAACGAGGCGATGGTCAGTCTACCAGACGAGAAATCTCTGCAGCTGGTTAAGATTGATCCCAAATTGTCGCTGGGTAAGAAATACGACATCGGAGTGGAATGTCGGGGTATGGAGTACTGGGCTGGGGAGCTGTACGTGATCTGCGGTGGTCTCGAACATGAGGTCAAAGGTCACCTGCGCGTTTACAACACCACGGGAAAGCTCATCCGGGCAATCGAGCATGACCACCTGAACGAGCCGATTTTCTCGATCCCCATGCGGATGGCCATTTCGAACGACGGCAGCAAGATCTACGTGACGGACGGTGAAAAGGGAATCATAACGCTAAAGAAGTCCGGTGAGGTGCTGACACCGTTCCAAGACGCCGCCCTGAAGTGGCCCTGGGGAATCTCCGCCGACAACAGCGACCAGTTGTTCGTTTGCGGCAGTACCTCCAACAACGTAGTGCAGGTCCGGGACAACTCGAAGATCGGCGTGGCGCTCCAGGGCGTCGACGGCATTAAGGATCCTATGGCCATATGCTTCTTCCCCGTCGGCTCGAAGCTAATCGTCACGACGGACAAGAACGATTACATCAAGGTCTTTACCCCCCTGTAACACTGTCCGAGGGGAGGGGCTCCTACCGGGCTGTTTTCTTTTCACTGTTTTGAAAAATCATTTTATTTTGCGGTGTACTAATTTCGCGCACCGTCGGATTAAAGCTTATCCACGCGGTCCCTTTTATATATGGGGATTAGAACATGACTGAAGTGTTCCGATAGGTTGTAGCGCACAAATGTGGCGTTGAATTCCACGAGCCCCTATAAGTTTTTGTTGTAAATACTTTCTTTTATTATATACCTCCTGACGATAAAATCAAAGTGAAATACATTGTACTCCTGAAAACAACGATTTTTATGCCCCCGAAGGTGGGCATTTAGTGATCGCAATGTCCGTCTGTCCGTCCGTCTGTCTGAAATTCCGTCACACTTTGCGTTTAGGTTTCGAAAAATGTAGGGAAAACACTTTGAGTTTAGGTTTAGAAAAATGTGGAAAAAGGGGGCATATGTCATCCTATGGTGACACGCCTTGTTTTTGTAAAGCGCTACCATTAAATACAGAAAAACAAATCACACATTGTAAAAAGACTGGCATGAATACTTCCTATGACATACAGTGTCTATAGCATGTCTGAAACTAGAAGGGCTTTTTCCAATGTCATTTGGAAAGTTACGAATATTTACTACACATAACACCTAAAAGTAGTCCGCTTTCCCAGCCGTTGAATACGGAAACGAATTTTACTCTGTAAAATACAGAATTTCTAGCCAGTAGTGTGTAATCTATAATGGAAAGACCCCATTATTTTTTGTAAATATTTATATGGGCCTCGACTTATTATCAGTATTATTCTTTGATATACAATGTACCTAAAGCTATATCTATGCGACTCGATTTTTTTTTTGCCACGCATGATCTAATTCCGCGACCATGTTAAGTGGAAATTACCGTTGAAAGGGCATCATTTTATAAAGCAGTTTCAGTTCTTTCAATATCAACAAAATTATGACATTTTTTATATTTATTTTATTTTAGTGTGTATCGACTTACCGTTATCACAACACTTAAGGGATTCAATAATATTAATATATAGGTGCCAGTATATAGCAGCCTTTTGATGTTAAAATTAGTACCTTTGGATATAAAACTAATTGAGCAATTTCAGAAATGCCTTTGGTGTTTATTCCATATATCCTTTGTGTGTATGCAACATTAAGGTGCCTCTCAATGAAGAATAAGTTTAAATGTTAAAAATATGGTAGTGAAAACGAACACAGTTGTCGTTCTTAGCCAATATAATTATGCACTATTGACATATGTGGGTTTTCTTTACAAGCAATTATTACAATTAATGTGATTATAGGTGCTACCTTATTTATGGTCAAACGCTTTGTAGATAGATGTCACATATGTAAGGTAACATGGGTATTCAATAAACAAATACAAATGTGTGACAGCTGTCTATAACTTCCGGGAAACTGACTTGACAGTGCCAGACCCGTTCTGCAAGAAACCTGACTTGTAGACAACACTGGTGCTAGACAACTCATTATCCAGGATCCATATTGTTTATCTTGCTGCTTTTATATTAACCCATTTATGCCTAGTGGACTCTCCCATCCTTCAAAATTGGGTAAATTTATTTAAAAAATTAGGGATGTCTAGTATATTTATTTCTTTATTTAGAATATTTCTTACAGAAATTCCTTTAAGCAAAACAGCGCAGACCCTGATGAGACGCCGCATCATGCGGCGTCTCATCTGGGTCTACGCTGTTTGCCAAGGCCTTTTTTCTAGACGCTAGGCATAAATGGGTTAATTGAACCNGCAATTAATCATAATAATATGTATACAGGTTTTTTTTGACTAAATGCTTTATACTGAGATACCCAGATACCTGCTTATGCAGAATTACACTAACACAGTTTCATCAGTGGCGGAATAATAGTTTCCGAGATACCGCGCGGAAACAAAGAGTATGACGGACGGACGGACATGTCGGCGGCTATGTGCTCCGCAACATCGGGGAGCATAAAAAAGTGATTGCATAAACACACAAATCTAATAAATCAGTCACTCAATTAAAATTTATTACGCTTGTCAAGCCTTTGTTTAAAATTATACATTCCACTGATTTAACCCATGGTTAAAATAACGTTTAAGTTTAATTGGATTGGATAATTGACAGTCTTAAGGTCATTAGACATAAACTGTTAGTAGTGAAATACATTAAATGTATACAGGTTCATTCAACATGTCCAACGATACTTTTTTTGCATATCGCGCACATCTATAAACAAAAACATTAACGAGACCAACCCTCAATTGGAAATGAATTACCCAATTACAATGTTAATTCATCCACGGGCTAGGTGAATAAATCATACCTCACAACAGCCACCACCCACCCACCCATAATCACTGGGTAACCAGTGAAGGCAAACCACGTTTCACTAAAGCATCCACTATTAATCACACGGGAACTATTGTAACTGGGCTTAATGAATGTGCGTAAAGTGTCGTCAGAATAGCCTGTGCACAGGATAATAAGGGACGCCACTTTCCGTCTAAACTGGATTTTTGTTAAGAGAATTCTTTAAACATAAAATTCCATAAAAGCGGATAGTGTCGTCCCTGATAAGCCTGTGTGGACTGCACATGCTTATCTAGAACGACACTTTACCCACATGTATTAAGCCCCGTTTTCCTAGAACGAGGCTCATTTAATTATAATCTCATAGTAAAGTCTCTTTAACTCAGCGAAATTTAAACCACCTCGTTCAACAAAAGACTCGTACAGTATATCAATAACTGGGTCATTGTTAAGGAATCGGCTTTCGTGCAAACTAACGTAACAACGAAATACTACGCTGTCTTTTGCTTTGAAGGTGAGAAAAGCATGAAGACAGTAAGACAGTGAAAACATGGTTGATTGGTCGCTTTGAAGGCCGGGTACCGTCAAAATATAACCTGGCACGGCGAGTGTGAAAAAAACCTTGACTGAAACTTTACACGTAGTGTAACCAGATCATTTACATGTAGGAAAAAAAATACTTAGTTAAGTTATTAATATTAATTAGTACAACTGACATATGAGATATGCCAATAGAAACGGAATAAATATACATGCATGCATTACTAAGCAGTTACCCAATCGCAACTTCACTGAGAAATGTAGTAATTGCAAAAAGTGTGCGATAAGTAAGAACGTGTTTAGTGTTTATGAAAGAAACTTAAAGTAAAACGGTAAAATCGTATTAATTATGTGGTATATCTAATTTGCGCTTCATTTTGATTTCGAAATTAAAGTGTGGACGGAATTATTCCCAGAACGGTAAAGCACAATTCGAAACAGAGGTTTCGCAAGCGCGTTCAAATTAGTTCCTAGAAAACAGGAACAAATGAGTCGCGTGCGATCTGCAATGAGCGTCCGGTCAAACGGCACTGGGGCGAGTATCCGGTCCGGGCGCTCCAAGGGGACCGCCGCATCCAGCAAAACAGGCGGGAAAGGCAAGGTGCCGACGGTGTTCGAGTTTGGGTGCACGGCGTGCGCACGCGAGAAGAACAACGTCGAGGCAACGAACTTCTGCACTGACTGCGCGGAGAATCTTTGCGCAAGCTGCGTCAAGCAGCATCTAAAGTTTCCGGCAATGAAGGACCACAAGGTCCTGGGAAAGGAGGCCAGGAGGAACCCCGATGATGCGTCGCCCCCGCGGGACTCCCCTCTGGAGTGCCCCAGCCATCCAGGCAAGACCGCCGACATGTACTGTGCCGACCACGACGAAGTGCGCTGCGGGGCGTGTATAGCCGTAAACCACAGGTATAGCATTGCTGAGCAAACAACATGAGCCATCACACTACAAAACCTTTATACATTAATATGAGCCATCACACTACAATGCATGAGCCATCACACTACAAAACATGAGCCATCACACTACAAAACATGAGCCATCACACTACAAAACCTGTATACATTAATATTTATATTTCTTCATATATGAACGCATGTGTACGTGATTTTGTCTCTTAAAACAGCTTTTATATAAAATTTTGTATTTCGTCTTCAAATTATGCTGTTATGACAACTGGTTGTACACGAAACAATCCAAACGATATGGCATGGAAGTTGGAATCTAATATCGCCGTCACTGATGTCACTAGTTCAGGTTTTGTAGTGAACAGCTCATACGTTTGAAATGTTTTCTGTATTCATACGGTACTCGTTATTTTCCATGCACGTGTCTCATCAGTTAATTGATCCCAATCGAGTGTTTAGTATTGCACTATGGTACACATTCTGTTAAATGTCATATTAATTGTGGTGATGTATAATTGTTTATAATAATAATATAATAAGTTAATTACTAGTGGAATTTAATTGGAAACAGCACATTACCTTCAATGCAGCCGGTTATTTATAAACATTTACATACGCATGTACATTGTTCTTTCCAGAACCTGCATTAACGTGATGTTAGTGCAACAGGTCGCAAGAGGCGTAACGAAGACAGAGGAATTCAAAACTGTCAAAGCTGAAATTCAACAAGCTAAGAAGAACCTCGTCTCACTGAAAAAACGCAACGAACGTGGACTGACTGGGATAGAGAAACAAAAGGTTGCTATCGTTAACAAGATAAAGGCAACGAGGAAACGCCTTGAGCAAGTCCTAGATTCTCTGGAACAGACCACTCTTGAAGAGCTAGAGAAGGCGTGCACGCGTGGGTCCGGACAACTTAAAGACGACATTAAAGTGTACGATGACATAATGGATAGTCTAGATGCCGTGACTGGACTTTTCTCAACGGCTAAATCAGGATCCGAAGGCGAAATTGGTGTTTTTGTAAGCATGAAAAGAGCAAAGAAGAAAATCGAAGAGAGCGCGCGCGTGTTTGCATTTTGTAAAAGTGCTTCGGGTGTTGATCCTATTAAGTTCATTCCAGATTCCAGAATTGCGGGTTGGTTGAAAAGTCTTAGAATGTTCGGGACGTTTTCGTTTCAGAAGCGGGTTTACGTCGGGGAGCTGGTCGGGAAGTATAACGTCCAAACGGCAGACGACATGCGGGACTGTGATATCTTCGGGAGCGAGTTTATGAAGAACGGGACATTGTTGTTGAGTGACTGGGACAACAAGTGCGTGAAAACGCTAGACTCGAAATTTAACGTCGTGGAATTCCTAAACGTTGACGGCTCACCTAACGCCATATGTGCAATTAATCCCATCGAGGCAGCGGTGACACTGCCGATGCAGAAGATCGTGCAATTCATTCAGCTGCAACCCAAACTGGCCCTAAAGCACACGATCAAAACGCCCGAAAGCTGTCGGGGTATCGCCTGCCACAACGCGCAGCTTTTTGTCGTCTGCGGGGGGTTTAAAGGCGAAGGGGAAGGAAAGGTGATAGTGTACTCAATTTCGGGTGATCTAATTCGGACGGTCGAGCGAAACAATGCTGGACAGAGAATCTTCTCCTGTCCCATCGCGATCGCTTTGAGCGGAGACGGCAGGCTTATGCATGTGACAGACGGTCACAGAGGGCTCATCACCATGACGCCGGAAAATGACGTCATCTCCGTTGTTGCCGATCGTGATTCTTACTGGCCATGCGGTATTTGTATGGATAAGAACGACAACGCCCTTGTTTGTAACGGGCAGTCCAACACTGTCATTCAGGTTTCCGGTGTGAATAAAATCGGGACAATATTGTCGAAGAAAAATGGTATTAAAAAGCCACACGATGTTTCGTTTGACCCTGCTTCAATGAGAATTGTGGTAACGGTCAGTAAATCTAGGTTTATTTACGTGTACCAATTGAAAATGCCTGGAGCGAAAGAAGTAGCAGAGGGAACTGTTACAGTAAACACAGCTGAAGACGGAAAAACGAAACTCCCAGATATTAACCGGAAACGAAATAACACGACCATTTTACCTGAGAGCATCGATCTGGTCCGCCAGAAAACTGCGGAAGATTTGAAAACTTCCATCAGGAAAAACGCAATTTTGACGAACAGTGTGACGTCACGAAACACAATACAGCAGACGACACCGTCCGATGTGACCACGAGCATTTTCTCGCAGACGGATTCCGAAATGACCGGATTAAGTAGTCGAGTAACAGGAAGGTCCACTGACAGACGGACGGGAAATCTCGGGAACACTCGCGAGCGGTCAATGTCGCGTGATCGCTCCGAGAGTACGCTAAACAGGCGGAACAGTGTGCGCGAATCCACAATAATTGGCAAAATGGCTGGTAATAACAGACAAAAGTAACACCATAAGGGAAATATGAAAACAAATCCTTACATGGAATGCTCATCGTTGGGAAAAGAGACGATTTTTTGTCTCGAAGGTTAAAACAATTAAAAACATAATTAGAGATACGACCTGTAATAAATCACCTACGAGATAC
Source organism: Dreissena rostriformis (assembly GCA_007657795.1). NCBI lineage: Eukaryota > Metazoa > Mollusca > Bivalvia > Myida > Dreissenidae > Dreissena > Dreissena rostriformis. Next base: position 60,874 of record VMBQ01001383.1, read on the forward strand.
GACCCATTACCAATACCATTAGAAATACGACAGTTATTAATCACATCAGAGATACGGACCATTATCAATCTCATCGGATATAAAGGATCAATCTCATAATATATATATATATGACCCATAACCAATCACATCAGAGAAACACCTATGCCCAGCATACTGGGACATGGTTGACTGTTGTGAATAGAATTGGTTAATGTTTATTGCCTGCAGTTTTCCGTCCGAATCACGTGTTTCTGTATGTTATAATGTAAAAGAACAATACTTATATATTAAAATAATATTAATTATTTAAAGTACATGCATTATTTTTAATTTACCTTTATTTTTATACATGTATTAATGTTTTGAAAATTGTTAAATGATACCCATAGAAATAAATTCATACAGTTGAATGCATAACAATAACATATGATTTGTATTATTTATTACAATAAATTTATATAGTCAGATACAGAGTTACACTGTTTTCAATGGACAAAAACATGATTAATACAAACAGGAATGTTGTCTACATAAATGTCAAAATATGAATGATTAAGGAAGTGTGTGTTATGAATGCGTTTAGTAAAAGTATTATGCACATTTGTTGGTTAGTAAAAGTTAAAATCTAATACACTGAGTAAAACTGATAATCTGTTTTAATAAAATACATTTTAGACTAAAGCTCACACTAGATTAATTGTGGAGAAAAAAGTAAATAATCAAGAGGAAACCATACTAAAACTACAATAATTAAACTGGCCCAGTTCAACAAGTCACATAATATCAATCAGTAGTAAAATGTTGCAAAATCTTATTTTTTTATGCTATTTAATTTTCATTAAACAGGCATATAGAAATGCAGTAATTTCAGAAAACTGCACACTTTTTTGTTTAATAAAACCTTTAGGGCTACCGATGTAGTATATACTGTTATTACTATTTCTTTCATTAATACACATATTTTTTTCTGGATAATTAGACCATTTATATCAGCAAAAAAAATACTCAAAACATTACAATGTTTTGGAAAAAAACACTTTAATAATCATCAAGTCAAACTGTAATCCACATGTGCATACTCATTTTTAGCTTATATTGTTAACAATACTATAGTTAATAACAGAAATACAATAAATTAAACAAAAACAAGAGTCCCAAAGGCTCTAGGTCGCTCACCTGACCACCTCAGTCAGTAAACAACTCCAAGCAGCTTTTGTAATGTGTGTTAATAAATGTGTCTTCTGACCTTGAATGCAGCTGAGATATCATTAGAACAAATGTTTTGATAAAGTTTCATGCTGATTGGGCAAAAACACGTGACTTCTAAAGTGTATAAAGACAACTGCCCCACCCACTTGTAGCCATGTTTTTCAATAGTTCTGAGTCATTTTTGAACTTGACCGAGATATCATAAAAACAAATGTTCTGACCAAGTTTCATGAAGATTGGACAAAAATTGTGACTTAACAAGTGTTCACAAGGATTCACTGTAGCCATATAAGGAAAACTCCTTCCTCTGGAGGCCATATTTTTCAACGGACCTGAACCATTTTCAAACTCGTGCAAGATGTCATTGTGACAAATGTTCTGACCAAGTTTCATGAATATTCAACAATAAATGTGGTATTGGGAGTGTTCACAAGGTAAAGTTGACGTTGCACGACAGACAAAAGGCAATCACAAAAGCTCACAATCAGCACGTTGTGCTCCGGTGAGTTAAAAATACAAAGGACGGATTCATAAAAATTAGTAACAAATAATGGCTACAATAACTACAATAAATAAAACTAGTATAAAAAGAAAACAAAGATAACAAAACATAGATCTACAACAAAGTACACAAGATAATAAAGTTCTGCTAAAAGTGATTTTGAGTCTGAGAAAGTATTGGTGGCAGAAACACAAAAGGTATACAATACATGACGATGCCATATTGAAAAGCAAATATGTACTCCTGTGACTCAGGCTGTGAGAGTGAAATACCCCAAAATAAGCATCATTGAAGTCATTTGTAAGCAAACTAAAATGTTACCTTGCTACAGCACCAACACTATAACGTCTTATTTGTGTCGTGTTCTGAGAAAACTGGGCATAATGCTTGTGCGTAAATTGTCATCCCAGTTAAGCCTGTGCAGTCCGCACAGGCTTATCAGGGACGACAATTTCCGCTTTTATGGAATTTTCCGTTTAAATGATGTCTCTTCTTAGCGAAAATCCAGTTTAGGCGGAAAGTTTCGTCCCGGATTAGCCTGTGCGGACTGCACAGGCTAATCTGGGACGACACTTTACGCACATGCATTATGCCCAGTTTCCTCAGAACACAACACATATCAACACAAATACATTAACAATGTTTCAAGCAGCACCACAGTTGTAGTATGTGCAAAACACACGTGCAAAGAATGTATAATGTGAACTTATATTAAAACATCAAACATAAAATGAAAATCACATACTGTAATAGTGTGTTGGCAAAATAAATAGCAACATAGTGCAAGAGTGCAACAAGTGTGATCAAAGCGTAAATGACTGTGAAACCAATGGTTGGTTTGAATAAGATTTATTGCAAGAAAACACCTAAATCTTTCATTGTGTTACTACAAAAAAACTAGAAACTTAATGGAAATAATCCAAACTAAACAAAACAAAAAAACGATCATGGGAAACTTTATAGGAAAAGCCTATACCATTGCACTTCTTCCAAATGATGTAAATGTTAATGAAAAAGAAAATGTGTCTGTAATCTTAAACTAAAATGGACCATATTAAAACCTACAAACCGATTTATACTTATTGCATTTTTTTTTTATAGAACTATGCTTTAACAAATAAATGTCACCCTCCAATGTACATAAAAATTGCAATGCAAAAATGTACTTGTTGGAAGCTTGATTTGGAAGAGAACATTTAAATAAATAATGTCACCCTTACAAAAACCAGTGTAAGTATAGATGGTAATGTTTTGTGTTTCATCAATTATTTTGATGAGAACAATTATATGAGATGCTCACTACAGTTAATGGTCCAGAACAGTCACATGTATCCACAATATATATGTTATATGTTATAACAGCAAAAGTTTTTGGATAAAAAATAAATTTAATAAATAAATATTGGAATAACAGGCAAAATGCATAGTTTTCAGAGCCATCATACATAGGAAAATGTTATAGTTTAATATTCGTGTTAGAAAAAGCAATGTTAAAAACAAAGCATGTTTTCTTACAGGTTTGTTAGCAAATTAAAATAAACATACAGTTTTGTTTATGCTTGAACTTATATAATTGAAGTATAGTAAGTAAACATGCATACATTTTGTAAATAATTGTTAGCATTGATACATTTTAAATACTGCCGATTTTATCATGTATATTCATATATGTGGCTCGATTTCTGTATGATAATTATAATCTGGTAACCTTTCAAACTTGCAAACCCCATAACATCAAATATCTCACCATGAATCCTAAAGTCTAAGATGCATGATTCCTAACTCATGAATTTGTCCAAAGGAAGCAAACTAAAGTAGCAAGATTGCATTGCCCAGTACAACTGAAATTAATTAATGACACACTCTAAGCTTTATTATTTATTCTATTTCAATATGCCAAAACTGTGCAAAGCTTTAAATCAAGTCTCACATAGTATTTCTAGGTAAAAAGGTCAAATTTCTCTACAGTGGTTAAATTCAGGCTAGAATACAACTACCACATCAAATTCCTTATGCTACTTACTAAAGGCGCATGAAAACATTCCTAAAATTTTAACTTAAATGATTCCTTCTACAATCCAATTGCAACAAAGCATTCCAATAACTTTTAATAAGCTGCCAAAAATCAAGAAAATCACTGCTACACATTAAACAAGGAACAAGGATTAAATTATTACACTATTATATGCCTGACTTAAAAATGCTTTAAAACATAATATTGTATGTACAGATCTAGAAAACAAACATTTGCTACCTAACATTCACCATATTGGTCTTCCAAAATGACAAAATATTTTAACTTGTTAATATGCTAAGTAAAAAGGGAGTTCTGGTCTAACACTGCAATATGTTTGTTATAATTTAAGCTTGCATTATTATCAGCTCATCCCTAAAAGGTCTAGCATATGGTCGGAGGTTCAATTTAAGCTTGCATTACTCTAGGAACATATCTATAAGATTGCAATTGTTTCCCATGTAGGGCCAGTGCCAGACATCATGTAGGGGTCACTAGTAGGGGTCACAGCATCTCTGGGGGTCAAGGCCGTGTCACAGATTCTCTGTAAGTCCTGACTGGGTCAACACGGGGTCACAGGATCTCTCACTGTAAATCTCTTTGGTTCAGGTTGTGATCATATTATATCATTGGGGTCACAACAGGGTCACAGAGTCTCTAGGGGTCACAAGACGAGGCCATGCGGCACTGTGGGTCATGGTGAGTTCACAGAGTCACTGGGGCCATCTCAAGGTCATAACATCTCCATGGGCGTCTCCAGCAAGGCTTCCACACAGGCGGTGTAACAAAACACATACTGGTCCTGTGAAACACAAATATGACAGAACATATCAACAACAGAACATATCAAAATTTTAATGTTGCAATATATACAACCTTTTTCATTTCCACAAGTCACATTATCTGCCCACTTTTACAATTTGCCTAATGACGTCATTGTTTGGCACAAATGTTTACAACATTTCATCAGTGTATGGATTCATACTTAAAGCCTTTAACTTTTTTAGGATGAGTATTACCGATAACATGGGATCTGACTAAGATTGTAAAATGATGCTTAAAATTATATCTGTTAACATATTTAGTGAGTATTTTAAATGATAAAGATTTACATTTGAAATGCACCTACTCAGTATGCATGATACATGCATAGCATGATTTAACCCTTCTAGAAAAAGTGTATATCATGAGAATCCTTTTTATTCTTTCTGAGTTTTGTTTCGCACAAGAAGAGGGACAGAATGATGAACAGAAGGACGAACGATGCGATTACTATATTCCTCTTTTTGGGCGCATACAAATGTGAGTTGAATGGAAAATGTTTATCAGGTGAATTGCAGGAATTATAATGAAGGAATAACGAAACACCCAGAAACAGACATTCTAGTTTGTCTCTATGAATCCCCTTACCCTGGTCTGTATCATGCCAGACACTGTAGTTTCTCTCTATGAATCCCCTTACCCTGGTCTGTATCATGCCAGACATTGTAGTTTCTCTCTATGAATCCCCTTACCCTGGTCTGTATCACAGACATTCTAGTTTCTCTCTATGAATCCCCTTACCCTGGTCTGTATCATGCCAGACATTGTAGTTTCTCTCTATGAATCCCCTTACCCTGGTCTGTATCACAGACATTCTAGTTTCTCTCTATGAATCCCCTTACCCTGGTCTGTATCATGCCAGACATTGTAGTTTCTCTCTATGAATCCCCTTACCCTGGTCTGTATCACAGACATTCTAGTTTCTCTCTATGAATCCCCTTACCCTGGTCTGTATCATGCCAGACATTGTAGTTTCTCTCTATGAATCCCCTTACCCTGGTCTGTATCACAGACATTCTAGTTTCTCTCTATGAATCCCCTTACCCTGGTCTGTATCATGCCAGACATTGTAGTTTCTCTCTATGAATCCCCTTACCCTGGTCTGTATCACAGACATTCTAGTTTCTCTCTATGAATCCCCTTACCCTGGTCTGTATCATGCCAGACATTGTAGTTTCTCTCTATGAATCCCCTTACCCTGGTCTGTATCACAGACATTCTAGTTTCTCTCTATGAATCCCCTTACCCTGGTCTGTATCATGCCAGACATTGTAGTTTCTCTCTATGAATCCCCTTACCCTGGTCTGTATCACAGACATTCTAGTTTCTCTCTATGAATCCCCTTACCCTGGTCTGTATCATGCCAGACATTGTAGTTTCTCTCTATGAATCCCCTTACCCTGGTCTGTATCACAGACATTCTAGTTTCTCTCTATGAATCCCCTTACCCTGGTCTGTATCATGCCAGACATTGTAGTTTCTCTCTATGAATCCCCTTACCCTGGTCTGTATCACAGACATTCTAGTTTCTCTCTATGAATCCCCTTACCCTGGTCTGTATCATGCCAGACATTGTAGTTTCTCTCTATGAATCCCCTTACCCTGGTCTGTATCACAGACATTCTAGTTTCTCTCTATGAATCCCCTTACCCTGGTCTGTATCATGCCAGACATTGTAGTTTCTCTCTATGAATCCCCTTACCCTGGTCTGTATCACAGACATTCTAGTTTCTCTCTATGAATCCCCTTACCCTGGTCTGTATCATGCCAGACATTGTAGTTTCTCTCTATGAATCCCCTTACCCTGGTCTGTATCACAGACATTCTAGTTTCTCTCTATGAATCCCCTTACCCTGGTCTGTATCATGCCAGACATTGTAGTTTCTCTCTATGAATCCCCTTACCCTGGTCTGTATCACAGACATTCTAGTTTCTCTCTATGAATCCCCTTACCCTGGTCTGTATCATGCCAGACATTGTAGTTTCTCTCTATGAATCCCCTTACCCTGGTCTGTATCACAGACATTCTAGTTTCTCTCTATGAATCCCCTTACCCTGGTCTGTATCATGCCAGACATTGTAGTTTCTCTCTATGAATCCCCTTACCCTGGTCTGTATCACAGACATTCTAGTTTCTCTCTATGAATCCCCTTACCCTGGTCTGTATCATGCCAGACATTGTAGTTTCTCTCTATGAATCCCCTTACCCTGGTCTGTATCACAGACATTCTAGTTTCTCTCTATGAATCCCCTTACCCTGGTCTGTATCATGCCAGACATTGTAGTTTCTCTCTATGAATCCCCTTACCCTGGTCTGTATCACAGACATTCTAGTTTCTCTCTATGAATCCCCTTACCCTGGTCTGTATCATGCCAGACATTGTAGTTTCTCTCTATGAATCCCCTTACCCTGGTCTGTATCACAGACATTCTAGTTTCTCTCTATGAATCCCCTTACCCTGGTCTGTATCATGCCAGACATTGTAGTTTCTCTCTATGAATCCCCTTACCCTGGTCTGTATCACAGACATTCTAGTTTCTCTCTATGAATCCCCTTACCCTGGTCTGTATCATGCCAGACATTGTAGTTTCTCTCTATGAATCCCCTTACCCTGGTCTGTATCACAGACATTCTAGTTTCTCTCTATGAATCCCCTTACCCTGGTCTGTATCATGCCAGACATTGTAGTTTCTCTCTATGAATCCCCTTACCCTGGTCTGTATCACAGACATTCTAGTTTCTCTCTATGAATCCCCTTACCCTGGTCTGTATCATGCCAGACATTGTAGTTTCTCTCTATGAATCCCCTTACCCTGGTCTGTATCACAGACATTCTAGTTTCTCTCTATGAATCCCCTTACCCTGGTCTGTATCATGCCAGACATTGTAGTTTCTCTCTATGAATCCCCTTACCCTGGTCTGTATCACAGACATTCTAGTTTCTCTCTATGAATCCCCTTACCCTGGTCTGTATCATGCCAGACATTGTAGTTTCTCTCTATGAATCCCCTTACCCTGGTCTGTATCACAGACATTCTAGTTTCTCTCTATGAATCCCCTTACCCTGGTCTGTATCATGCCAGACATTGTAGTTTCTCTCTATGAATCCCCTTACCCTGGTCTGTATCACAGACATTCTAGTTTCTCTCTATGAATCCCCTTACCCTGGTCTGTATCATGCCAGACATTGTAGTTTCTCTCTATGAATCCCCTTACCCTGGTCTGTATCACAGACATTCTAGTTTCTCTCTATGAATCCCCTTACCCTGGTCTGTATCATGCCAGACATTGTAGTTTCTCTCTATGAATCCCCTTACCCTGGTCTGTATCACAGACATTCTAGTTTCTCTCTATGAATCCCCTTACCCTGGTCTGTATCATGCCAGACATTGTAGTTTCTCTCTATGAATCCCCTTACCCTGGTCTGTATCACAGACATTCTAGTTTCTCTCTATGAATCCCCTTACCCTGGTCTGTATCATGCCAGACATTGTAGTTTCTCTCTATGAATCCCCTTACCCTGGTCTGTATCACAGACATTCTAGTTTCTCTCTATGAATCCCCTTACCCTGGTCTGTATCATGCCAGACATTGTAGTTTCTCTCTATGAATCCCCTTACCCTGGTCTGTATCACAGACATTCTAGTTTCTCTCTATGAATCCCCTTACCCTGGTCTGTATCATGCCAGACATTGTAGTTTCTCTCTATGAATCCCCTTACCCTGGTCTGTATCACAGACATTCTAGTTTCTCTCTATGAATCCCCTTACCCTGGTCTGTATCATGCCAGACATTGTAGTTTCTCTCTATGAATCCCCTTACCCTGGTCTGTATCACAGACATTCTAGTTTCTCTCTATGAATCCCCTTACCCTGGTCTGTATCATGCCAGACATTGTAGTTTCTCTCTATGAATCCCCTTACCCTGGTCTGTATCACAGACATTCTAGTTTCTCTCTATGAATCCCCTTACCCTGGTCTGTATCATGCCAGACATTGTAGTTTCTCTCTATGAATCCCCTTACCCTGGTCTGTATCACAGACATTCTAGTTTCTCTCTATGAATCCCCTTACCCTGGTCTGTATCATGCCAGACATTGTAGTTTCTCTCTATGAATCCCCTTACCCTGGTCTGTATCACAGACATTCTAGTTTCTCTCTATGAATCCCCTTACCCTGGTCTGTATCATGCCAGACATTGTAGTTTCTCTCTATGAATCCCCTTACCCTGGTCTGTATCACAGACATTCTAGTTTCTCTCTATGAATCCCCTTACCCTGGTCTGTATCATGCCAGACATTGTAGTTTCTCTCTATGAATCCCCTTACCCTGGTCTGTATCACAGACATTCTAGTTTCTCTCTATGAATCCCCTTACCCTGGTCTGTATCATGCCAGACATTGTAGTTTCTCTCTATGAATCCCCTTACCCTGGTCTGTATCACAGACATTCTAGTTTCTCTCTATGAATCCCCTTACCCTGGTCTGTATCATGCCAGACATTGTAGTTTCTCTCTATGAATCCCCTTACCCTGGTCTGTATCACAGACATTCTAGTTTCTCTCTATGAATCCCCTTACCCTGGTCTGTATCATGCCAGACATTGTAGTTTCTCTCTATGAATCCCCTTACCCTGGTCTGTATCACAGACATTCTAGTTTCTCTCTATGAATCCCCTTACCCTGGTCTGTATCATGCCAGACATTGTAGTTTCTCTCTATGAATCCCCTTACCCTGGTCTGTATCACAGACATTCTAGTTTCTCTCTATGAATCCCCTTACCCTGGTCTGTATCATGCCAGACATTGTAGTTTCTCTCTATGAATCCCCTTACCCTGGTCTGTATCACAGACATTCTAGTTTCTCTCTATGAATCCCCTTACCCTGGTCTGTATCATGCCAGACATTGTAGTTTCTCTCTATGAATCCCCTTACCCTGGTCTGTATCACAGACATTCTAGTTTCTCTCTATGAATCCCCTTACCCTGGTCTGTATCATGCCAGACATTGTAGTTTCTCTCTATGAATCCCCTTACCCTGGTCTGTATCACAGACATTCTAGTTTCTCTCTATGAATCCCCTTACCCTGGTCTGTATCATGCCAGACATTGTAGTTTCTCTCTATGAATCCCCTTACCCTGGTCTGTATCACAGACATTCTAGTTTCTCTCTATGAATCCCCTTACCCTGGTCTGTATCATGCCAGACATTGTAGTTTCTCTCTATGAATCCCCTTACCCTGGTCTGTATCACAGACATTCTAGTTTCTCTCTATGAATCCCCTTACCCTGGTCTGTATCATGCCAGACATTGTAGTTTCTCTCTATGAATCCCCTTACCCTGGTCTGTATCACAGACATTCTAGTTTCTCTCTATGAATCCCCTTACCCTGGTCTGTATCATGCCAGACATTGTAGTTTCTCTCTATGAATCCCCTTACCCTGGTCTGTATCACAGACATTCTAGTTTCTCTCTATGAATCCCCTTACCCTGGTCTGTATCATGCCAGACATTGTAGTTTCTCTCTATGAATCCCCTTACCCTGGTCTGTATCACAGACATTCTAGTTTCTCTCTATGAATCCCCTTACCCTGGTCTGTATCATGCCAGACATTGTAGTTTCTCTCTATGAATCCCCTTACCCTGGTCTGTATCACAGACATTCTAGTTTCTCTCTATGAATCCCCTTACCCTGGTCTGTATCATGCCAGACATTGTAGTTTCTCTCTATGAATCCCCTTACCCTGGTCTGTATCACAGACATTCTAGTTTCTCTCTATGAATCCCCTTACCCTGGTCTGTATCATGCCAGACATTGTAGTTTCTCTCTATGAATCCCCTTACCCTGGTCTGTATCACAGACATTCTAGTTTCTCTCTATGAATCCCCTTACCCTGGTCTGTATCATGCCAGACATTGTAGTTTCTCTCTATGAATCCCCTTACCCTGGTCTGTATCACAGACATTCTAGTTTCTCTCTATGAATCCCCTTACCCTGGTCTGTATCATGCCAGACATTGTAGTTTCTCTCTATGAATCCCCTTACCCTGGTCTGTATCACAGACATTCTAGTTTCTCTCTATGAATCCCCTTACCCTGGTCTGTATCATGCCAGACATTGTAGTTTCTCTCTATGAATCCCCTTACCCTGGTCTGTATCACAGACATTCTAGTTTCTCTCTATGAATCCCCTTACCCTGGTCTGTATCATGCCAGACATTGTAGTTTCTCTCTATGAATCCCCTTACCCTGGTCTGTATCACAGACATTCTAGTTTCTCTCTATGAATCCCCTTACCCTGGTCTGTATCATGCCAGACATTGTAGTTTCTCTCTATGAATCCCCTTACCCTGGTCTGTATCACAGACATTCTAGTTTCTCTCTATGAATCCCCTTACCCTGGTCTGTATCATGCCAGACATTGTAGTTTCTCTCTATGAATCCCCTTACCCTGGTCTGTATCACAGACATTCTAGTTTCTCTCTATGAATCCCCTTACCCTGGTCTGTATCATGCCAGACATTGTAGTTTCTCTCTATGAATCCCCTTACCCTGGTCTGTATCACAGACATTCTAGTTTCTCTCTATGAATCCCCTTACCCTGGTCTGTATCATGCCAGACATTGTAGTTTCTCTCTATGAATCCCCTTACCCTGGTCTGTATCACAGACATTCTAGTTTCTCTCTATGAATCCCCTTACCCTGGTCTGTATCATGCCAGACATTGTAGTTTCTCTCTATGAATCCCCTTACCCTGGTCTGTATCACAGACATTCTAGTTTCTCTCTATGAATCCCCTTACCCTGGTCTGTATCATGCCAGACATTGTAGTTTCTCTCTATGAATCCCCTTACCCTGGTCTGTATCACAGACATTCTAGTTTCTCTCTATGAATCCCCTTACCCTGGTCTGTATCATGCCAGACATTGTAGTTTCTCTCTATGAATCCCCTTACCCTGGTCTGTATCACAGACATTCTAGTTTCTCTCTATGAATCCCCTTACCCTGGTCTGTATCATGCCAGACATTGTAGTTTCTCTCTATGAATCCCCTTACCCTGGTCTGTATCACAGACATTCTAGTTTCTCTCTATGAATCCCCTTACCCTGGTCTGTATCATGCCAGACATTGTAGTTTCTCTCTATGAATCCCCTTACCCTGGTCTGTATCACAGACATTCTAGTTTCTCTCTATGAATCCCCTTACCCTGGTCTGTATCATGCCAGACATTGTAGTTTCTCTCTATGAATCCCCTTACCCTGGTCTGTATCACAGACATTCTAGTTTCTCTCTATGAATCCCCTTACCCTGGTCTGTATCATGCCAGACATTGTAGTTTCTCTCTATGAATCCCCTTACCCTGGTCTGTATCACAGACATTCTAGTTTCTCTCTATGAATCCCCTTACCCTGGTCTGTATCATGCCAGACATTGTAGTTTCTCTCTATGAATCCCCTTACCCTGGTCTGTATCACAGACATTCTAGTTTCTCTCTATGAATCCCCTTACCCTGGTCTGTATCATGCCAGACATTGTAGTTTCTCTCTATGAATCCCCTTACCCTGGTCTGTATCACAGACATTCTAGTTTCTCTCTATGAATCCCCTTACCCTGGTCTGTATCATGCCAGACATTGTAGTTTCTCTCTATGAATCCCCTTACCCTGGTCTGTATCACAGACATTCTAGTTTCTCTCTATGAATCCCCTTACCCTGGTCTGTATCATGCCAGACATTGTAGTTTCTCTCTATGAATCCCCTTACCCTGGTCTGTATCACAGACATTCTAGTTTCTCTCTATGAATCCCCTTACCCTGGTCTGTATCATGCCAGACATTGTAGTTTCTCTCTATGAATCCCCTTACCCTGGTCTGTATCACAGACATTCTAGTTTCTCTCTATGAATCCCCTTACCCTGGTCTGTATCATGCCAGACATTGTAGTTTCTCTCTATGAATCCCCTTACCCTGGTCTGTATCACAGACATTCTAGTTTCTCTCTATGAATCCCCTTACCCTGGTCTGTATCATGCCAGACATTGTAGTTTCTCTCTATGAATCCCCTTACCCTGGTCTGTATCACAGACATTCTAGTTTCTCTCTATGAATCCCCTTACCCTGGTCTGTATCATGCCAGACATTGTAGTTTCTCTCTATGAATCCCCTTACCCTGGTCTGTATCACAGACATTCTAGTTTCTCTCTATGAATCCCCTTACCCTGGTCTGTATCATGCCAGACATTGTAGTTTCTCTCTATGAATCCCCTTACCCTGGTCTGTATCACAGACATTCTAGTTTCTCTCTATGAATCCCCTTACCCTGGTCTGTATCATGCCAGACATTGTAGTTTCTCTCTATGAATCCCCTTACCCTGGTCTGTATCACAGACATTCTAGTTTCTCTCTATGAATCCCCTTACCCTGGTCTGTATCATGCCAGACATTGTAGTTTCTCTCTATGAATCCCCTTACCCTGGTCTGTATCACAGACATTCTAGTTTCTCTCTATGAATCCCCTTACCCTGGTCTGTATCATGCCAGACATTGTAGTTTCTCTCTATGAATCCCCTTACCCTGGTCTGTATCACAGACATTCTAGTTTCTCTCTATGAATCCCCTTACCCTGGTCTGTATCATGCCAGACATTGTAGTTTCTCTCTATGAATCCCCTTACCCTGGTCTGTATCACAGACATTCTAGTTTCTCTCTATGAATCCCCTTACCCTGGTCTGTATCATGCCAGACATTGTAGTTTCTCTCTATGAATCCCCTTACCCTGGTCTGTATCACAGACATTCTAGTTTCTCTCTATGAATCCCCTTACCCTGGTCTGTATCATGCCAGACATTGTAGTTTCTCTCTATGAATCCCCTTACCCTGGTCTGTATCACAGACATTCTAGTTTCTCTCTATGAATCCCCTTACCCTGGTCTGTATCATGCCAGACATTGTAGTTTCTCTCTATGAATCCCCTTACCCTGGTCTGTATCACAGACATTCTAGTTTCTCTCTATGAATCCCCTTACCCTGGTCTGTATCATGCCAGACATTGTAGTTTCTCTCTATGAATCCCCTTACCCTGGTCTGTATCACAGACATTCTAGTTTCTCTCTATGAATCCCCTTACCCTGGTCTGTATCATGCCAGACATTGTAGTTTCTCTCTATGAATCCCCTTACCCTGGTCTGTATCACAGACATTCTAGTTTCTCTCTATGAATCCCCTTACCCTGGTCTGTATCATGCCAGACATTGTAGTTTCTCTCTATGAATCCCCTTACCCTGGTCTGTATCACAGACATTCTAGTTTCTCTCTATGAATCCCCTTACCCTGGTCTGTATCATGCCAGACATTGTAGTTTCTCTCTATGAATCCCCTTACCCTGGTCTGTATCACAGACATTCTAGTTTCTCTCTATGAATCCCCTTACCCTGGTCTGTATCATGCCAGACATTGTAGTTTCTCTCTATGAATCCCCTTACCCTGGTCTGTATCACAGACATTCTAGTTTCTCTCTATGAATCCCCTTACCCTGGTCTGTATCATGCCAGACATTGTAGTTTCTCTCTATGAATCCCCTTACCCTGGTCTGTATCACAGACATTCTAGTTTCTCTCTATGAATCCCCTTACCCTGGTCTGTATCATGCCAGACATTGTAGTTTCTCTCTATGAATCCCCTTACCCTGGTCTGTATCACAGACATTCTAGTTTCTCTCTATGAATCCCCTTACCCTGGTCTGTATCATGCCAGACATTGTAGTTTCTCTCTATGAATCCCCTTACCCTGGTCTGTATCACAGACATTCTAGTTTCTCTCTATGAATCCCCTTACCCTGGTCTGTATCATGCCAGACATTGTAGTTTCTCTCTATGAATCCCCTTACCCTGGTCTGTATCACAGACATTCTAGTTTCTCTCTATGAATCCCCTTACCCTGGTCTGTATCATGCCAGACATTGTAGTTTCTCTCTATGAATCCCCTTACCCTGGTCTGTATCACAGACATTCTAGTTTCTCTCTATGAATCCCCTTACCCTGGTCTGTATCATGCCAGACATTGTAGTTTCTCTCTATGAANCAATACAACACATACATGAACACACACTCAAACACACACTCTATCTGGTACACAGAACCCTGAGAAATACAATACAACACATACATGAACACACAAACACACAATATATCTGGTACACAGAACCCTGGGAAATACAATATAACACATACATGAACACACACTTAAACACACAATCTATCTGGTACACAGAACCCTGGGAAATACAATAAAACACATACATGAGCACATACTCAAACACACAATCTATATGGTACACAGAACTCTGCGAAATGAAATTCAATGGGCTAAATATGTATTTACCATTTATAAAAAGTTTAAAGTATCTGAATAAGCATTTAAATATTACAAAAGAAACTTTGTGTTTAATTTAAAATATTAAAACAACCTCATGGTACATATTTTTAAGACTTAATTTTGACCAGTTCCCTGTCTATAATTTGTTAGCTGGTACTAATACCTCTACTAACAATTTATAAAGAGTATAAGTAAACAATTTCAGATACTTATATTGAGCTCTGGATTGCAAAGAAACAACCTCTAATATTAATCCAGATCCCTTTATTCCCCACCAATCCTGTACCGAACCCCTTCTGTACCCCACCAAACCCTCTGTACTCCACCCACCTCTCCGAGTCCTGGTGACCGGTTCCCAGGACTGGTCCCGCCTCGAACACGAGACCTGTCCTGTACCATGTTCACTGCCCAGCGCGGACTTCCCAAGATAGGACTTTGCCTTCCTGCGCCGGGTGATGTGAGCTCGGATTTAGTTGCTTCCAGAGACTGTATCAGATCTCGAAGGAGACCGGCACTCTCTGGCTGAGCTTCAGACTCATCTTCAGATGTGTTAGGGTCGGTCAAAAATGTCGACTTGTGTTGTTTCTTTGTGTTTTTTGAACGCAAGCTCACATGGCTTGTGTCTTCCTCACACTCTGAATGCACAGAAGATGTCTCCTGAAAAGGATGAAGTCCAGTCTCTCAATGACTTTTCATTTCGCTAGGGTTAGGTGTTGTATCTGTTGTATCTGCTTATCAATTCTATATCAAATACAATATCATTGTTTCAGATTCAATCTACATATATGATGCAGTGGAAAATTTATTTGTCTCTCTCTTTGCTTCAATTTGCACTGCTGTTTTTGAAAACACATGCGCACATAATTATAAAGAAATACCATCAACATTTTTCAAGAAGTGCAGGCATAAATAAAATGGTACTTTGAAACATGTTTGCCTTGCAGTTCAATGAAGAATCTATTAAACGTGTGAAAAACGGATGAAAATTCAAGCACAGTAACACAAGTATAGGTAACAAGAGGGCCATGGGCCCTAAGGCGCTCACCTGAGAGGAACTAGCCTATTCTGAAACTAGAGTGTTAACAAGGTTTTACTATAGCCATATAAGGAAAAATGCCACGCCCCCTGCAGCCATGTTTTTATCCAAAATGAACCATTTTAAAACTCGTTCAAGATATTATTGGGACACATGTTCTGACTAACCTTCATGAAGATTAGACTAAAAATGTGACTTTTAGAGTGTTAACAAGGTTTTACTATAGCTGTATAAGGAATACTGCCCCGCCCCCTGGGAACCATGCTTTTCAACCAAACAGAACCATTTTCGAACTCATCCAAGATATGATTGGGACACATGTTCAGACCAAGTTTCATAGAGATTGGACAATATATGTGGCCTCTAGAGTTTTCACAAGGTAAATGTTGACGCCGCACGACGGACACAGCACGACGGACAAAAGGCGATCACAAAAGCTCACCATGAGCACTTTGTGCTCAGGTGAGCTAATTAAAAACAATATCCAAACAGTGAAGTCATAAAAGTAAAATAGTTTTTAAAGTGCCAGCTTACCGCTAAAATTAATTCAAGGCATGTTAAGATGGCATCAGTTCAAATAAAAGAAAAATATGTTTATTTCATTATTTTGTTTGTATTTTGCTAAGTAAAATGTCTTTAAGAAATGTTTTCAGCAAAATATTGTTGAAGTATTTCTGGACTGGGACTCCAAACAAGAGAAAAGATATTAACCTGTGTGTTGTTTTGTTTGTATGGCTGCTCATGGGAGGTTATTCTGACCCCAGCTTGTCCGGGGTCTCCCATGGCAACGTCAGGTCGGAAGAGTCGTATCGTGACGTCTGCTTCCGTCTCACGAAGTACCGACACGGCCTCGAAATGGTTCAGGGAACGCATATCAACTCCAGCCACCTGCATCGGGGAATAGAGCAAAAGTTGTCTGTATATCTGATATATAATATTCACTGATAAATGATTTCCAGTAAATAGTCAATGCCTTAAATAATTTTTACGGATTTTTATTTCCACTTTTCTGGTGAATATAAATACCTGGTATATGCACAAAACCATACAATTCAGCGAATAACTTTCAGTTCCTGCAGCAAATCTATAAATAGTTTATGTTTGTTTTTACAATAACTGGCCTGTTAATCTAACAAAATGCATTTATGGCACACTCCTGTCCAATCATTATATAGGACCATAATGTACAGGCAATGCACACAATAAAGACACCAGTGTCTAAAGATCAGGAGGTCCTGGATTTTACCCTACTCTGTGAGCATCTTTAATATCTTCTAAATAGACATCAAGTTCTGGCTCTATTAAGGAAATGGACTAAAGCGTTCATATTTAAGCCCAAGGCCTTTGATCCTCTCAAGCTGAAATGAATAGGTTTTAAAAACAAACAAGGAAACCAAAACACCTGTTCTCATTGTGAAACAGACTCAACCAACAATGAAGCTGAAATGTATAGGTTTTAACTACTAACCATGATAATCTTGTCCCCTGCCTTTATTCGGCCGTCAGAAAGTGCGGGATTGGCCAGCACAGCTTTCACATAGCAGCCACCCGACGTGTTTGCCCCTCCAGCAATGGTGAAACCAAGACCGCAACCTTCAGGCTTAGTCAAAATCACCTCGAACTCCTAACAGATTTCACAGTTAAAGATTTGAGCAGTGATCTGGGAAAAGGGGGATTTATACATGTGCTACATGTGCAGTCCACACAGGATAATCAGGGCGACATTTTCCGCTTTTATGAGTTTTAAAGGAAGTCTTTCCTGAACAAAAATCCAGTCTAGGCAAAAAGTGTCGCTCTGATTAGCCTTTGCGGACTGCACAGGCTAATCTGGGACGACACTTTACACACAAGCATAAAGCCCCATTTTCCCACAGCAAAGCTCATTTAAAAGAAAAAAGACAAATGAGACAAATGCTTCTTTTTTAAACAACATAGTGGCATATATAATAACTATTATACATACTGCAATGAACCACATATAATGTTAGCCTTTGTACTTCGCAGTCTAGATGAATACTTAAAACATCAAAAAAATTAAAAATAGAGTGACAACGATAACATACAGTGGAAACCCTGTTAAAAGAGCCTCTCTTACCAGAATCCTCTCCAAATGTTTCCTTCCGGTTTTATATAACTATATATTCATAGACATTATTCCCAAAATTGAAATTCCTGAATAATAATAAAAAAATAAGAGTTATCCCCTCTTCACGTGACAACATTAAGAACCACCTACCCCAGGCAGGAGAGGCGTGACCTCAGATTGTGAGGAAGATTCCTTCCTCCCGCATCCATCATCATTCTTCATCACCGCATTTCTGTCTTCATCACCATCCTCTACCTCATCCTCCACATCATTTTTATGAACGGTCTGTCTCCTGACTTCACT
The DNA here is from genome assembly GCA_007657795.1 of Dreissena rostriformis. Lineage (NCBI taxonomy): Eukaryota > Metazoa > Mollusca > Bivalvia > Myida > Dreissenidae > Dreissena > Dreissena rostriformis. The sequence goes on from VMBQ01001383.1 coordinate 79,199, forward strand.
GATAAGATCTGTCAGGTCATTAAGATTATTGGCACATTCAGAATCATCCTTTTGATCTTCAGTTTCGTCAAATTCACTGCAACCGTCATTAACTTTATCAGAATCATCAATATCTGAATTCACCTCATTAACTGAGGGTTCAGGTTTGCGCTCAATTTCATATTGCAATATATCACTATTAAGTCCTGTAAAGTCAAAACTTTCTGGCTCATTTTTATTTCTAAATCTTTCAACAATTTCTTCTTCTGCATTTGAATCCATCAAAGTAGCATAACTGATGTCAGTACCTAAATCATTATCAGTTACTTTTTCACCATTATCAGTTTCATCTGTACCTTTAACAACATTTTCATTTTCTTGGTCCTCATTTTCACTACTTTCACTTTCTGATTCATTTTCACTATCTTCAGCTTGTTCTAAATCCATATACTTCTTTTCCAGTTGCTTAATATCATCATCATCAAAATCACTTTCAGACTCTTCATTATTGTCAAAATCTGATGGCTTCTTCTTCATTACCTTTTTATTAATATCTACAATAACAGCTTCATTTACATCTTGTTCATCAGCATCTGTACACACATCATTTACAGAATATGTACCTGAGATATCTATAACATTATTATCCACAATACCAGTAAACTTCACTCCATCTACATTACTACAACTAGCTACCATATTTGCACTAGAGACAGACACCGAGGTTGGATTTGAGTCAAGAGAACCCGTAGCCTGCTGTACCACTTCCTGAAGAACAGTGTCTTCTAAGCTCTGAACTATGATACCATCTTCCAGGGACCTTCTAGTAAGATCTTCATTGGTCGCATCTTGACGCACCAAGCTGGCATCAAAGTCTGAATCCTCTTCCTCACTTTCTTTGGGGTAACTTAGTTCACTAGAAGAATCTGGCAAGAATTCTGCTGAATTGAGGCTTGTGTTTGCCACTGGTGTCGTATCTCTGGAATCCACTGTCAGAGCAGAATCTTCTCTCACGATCAAGTTTTCAGACACAGGCCTTTGAGTCTTACCTGCAATCATGGACTGATTTTTTGCGGCATGGATCTGCACCATTTCTGCGTGACAGCTGTCCATCAACTCAGCCACGCCTACCTGCACATCAATCACACCTAAAGTGGGACTTTCCGTGCCTTCTTCATCATCAGACTCTTCATTACTAAACTCCGCCCCTTGTTCATTATCAAAGTCCACCCCCTGTCCTTGCCCAGTAATGTCTAAGCCATCTGTGACCCTGCCAAGTGTAGGAGGCGGGCTAGTAGGCAAGGGGGGAGTGACTCCATCACTTCTTGGCGTCTCTGTGTTATCACTATCTTCTTCATCGTAAACTTCCTCCTCACCACTATTATCTCCATCAAGATTTATTGCACCATTGTCATTTGCAGCAGACGACTTATTCTGGGCTCCAGTTCCCGCCTTTATGCCATTATTCCCAAACAAAGCAAGGGACAACATTTCCTCGGTGTAGCTTGGCTGAAACTGGTCATCTGATGCATTGCTGTCACTGTCAGTGTCGGACACGACTGACCGGTTGCTGCTTGGAGTGACCACCAGCGACTCTTCACTTTCCTGAAGCATTCAGAGCAGACAGTATAGGCATGTCAATACATTTGTTATTTTCAGTGATAAAAAATATATATGTATAAATTGCAATTTAAACAACAGATGGCAGGGGGAATGTGGCACTATAGGCATGTGAATACATTTGTTATTTTCAGTGATAAAAAATAAATATTTAAAAAATGCAATTAAAACAACAGAGGGCAGAGGGAAGGGGGAACTGTCAATTGGGTTAAATGATCATTAAATGATCATTACTTTAGCATCATGATAAATCTAGAGCTCTCAATGACAAGTGATAAATTACCCCACACTGCTTTGATGCAGACGAAGAGCCTAGGCAATCATTTTATGCTCTATTGTAACCTTTAATTTATAAGACTTACCTTAAAGGTAGTGTCTGGGCATGCTTTAGGTTATTGTTTAGAGTCGCTTCTTTTATGGAGTCAAAGTACTGTTTAAAGCTGATGGGGTTGAATAATGTAGTATTCATGTTTTTTATTTTTTACATTTATTTTTCATTTGAAGTGTGTTATACATTTACAATGGTATGTTTTTAGACTTAATTGTGAAATGAGCTTATCTAATCCTATTAAAATAGACTTTATAATATTTAAGATATCAGGGCCTGAAGGAGTCTGAAGAAGTAAATGAACCTCACTCTGAGAAAACGTGGCTTGATGCATGCACGTAAAGTGTTGCCCCAGATTAGCCTGTGCAGTCTGCACAGTCGAATAAGGGATGACACTTTCCGCTTTTATTGTATTTTTTGTTTAAAGGAAGACTCTTCTTGACAAAAATCCAGTTAAGGCTGACTGCACTGTCTAATCCCGAACGATACTTAATGCACATGCATATAACCCCATTTTTCTCAGAGTGTAATTCAAGTCAAAGTAAGACTAACCTGTACATTCAGGGGAGGTAATTGTTCTGGGTCGGGATGACACATCAACAGCTGGACAGATTTACCTGCCCCTCTAAGCATAGACATAGTCTCCTAAAAAACAACACTTGGGGTTTAATAAGATAAACTATAATGCAACCTGCAAAATATAATATAACTAGAAATGGCGGGGCAGAGGCCGACGCGTATCCCCACACCGAATGTTTGACCTAGGTGTGCCCCAGGGTTGGTAATGGGGCCATGCATAGTCGAGATTGACCGTATTGTCATAGAGAAGTTCAGTATCAATTAGAAGTGAATTGGTGTAGAAATGAAGAAGTTATAGTAAAGGCAATTTTGGGTGGGTGTGACCTATGTGGGCAGGGCGCCCCAGGGTTGGTAATGAAGCCATGCATAGTTGAGATTGACCGTATTGTCATAAGAGAAGTTCAGTATCAATTTGAAGTGAATCCGTGTAGAAATGAAAAAATTATAGTAAATGGAAATTTTTGGTGGGTGTGGCCTATGTGGGCGGGGCGCCCCAGGGTTGGGAATGGGGCCATGCATGGTTGAGATTGACCGTATTGTCATAAGAGAGGTCCAGTATCAATTTGAAGTGAATCGGTGAAGAAATGAAGAAATATATTATAGTAAAAGGCAATTT
>VMBQ01001383.1:84408-95215 GCA_007657795.1 Dreissena rostriformis
GTCCAAGATATTATTGGGACACATGTTCTGACCAAGTTTCATGAAGATTGGACTAAAAATGTGACTTCTAGAGTGTTAACAAGGTTTTACTATAGCCATATAAGGAAAACTGCCACGCCCCCTGGCAGCCATGTTTTTCAACCAACTGGAACCATTTTCGAACTCGTCCAAGATATTATTGAGACACATGTTCTGACCAAGTTTCATGAAGATTGGACAATAAATGTGACCTCTAGAGTGTTAACAAGGTAAATGTTGACGCCACACGACGGACAAAAGGCGATCACAATAGCTCACCATGAGCACGTTGTGCTCAGGTGAGCTAAAAATACTTCATACATATAAACATTTAAAACTCAAATCACCAAATAAGGAATAATACAATATTTTTTTACTTTAAAATGTATGTGTTTTTTTTTAAACCACAATACAGTTCATATTCCACATAACATTAAAACATTAAAACTCAGATAAAATGCCACTGCAAATTTACTGTTAATGATTTCCCGGTGACTGAATGTCCGTTAACTGCCAGTATAACGTCACCAGACCGGATCTTGCCGGATTCACCAGCAGGACCGATCGGGAAGACCCTCTTGATCCTAACGACCCGGTCCGGAAGTGCGGGACTGTCTGGCTGGCCCCCGACTGTACTGAACCCCAGACCATAGATACCCTTGGTGAGGTCCACTGAGTAGCTGTTCTCTGTGTTATACAGGCATGAAAAGGCTGCATAAGAATTGATGCCTCAATATCTGTCAATAATATTTAAATTTATTATGAATATTACCTAACTATCGCTTAGGTATACCACCGGTTTAGCAGTTGGACTATTTTAAACAAAATAGAAGAAATCATCCCAATTTGACATCATGTGTTAAGCGGGTAAACTTATTTTATACCATAGAACATAAACATTTTGCTTCAGTTTTTCCACAGCGCCAATGGTGATGTTTGTGAATTAAGATGAAACGAAATAGAATTATTTATCCTTTAACAATAACTCGGGGAAGAGTTCAAACAATTTGTAAAAAGACTTTGATATATTTATTATTATTCTCATTTTTTTCTTCTTTTTATTTTAAGAACTGTATAGGGTTGTTCATTGCAATCACTTGCTTAGTATATCTCCCAAACAATACAACAGGCAGTCCAGTGTAATAAACTGTACATTTTGACCAGACTTGCCCCACTACATCTTTTCAATACTTCTTATACAGAGGACATGCAAGTTTCTCAGAAAATCTACGGGGCCACCACATATTTTAAGGGTCATTGGGTAATTGTTCACTGCTAATTTTCATCCCTGCAGTCAAACTGATAGAGCATACCTTCAGTAACAAAGGTCCCATAGCAATCATCATCACATCCCTCCAGTGATGTCATACTCCCCGTCTGTCCCTCCACAGCCGGCCCCTTGGGAGTTCCCTTGAGGAGTCTAGATACACGCAGACGACAGATTGGTGGGGCATCTTGAAGGGCCTGGACCGCCTCCCTGTGGGTGAGGCCTGACATGGGGACACTGTCCACTTCCAGAATACGGTCTCCTGTAAACAGAGCAAGTACAAGATGACTGTTTGGTGAAAAGTTTCTGGATTTCTTCTTTTCTTCACAATGTTGAACAGTTGTACAGTTATTAAACAACAATCATTAAAACTACACCCACTTTTCCAGGGAAAGCTTACCAGATCTAATAGGTTTTCCAGTGCACATAAAAGGTTGCAGTTGTGTAAAGGATATGGTGAAAGCCTTGTTATTGGGAGGTTTGTGTAAAGGATAGGATGTCTGCCTTGGAATTGAGAGGTTCTGGGTTGCAGTAGTGTAAAGGATAGGATGTCTGCCTTGGAATTGGGAGGTTCTGGGTTGCAGTAGTGTAAAGGATAGGATGTCTGCCTTAGAATTGGGAGGTTCTGGGTTGCAGTAGTGTAAAGGATAGGATGTCTGCCTTGGAATTGAGAGGTTCCAGTTTGCATTGGTGTAAAGACTTGTGTATCTTCTTTGCAATTGGGAGGTTTCAGTTGAAGTTGTGTAAAGGAAAGGGCATCTACATTGCAATCGGGAGGTTCTGGGTTTAATTCCCGATCTTGGAGCAGTTTTCCTCAAAAATTCAGCCAAACAATATTGGCCAGTTAAACTACTCCCGTTCCTAGGGGAAGCTTATTCAATAATGAGGTTTACCAGAACTAAGCGCACATCAAGAGTAATTGATGTGTACTGGAAATGTATCCACTTTGTGATTGGGAGGTTCAAGGCTTTGATCCCCTCTCTGGGAGGGGGGGGGGTTCCTTGAAAGACAACAAGTACTGTATTCACACAGTAAAGGTACCCAAGAGTGTCTTAATAAGCCCGGTTTCAATGTGATCAAGCTCTATAAAATGCTATTATAATAACAAAGAGAAACAACGAAGAGAAACACTGTAATGAATGGGACAATGCTGCCGTCATACCTTTAAGAATGGTACCATCCTTGTGGGCCGCACTGTTGGCCACAACAGACTTGACATAGATACCACCGTGTCTCACACTGGTGTTGACACCGCCCTGAAGTGACAAGAGTTAATGTCAAGTCATCAACATAAATATATATTTATTTATTCCAGAAAATTGTCATAAACCTGACTTATACCCCTGTTATTCTTTGCCACAATCAAAGCAGCCATGCCCCTTGCTTAGTTAACGGGCACATAACTCAGGGATAAGTGGACCAATGTGCATGACAATTGTATCTTGCACCTCTACACTTCATGGGGATGACATATTTCAAGTTTCAAGTAAATCACTTTAGAAATAAGGAAGTATTTAACTCTACAAACTTACAAATCTTTGCAGAGAGAGAATAACAAACCAACAAACCATCAAACTTACAAAGAAAGTTACTCCCATATACTCCACTTAAAAACCATTTGAGGGTGTATACAAACTTTTTTTGTTGGGTTATAAAATCTTTGTTAGCAGGCGTATAAAGACCTTGTGTTAAATAGATGAATTCTTTGTATACAAGATAAAATAATGCAATATCATCCAATATCTTACAAAACATGCTAAGTTTGCTACAAGATTCAAAACTGAACTGACCGTTACATTGAGACCAAAGCTTCCGTTTTGTTTTTCCAGGAACACTTCCAGCTCCTCTTCTTGCCCCAGGGTGGGGCTGGTGTTCCCCAAGGGCGGGGCTGCATACGTGTTCTGGATGACTGCTGTGCAGACCTCCTCAAAATCAGAGTCTGTTTCAGTGTCTGATTCATTGTCTGAAAGATAATGCAATATCCTTTTCAAATATGAAATAGCCAAGTTTGCTGTTCCCATTTTTCCTCTAAAAAATTGTTTACATGTCATTATATGAACAGACACACACAATTTAGAAACATTATTAAAGCCAGGGCCCTAAATCCATTTTAGGGGAAGCGGGTCGCTACCCATAGCAGGGGGAATTTTCGCGGCGTTTCCCTTTTGGNAAGCAATCATATTGAAAGATTATTCATATTTCTACATAACAAAAGAAATCATATTGCAAGATTATTCATATATCAACATTACTTAAGCAATAATAAAGCAAGATTGTTAATGTAATCATCTTAGAAAATAATGAGGGCCCTCACTGGAAAATATTTGGCTCTTACTACTATGTTTGCACATTTTTAAAAACTGGTGCCATTTTAATGGTAAGTAGATACTTTGCAGCCAGTAAAACACTTTTACTATGAGTCAAACCATGATAGATACTTACAAAGAATTAAAGCCATACTTGTTGACTGTTTCAAATATTATTTTCACCTTCAGTTCACACACAAAATGAATACAAAATTATGAAATAATGGCATGGGGACATTTTTAAACTAATCATATTGGAAGAAATTCTACCAACCTGTCACATGATCACTTGCTACAAGCTCACTTTCCTGCAAACCAACCTCAGTCAACATGGAATGTATTTCTGCAACTACCGAGTTATCATGACCACTATCTGTGCTATAAATTACACTTTTAGGAGCATTTTCAACTCCTACATCCATGTCAGGAGGATTTTTTTCTTTGTTTTTCACTTTTGTACTTTTTTTGTCATCAATATCACTGTTATTTACAGTAGCAATATTTACATCACTATCAGCGAGTTCGTCATATACAGGTAAGTTTGAAGGGCTACTTCTGGATGAATAACTCTCTCTGTCTGCCATTGTACCAGGTTTAGATACCATTGAGTTTTGTAATTTCCATTGAAACAAGGCATCATCATTGCCCCGATGTTTAACAGACCGCAGCGGTTTCACTTGTGATATTAAGAACTTCACCGTGTTTTCTGATTCTTTTATAAGTTTCACTGCATCATGGTGCTGAACTTCACTTAAATTAGACCCATTTATTTCGAGAATTTGATCGCCAGGCTTAATGCGACCGTCTTTAAACGCCGGACCATCCAATGTCACTGATTTCACAAATATTCCGTAACCGTTTTTGTTTGATCCGCCAACGATTGTAATTCCAACGCCAAGCTGCGGATGTTTTGAAAGTTCTACATGGAACATGGAGCGTTCCAGTTGACTGGATTCCGGAGAGAGCAATTCATCGTGGAAGCGTTGGTGTAGGGAAGGGCTAATTGTTTCGTTGCCCGGCCCCGAGAACAAGGTATGGTCTGCTGAAAGAATGCTTGTGTCTGAAAAAGAACAACAAACAAAGGATGTGGGTTGTATTAAAAATAGTTTTTATTAGTAGTAAATAATAGTTTTTAATTCATATTCATCAACCATTTCAAATAACTTTTGTACAGTTATCAATCTTTTGCATGCATTTAGCGGTTGTAATGCACATTAAATTAATAACCACTTTTCCCACGCCAGCAAATGTTTCCCTGGGACAAGTTTTTAACTGAATGAACAATAAATATTTAACTGAGGGTTTACAAAACAGAGACCCAAGTGTAATAAATACTTACAAATTACATGACTTATCTATTTATTTTTTAAAATATATTACAGTATAATCATTCCATATGTCCCTTTAATATTAATCTAATTAAAAACAAAATGTTCACACAGATATTATAACTGTGTCAAGAAGCTTTTCCTAAAAACCTGAAAATCCATATAGGAGAATATAGACTTGAATGCCCGGTATGGCCAGAGTCAAGTATTACCAACAAGTGTATCAATCAATGTCAAGTGTACCCATCTCCTGGGATCAAAATTGATGTTGATTGTTGTTGTTTTGTTTGTGTTGATATGTTGATTATTATTTATTACTTTATTATTTTTTTCAATTAATATTTTTATTTTTTTGGGGGGTTGGGGGTAGGGACAGTGGGATTAATTTTGTGTAAAATATATTCCTGCTTGGTAACTCAATATATAAACAGCCAATTGGGAGCATTTTCAACAATCCACATGCAAAAAAAGGTTCCATTCCATTTAAAGTAAATCATGCTTTTATCATACATAATCAAACAGGATAGCCTGTTCAAGTGTTAGCTATTGTGTCGGTTATAGACATGTTCAAATGACTTTACAATAAATTCTAGACATTTATAAATAATTTAATTTGTTAAGTCAGAAAATTGAATACTAGTATACTCTCCAATTATCAAGTTATCAAAACACTAAACTTGTAAACATGCGTTTGCAATACAATGTAACAACAAAGCTTTTCACTTGATAGGGCATACACCCCGATGGCATCAGGGCACAAATGAAAATTCATTATCATTGACCTTGAATAGTGACCTTGACTTGAGGACCATGGGAGTAGTATGTAGGCCATCTTCTAATTAAACGGAACAACAAGAATGCCATTGATGCTAAGCATAAAAAAATGCGCCATTTAAAGTTTATATTGTTAAACCAATATGAGGTGTGATATGTTGCCTCTAACATTACATGGTTGTGTTACTCAACACAACTTAATTTAAAATAAGATAACACAAAGGCAAATAAAACAAAAGCGGTTGTATATGTGACTAATCAACCTTTTTAAGGCAAATACAGGCAGTTAAATACATGTTTTATTTAAATAAGCACTTCATGTATCTTGTATATGCGGAGTAACTAAAAAACCCTGGGCGAACAAAAACACCCACAACCCACCCACCTGCTGACTACTACATGCCCCATTTGCAGGCATAATTATGCTAATGTTACAAACAAGTTTCAAAATGATGTAACTAAAAGGATCAATGCAAACAAATGCAGAAATAGCAAACAATTACAGCTAAAATCATGCCAACCTATCACATAAGCCTGGGAAGACTTCACAACTTTGATGTCCGACATGCCATGCTCAGAAGCCGCAGATTCTGAATCGACATCAGAAATTTCAGCGGACGCACGATGATTTCTCTCTTCAGTGCGCAAGCTAACAGGGCTCAAACCAGAACCCTGGCTATGTATGCCGGCCCCAGACTTTGGACCCAGAAATCGTGCCATATTGTCATCAGTTTGGCTGTGCGGCAAGGCGTGCAAGTGTCCGGGTGGGTCGAGCGTGGAGCGCGGGAGGTCAATCATGCTCGCGCTTGAGTCTGGACGGTATGGGGGAGGACTGCTCAGGATAAACATGCAAGAGTAAACATGCGCACAAGATATGCATGATAGTTAGAGCTTGGACGCATTCAAGAGAAATATTCATAGAATATATGATTGCCTACATGATGCACATACGGGTAATGGAAAATGTTCAATAAGGTTGTATTCTTAACCACACTTATTAATCTTGTATTTATTTTATACTTATTTTGTAACAAAATGGGAATTTAATGCTGTTAAATCTTTGAATAATACTTAAAATAGCATTCAGTAATTTTGTTTTCATTCGCCAATCAAATTATTCATTCTTTGTGACAACACATGAAATATAATATACAATTCTTAATCAAGAATGAATGTTCCAATATTTATGTGGCAAACAAACATCAGAATATTTCAGCTATCAAGCAGAACTTCTGTCTCCTATAACATCAACAATTTTGCCAAACAAAACACCATAGCACAAATTTTATCAACAAACGCTCTTAAGTGTATGAGATAGACAGGAAAAATGAAGACAAGAAAAAAGTCAACCAAAATACACAAAAGAATATTCTCATCTCAACTGTAGATCACTTTTTTTTGGTATTTTTCCAAGTATTTACCTCCTCTGACTACGTCTACAGCAATGGGATGTGTTCCTGATAAATCCAAACATAGTGTGACTCACAACATCTCATACTTCCTAAACTCCTTCATGTACTATGATCACATGATCATATCATAAAGTTCACCAGCCATAACACATTGACAGAAAACAATCGGAAATAACCACTACAACTTGAACACCAGAAGTTTAAATATTAAACACGTCCAGTATCAAGTGACAATACCAGCAACCTAACAACCACTCGTAGATTTACATCATAAACGATAGATTGCCCTTAGGCCCACCTCCTGTCAACATGTGAAATTAATTTTCAGACCAGACGACACTTTCAAATGAGTACAGATGCAATTGCTAATAACATCACTGATTAATTAGTGTTTAAAGTAATTGTCTCTTCATATTGCTCTTATCTGATCAATAATATTTAAGTAAGAAATATTAATTATTAATATCCAGTGAGGGGGTAATACACAACTCTTGTTTACACAAGTAGCAAACATAGTTATTTATTTTTATTGGTGAACATGTCTTTGAAGACATGAGCAACAGATGAATGAGCATTAAAAGTTGTGTTTTTTTTTTAGCACTAGACTGTGAAGTATTACCTTGTTAAAATATCTATTTAAACAGATTTGAACACACTCAATTTGCTACACACATATTCTAAGGTCACACATCATGCGCAAAGTAAAAGATTTCCCCACAGCAACAAATAATTGATCAAACCTAGATAGGTTATCAAATGTTACTGAAAGAGGAACTGAAATTAAATTAAACTGAAGCAAAAGGTGATGACAATTGGACACATTTTAAGAACAATATTTCAGAGTTAGTAATTCCTTGGTGAATTCAGTTAAGGCACACACATAACCTTTTCTATTGAGAGACCATCATGATTATAAAAAGTGAAAAAAAAAACATGTTTGCAAAAATTCTAGTTAGCTTCGATTTTCATTTTTTTGTATATTGTTGAACTTTCCTAAAAATGTTTTAATTACTTTATGCAGCATAACAAGCATGCATATGCAAGGCCCATACACCAAACTAAAGTACCTATTGGCCTTACTGGATGCATCATTCCTACCACCCTTACATGCACATTCATCCAGTATAATGGACTGGGTTATATGAACACAGACTAAACAGCTATTATGTTACGGTTATACTGTACAGTAAAATATCAGCTAACAGAGCAGTTAGTTTATATCAGAGGAAATGGATTATTTCAGTTCACACTCAAACCGCTCCATTTTCAAATAAGTAGTGTTTGGACATAATGAACTTTTATGAGATGATAAGAAAGGAGTCATTACAAAGTACTGTTTGTTTGTTTGTTTGTTGGATTTTTCCCTTTTTTCAACAGTATTTCAGTAAAATTCTGTGGTCAGTTTACTTTCCTGGGTTAGCGGGTGCACAAGTACTAAATGCTACCTATGCCAGTAACTGACAACTGCCATTTTGAAATCAGAGGTAGGGGGAGAATGGCTGTAAAAGGTTTTCATTATCAATCTCCATGCAAGTTATGTGAACCAGTGTAGCTCTGGACCAGCCTGTACATCTGCACAGTTTGGTACGGAGCTACCTTGTCTGCTAATTAGACCTCGAAATCTTGCCTGACTTTATAGCAGACAGGGTGGCTCCAGACCAGATCTGTGCAACTGCGTAGGCTCATCTGGAGTTATGCTGACTGAATATGGCATAGGACCCGTTGTTGCATGATGAGGCTCATATGTCCCTGAGTTAAAACTATCTAGTAAAGAAAGCTAGAGCCTTAAACTAATAATTAAAGTTTTTAAATTTATCAGAATCTTTCAGCTCAGTACTCACTTTCTGTAGGCGGCTGGGTGTTTCTGTGGCACATGATCTGTTGCCTGGAAACCAGCACTCACCATCTCCACTTCCTGTCAAGGGACACAACTCAGCATTGAAGGGAGTTAATGGTAATACAGCTAACAAAGAATATAGGAAATATACAAGAGACAATAAAATGAGTAGCTTTTTTGGCATTTTATTCTAACAATGCCAACACGGAAAAGTATACAATTATTAATAAGTATGTTAATTTGTAAAAATATTTATGTCAATTGTCTCTCTTTCCAGGGATTAGATAATAAGTGTTATACATGTAACTCTGGAATAAACCTTTTTTGTATTTGATGCTTCTCAAGAGTATGTTTTACATTAAAATAAAATCCAACATATAGAGCAATATTAGGATATTTCTTGCAGTTAAATATTGTCATATTTCACAAACTAAAATGTGCTTTTACTGCTTTACTGGCCAACCTATGTTAATAATTAAATCGCATCATCTTTGAGTGGGTCATACACATTTTGCACAATCAAGATATCAACAAGACAATTACCATTTCTATTCTTTCTATAAACAATGTGTATCTGTTCTATACCTGTATAGCAGATATTTTCAGTATTTTCTGTTCCTATAACTTAGCAAAACATGGCAATCCAAACCCATTTGAGAAGAATAATCATGAAAGGACTATGGAACAAACTACTGTTTAGATTTCACAAGATACCAAACTAAAATTTACTGATTGCTCTATGCAAAATGCAAAACATTGAACATTTCTGATTTTTTATATATAAATATTTTATGTGCAAACCTTTCCTTAAAATATTTGTTTTATGATTTGTACCATTCTTCATTTGTATTCTTCATGTGATGTGCTCTACTTTATTGTAATAAACTATACTATTTCATTTAAATGTTGCAATCTTTGATGAAATGCAAAGGGCTTTAAACAATCTTCGTTTAATGGTATGCTTATTTTACATTAAATGTTTGTTATAATGAATAACTTATAAAAATAAAATTAAAACTCCAAAACTGAAAAGAGATGTAAAAAAGAAAACTATGTAAATTGCTGTCATCACCAAATGAAACAAAAATTATCTATCATTAATTTAAAAACTCTGTCAATTCTTATCCAAGTTATCAAATATAGCACACCAGCACCTGCACAGTGAAGATAAAATTAAACAGTTCCCACACCAAATTAGTGTTGAACACTAGTGTTTTATCCAGGCCGTTTTAGCGTGGCGCAGCGCCACGCCCTTTTTTTGTAGCGCCTCGCTGCCCCTTTCAAAGCCAATCAGCGCCACGCTGCCCTTTTCAAAGGCCGCCGCCCTGCCCTTTCATGAGCACCCGCTGTTTTCCGCCGTGCGCGACCTTATTGATAACATCTTAATTGCCTCTTAACCAAGCTTCTAAGCCGACTATTATCAGCGAAGATTCGCGCGGTTGTGAATTAGTCATGCGTGAATAACCATGTGTCAATATCAATCGATAAATTCAGTGGCTTTGTTACACTAATCGGTCCGTAATGTGTATTCCTCCACGCTACAATCCTGCACAGTTACTTTGGAGACTTGATGAAAACCTCGATGATATTCACGTGGAAATTGTGCAATTCATGCATAATTCAGTTATATCAAAACATTTATTTTTAAGCGTAATTAAATTTAAAAAAAAACACCAGTTGTATCTGTATCGGTCTCGTCTTTAAGATGATTAATTATTGAAAGAATTACTGTTACGTATACTAATTAAACAAAATGCGAATCGCGTATTAGCGGACATATTATACGATTTTAAATTGTTATGCGCACCTGTCGCTTACATCATTTTAACAAGATGGCGGACTATACATTAAAAAATAAATTGTGA